>MU006096.1:210652-257162 GCA_010093705.1 Patellaria atrata CBS 101060
TATTATTTGAGTATTATTTGAGTATTATTTGAGTATTATTTGAGTATTATTTGAGTATTATTTGAGTATTATTTGAGTATTATTTGAGTATTATTTGAGTATTTTTTGTCAATCAATTCTTAATTCATCATCAGAAACTTGGAAAGAAATCCTCTGTACCTATCCATGCATTATGAGTCGCAACACAAGAGCACCGCTTCAAGCATTAACATTGCCCCCTACCATCGACTCGAGCATCCCAGTACGTGTTTCGCCATTCGCGTGCAAGAAGCGCGTGTGATTAGATTACGACATTTAGGTCGGCCCCTACTTGGCTAAGTTGTTTTGGCTGAAGCAACATCCTAAAGAGCTTTTTATCCAATCAGACCACTGTCAGCGTAGCTTTAACAGAGTGCTGAAAACTGTACAGTAAGAAGGTAACAGCATACCGAAATCCTTCGAGCATTGTTATTCACCATCTCTTAGGCCTCCCGCTTGGATTGTAGCAACCGTAAAGGGACCTCTCTCAACCTAAGTCTCCTCTCTCTCACTCTGCTTGAACCTTGTGTCAAGCCCACCACGCAATTTTTCTTCATCTAGTCTTTCTCTCTTTCCTCGTACTTGCTCTCAAAGCGTCATTCCTAGTATAACTGCCGTTCTGGCATTTCTTTTTCCTTACAACGCATCAATTTCTTAGCATGCGCCTGTTATCGTCAAAGTATGCTGTGGGAAACCTGAGCTTGTTTCTATCCTTGGAGTTGCTCCGGAGAGGCAGTCATGCCCAGATAGACACTCCCGTCAACACTGACGACCTTGATCCAATGAAAACATGTCGACGCTGGGACAGTCAAAGTACCCTTTCCCACGAAGCTTTTCGGACCTAACTTGATCTAATCTCTCCCAGTAACTGTGGTTGGAAAGACCGCTTTCATCTATGGCGGAACTAGTATTGTCAGGAACGGGACGGAGCCCACCTATCCGATCATGAGTATATCTCTCTTTAAGTTCGTTATCAATCAAATCTAACTTACGCTAGACTCTTACCTCCGCAAACTCGATCTCTCCTCAAGCTTCGATTTGTCGTCGTCTAATATACCACTAGTCGCCGAGCGTATACCTCCCGAAATTCCTATTCTCCAGGGCAATGCGTTTTGGGGTGCTGATGGCTCCTTATTCGTTCTTGGTGGCCAAGGTGTTCCGCGTTGGTATATCAATGAGTCCTTTGGATTCGATGGGACTCATTGGGAGAACCACTATATGCAAGTCTATAGGTATCGCATCTCATCCGGCGTATGGTCAACACTTGATCCAGTGCCACCACAAGATGGAAGTGTTGTGAATGCCCCTGTGAACTGGGCTTTGTGGGGTTGGGACAATTTCCGGAACGTAGGGTATGCCTACGGAGGTGATAACGATATGGGCACGCGAACAGATTTCCCAGGAGACTCAAATTGGAATTTGGACATCTCGCAGCCTGTGAACTATGAATGGAGGAGTATGATCACTCTGGATACGGATTCAGCGCAATGGAGCAATGATACATTTCCGACTATGCCTGATCTTGGAGGCGGCCAGCTTTTATCGTTTGCCAACTTAGGTACGCGCAATGAGGGAATCTTGGTGGCAATCGGAGGTAGATGGATCAAGTCGGGTACTGTAAGTTTATCCCTCCATTTCAAACAAACGTTATTCTAACTCTATACTTCCACGTAAGATGCAATCCCTCCGCCAAGTCTCCGTCTATGATGTAGGCTCAAAAACGTGGTTTAATCAAACGACAACCATGCCAAGGGATCGAGATGCCAGTGGAAGATGGTCCTTCTGTGCCGTAACCGGAACTGCGCCAGACAACTCCAGCCACAATATCTATATCTATGGAGGAGCTAAGGATACCGATGGCTACCTGGCTGATGTGTGGATCCTTAGCTTACCATCCTTCCGCTGGATCTACGGTGGCACTTCAGATAGATCGCGTGCCGTATTTGGATGCGCCAAAGTAGCTAAACGCTATCTGCTGGTCTATGGCGATATGACGGAAAATGTGCAAGGTAATGAGTGCGATAACGACCAGAATGGGTTTGCCATGCTCGACTTGCAATCCTTGGAATGGACGAGTAGTTATGAAGCCCCGGAAGGAACTCCTACCTACTTAGTCCCTGAGAGAATCTATTCTGTCATTGGTGGAGAGTAAGTTAAATTGATACTATAAGTTCTTTCGCAGCTCATATGTTATAGTGCTAACGGTGGTGCTACCTTGACCGCTGAATCTTACAATACCCCTTCCATCACAGCTCTCTTCAATTCAGATCCCACGTCAACTTCGAGCCCGAGTGACTCGGGCGACGAGTCGAATGACCGCCCGACCGACGACCCAAACAGTGATTCCGGAAGTGGAAGTAGTGCTGGCGCAATTGCTGGTGGTGTGGTCGGTGGAGTCGCATTTGTCGGTATTATTCTCGGAGTGCTCTTTTTCTGGCGGCGAAGAAAAGCAAAGATACAAGCGAAAGCGGCGGTGTCTCCGGTAATGGAGCATAAACCCCCCCCCTATTATCAAATGACGGCCGAATTGGATACAGGTAGACCACCAGTGGAGCTGATGGGAGATCACCAATATGTGTATTCGGCACCTGTAAACAATCAATCGGTGGCGAGGTATATGTAACGATTTTGCAGGGGGTTCTGGATGATATAATACCCAAGATAGTGAGTTATTTGTAACTATATGTTGATAAGTGGAAGTTAGGTCAACTACCGCTGCCGGATATATCTTTAGAGTTCACATGCGCAGAATATGGATGTTTATAATATTTACATTTCGTTTCGAGTCGTAAGCCATTATGGATGGACGATGCCATTATCAGCCTGCTTCACCAAAATTCATATGGCCTGTTTCCATTGCATGCTCAGTTGCACCCCTCTCACCCTTGCCATTCCAGCCACAAACATTACATTTGATATCGAAACCAGCCGTATCTGTAAAGTAGTGTTTGGATTGTAGGACTTTGCAGAGCTCCTTTGCTTTCTCTAAGAGCTCATCATCCCAATTGTCGAAGACTTTGATGTCAAACTCGGCTGGCGAGTCCGCTTTGGTATGCGGCGGGTCTGATGGAGATAGCGCGATGGTATCATAGTGAATACCGGAATAGACAAGTATACACCGCTTCGGCCGTCCTTCGTTAAATCTATCAATCCGCAGATCCTGCACATTGATACTGCAGACCTCTATATCGAAATTCTGAGATAATATCGCGAGTTCGATGCCACCGCCCCAGCTATCTGGATTCTGGATCCATCGACAGTAATCGTCAGGTTTTTTCTGCAATACCGCTTCGTTGTATAGATCTGGCTGCTCCTGAATACCTGATGCGACAACCGAACGTAGCTCCGTCATAATATCGAACCCATCCCCGAGAACAGCACTGCCGAGCGCACGGAACATGCAACTGTTGTCGTCTGGCATTACTCTTAATACCATGGTAGCGCCATGGGATGGTAAGGGGATTTCGGGAGGATCTAACTCTCCCGTATTTTGCTTTCGCGTGAGAGATAACGGTGCTGCTGGTGCTCCCCTGGAGCGGGTATTATGCGTGTGCTGTGAACCTGGTAGGTCTTTTACGGCGGAAGAGGACGGTGTAGTCCCTTCTAGGGGGTGCTTGAGGCTACCTTCGACATCGCGTGCTACAACTATCAGCTGTTCGCCGCCCAGCTTCAAGCCGCTTTCACGGATGGATATTGAGGAGTCGTATTGTGAGAGGTCGAGGGGCTTCGGGGGATATCCGATCTTTATGTCGAAGTCGGTGAGCAATGTATTCTCTGAGATTTGGGATTTGAGGTCGGATATGGAGGCTGACTCTTCGATGTTTACAGTGGATACACCAGAGGGTCCTCTGATCCTAATGCGCATTGTGACAAGGTGTCAAATCCTGTCGGGTGGTAGTTCAGTATCTTCACTAATTTTCAAAAATCCCGTGAAGTTTGAAGTTTTTGGAGGTCATGGGATATCAGCATGAAACATCAACCTGAAGTTGGAGTGGATGCGAGAAATGTTCACCGCATCTAAAGACGGGAAATGACGAGGGGCTGTCGTGTTTACGTAGATTATCTTATCAACGGACCGATCGATGATACCTTAGCCGTTCTCATGCCCGGGGCCTGGAGCCGGTGCATCAAGGCGCCTTGGCACTAAGGTAGAACTGCACCACCTCAGCCTCCACCGCCACGCCCGAGCCCTGCTTGCCCTGAGCTTAGACCACTTCGCGACTTGCCGTCGTATCTTACCTTACCTTTGAATCACAGATGAGAAACGCGTTCCTGATAGACGCTGCGGGAAACACACGACTTACTAGGAACTTCATCTTCTACTCCATATTATCCCGTGGTCTAAGGTGCGCGCATTAATAGACTGCGCTTAAAACCATGGGCTCTCCGCGCAACAGCAAAAGTCCTGAGCCTATACCCTCGACGGAAACGAATCAACCAGAGACGACATCTACCCTTACCGACGAACAATGGAGGGCAATGCAGACAGTTTTGAATAATGTTTATGCGCATAGATTGGGAGAGTATGTTGATAATGATGCGCACTGGTGTATGGTCTGGTGCTGACCCTTTTATCTAGTGGCTACGACCCAAGTAAGGTGTTCCATCGCAAAGTCAATAAACGAGCAGTACCCTCCTATTATGAGGTGATCAAGGAACCTATGGCACTTAGTACGATCAAAGTATGCTTCAAGTACCGTTTTTGTATCATGATCATCGCTAACTCCTTATTTCAGGCAAAACTTGCTAATAAAGAATACAAGAGCCTCGCAGAGTTCGTCAGAGATTTTGCACTAGTATGTTCTCTGAATTCTATGCTAAATTTAAATTAGCGCTAAATTTCTATACTAGATACCTCATAATGCGCAAGTCTATAATCGTCCTGATGCTGGCGCATACCAGGATGCGCTTGTAATCAAAGAGTTCCTGGAAAAAGAATTCAAGAAACTGGTGGACGACAAAATAATTTCAGAAGAAGACGCGAAACTTCCCTATCTCGGCGAGATACCTGCACAAGATGAAATAACCGAGCAAGAAGAGGAGCAAGAAGAGGAAGAAGAAGATGACGAGGAAGATGAAGATGATGAGGAGGCCGACGACTCCGACGATGATGGTAAGCGAAAACGACGAAGAGGTCCGAGGTCTACCGCAGCGATAACAAAGCGCGAGGGTGGTGGTAAAGAAGATGCCCAGAAAGGAAACGACGCTGAATCGAGGAAAAAGCGTGGACGACCTCCGAGGGTTGATACACCAATGGAAGCCAGGATAAAGGCTATAATGAAGGCCATGCGCAAACCCCGAAATTCCTTGAACCAGCTAATGATCAGCTCGTTCGAAAGAGTCCCTGATAAAGCAGCTATGCCCGAATATTATGCCGAAATCAAAACGCCTATGGCCATGGATGTGCTGAAAAAGAAACTAAAACGCAAGAAGTATCAATCAGTAGACCAATTCATGAAAGATGTCGAGCAGATGTTCGAAAACGCTAAGACATACAATCAAGATGAAAGCCAAATCTACAAAGATGCTGTATTTTTGCAGAAAGAAGCTCGCGCTGCAGCAGAAATTGAGAAGAAGAAGCCCGACACTGAGTACGTAATGGAAGAAGGAAGATTACCTATGCCGAATGGTATCCTACACAATGGAGAACTCTGGAAAGTTGGAGATTGGGTTCACATACAAAATGCGAACGATCTTACGAAACCCATTGTTGCTCAGATCTATCGTACGTGGCAGGATGTGGATGGCGGAAAATGGGTAAATGCTTGCTGGTATTATCGTCCTGAACAGACCATCCATCGTTTCGATCGTCACTTCTACGAGAATGAGGTGGTCAAAACCGGACAATATCGAGATCATCCTATCGAAGAAGTTATAGACCGGTGCTTTGTAATGTTTTTTACCCGCTACAACAAAGGTCGTCCCAGAGGGTTTCCATCAGAAAAGGAAATCTACGTTTGCGAGGCCCGTTATAACGAAGAGAAACACAAGCTCAACAAGATCAAGACGTGGGCAAGTTGTCTTCCAGACGAAGTTCGTGAAAAGGACTACGAGATGGATCTGTTTGATGTCCCTCGAAAAATCAAAAAGATTCCCAGCCCCATCGCCTACCTACTTAAAGACGATGCAAAGGAAACAGATGATCTACCCAAACCTGAGTGGGGTGCTGAAAACGCACCTCCAAAGATCGGCGCTGTACACAAACGACCCAGAGATCCAAAGGTGAGTTTCCCCGTTGTTATAGCTTCTCTTTTCGGCGATTTTGTTTGATTAATGCATCATCCAGGAATCACCGCCTCCAGAACCGACACCAACACCCCCGCCGCAACCTCCACCTCCTCCACCTCGACAAGTATCGAATACAAGTCAAGCACCGAGCGGGTACGTACCCGACCGACCAAACTACCCGATGGCAGGTTCACCAGCCCAAGGATCCGTTCCTGCCGCCACTCCTCTCCAAGCACATCCTACGCCCTCCTATACACCGCAGCTCACCCAACCTTTCGCCCCATTACCTCATCACCAGTCTGCATCGCCCGCACCTCCTCATCAACAAATACCCCCAGCACCCTCACCAACGACCTTCCCACCTATTCCCCCGCACACGGGTTACGGCGGCCAACACCATCCACAAACACCGCAGCATTATGCGCAACCTCCGGCAAATTTTGGACCAACGCAGCCGAAACCTGGCCCTCCGGCAAAGTACAATATCCCTTTGCCAGTCGAAGTATATCATCTTAATGACCAGGCAAATGCATCTATCCCTCCAGAAATTCGGGAACAGTTCCATCGGGACGACCAAGGACGTGTCCTCTTCTTCACTGCTCCACCTATTGATGTTCCACCCTCAAAGAATGGCACTGCCTTGGGACACTCAGTACGCTATCTAGCGGCAAAAGTGAAACGTGAAGAACTCATCCACCAGAAGCGCGAACGTGAAGAAAACGATACGAAGGCAAATGCTGAACGGATTAAGAGGCTCAAGCAGGAATCCGACGCAAAACTCTCGATTCGTCTAGCTGAATTAACATCTAAAGCATTCATTACCCTTGAGTCTCAAATGATCGAAGCTACCAAAAAAAAGTTTCAATGTCTGTTTCCGGAGAATTGGGAAGAGGCAATGAAGGAGGAGCTGGACCGATTGGCGGCTATACAGAAGGAGAGTATACACAAAGACCAATTGAGGGCAGAACGTGAACGGCATGAGACGGAGCGGAATGTTGTGCATCTTGGCGGTCCTGGCATACTGGGATGATTATGGCGTTTCCGGCTCCACCGATGTAGGATTAGATTTATCAAAAAGAAGAATATTGTCTTATAGAACATGGTACATTTACAGGCGTCTTCAGACCTAACATTTTTAATGAATCTCAGGACCTGTGTCTTTAAAATTACCCTTGCAGCCCGGACTGGTTCGTTGTTTTCTCACCCTTCTACAAAGAGGGAAAGAGATGATAGATTTACTATCTGTCAATTCAAGGTCTACTGTTCGAGCCACACCAAGGTCATGAAGCCAGATATAAAGTAAATGCAGTCGTCGGGTTTCCTCTTCCTTCATCGGGACATTCTCTTATGTTATTTTTCCTTTTACAGTTCTTTTAATGTTCTGAACGTTATGCTATGGAAGGGCAAGGCGGTAGATTGGGGACGTGACTAAAGTCAGTTACTTTATCGTGAGCTGATACTTCATTATTGCCAAATATCAGCGGGTTGATATACATATTTATACACTCCCAAATGGAGAACTCCCCATATTCCTTCTTTTTTGGACCATCGCTCCTAAGCAATCTTAACTCTAATATGTGCAGCCAAAAGCAGGTTTATAAAAGTTTATTTCTTCCCTCCTTTTGCTTTTCCGGCTCCGTCCGCCGTGCCCTTCTTACTACTTGATGCTGCTTTTATCTTCTGAGGTTTTTGCCCGTATCCAGTGATAAGGTCCATCAAGCTATCCTCAGGTTCTGTTTTCGACTCCTCCTTCCTATCTTCTGATGTCTGTACCACTAACATTAGTTTCAATTCGCGAAGATCCAGTACTCCATAACTCTACCTCTTCTGCTTCCACTGGAGTTTCCGCATCCCATCCCCTCCCAAACCTCGCTCTGAAAGCCCTCAACCTTCCCGCCTCATCTTCCTCCACGTTCAGCAATTTCTTACTACTTGGATTCCACAACGGCGAGTTCTTAATGTCTTTTGTGCTTCGGTAGACAGGGATGGGGGAGGTAGTGCGGTGGAGAAAGCTTGAACCGTCCGAGAGGGTGATTAGTTGGGTGAAGGTGTACGGGCGTTTGGGGCGCCGTAGGAGAGTGGCGCGGCGAATCTGATGGGAGGATTGGATGAGGATGGAGGAGTATTCGCGCTGGAGGGAAGGTCGGAGGGGGGTTTTGGTTGCCATTAGGACTAGAATTGGGTGAGATGATTATGAGGACCGTGGAGGTTGTAGTTTTTTGAGGTTCGCGGTTGACGTGCCAAGATCTTGCAATGAAGCTATCTAACCTGGGATCTGCATGCAGGTTTATGATACCTTATTTATTTCTCTGAATTCAATTGCTTATATCGCAATTGTTTCAATGCCTGTGACAGCTGCGAAGCGCTTTTTCAGTGCGTTTTATCGCTGGCAGAGACATCAAGCTGTAGGTCCGTACCCTGTTCACCTGAGCTCGCTCACGTTCTCGCATCAATCTAACTAACCATGCTATAAGTTGGTGTAGTGCCTAGTCGAAAACATTCGTCACATTCTACTCCGGACATTCTCGTACCCGAGAAGTGGCACCGTCGAGTTTCCCTTTATTCGAAGCACCAGGGCTGGGCTTCGAATATCAATGACCGTCGACCACATGGCGTAGGTCAAAGAGGTTTCGGAACGTATGGTGCAGGGCAAAGAAGAGTAGACGAGAAAGATGTGGTAGAAGAGAACGGGGATAATGGTACCACGCCACATGCGACTCAGGATGCAACCGAGCACTCGAGTACCAAGCGACTTGGTTCAGACAAAAGTGTCCAGGAGGCAGAGTTTGAGAGACACGTTTATAGAGGTTTAAGAGCAGTCCAATCTGGAGGACAGACGGCCGAAGAACATGATGTTCCATTTCTGGTGAAAAAGATGATGCGAAATATTCCACACCCCGTCGTCGTTGTCGCAGCTACTGGAGTTGACCCGTTAAATCATGAAAGGCAAATCGTTCAAGCAATGACCGTTTCATCGTTCACTACCGTATCCCTCTCTCCGCATGCTATAATATCCTTCAACGTAAAAAGGCCGTCTCGAACTCTTGACGCTATTCTATCCCGGGAAGCCAAAGCATTTCAAGTCAAGGTCCTTTCCGATACCCCCGCAGGTGCACAAATTGCAGACTTAATGGTGAGAGGGACTGCGACTGCTGCCGTTCAGGATCTCAAAGCTTCCGGTTTCGAATTCAACCTCGACCCCCCTCATGGAGAAGAGAGTGTTCTAACTCTCAAGGGCCCCGGAATCTGGGGGGAGTTGTCCTGTAACACTTTGGTGCATAAGTGTATTTCGGTTGCGGACCATGTAATTGTCGTTGCCGTTGTAAGAAAAATTAGCCTCCTTGACTATGACCCTACGGATGTTGAAGTCGTAGAGGAGCTCCATGAAAAGCTTTTGTCACGCGGGACGGGGCTGCTCTATATTAATGGTTCGTACAAATCAGTTGGAGAGAGTCTGGTTCCTAAAGTCAATGAAAATGGATCCAGCCCGGATGATACTCTAGGTGTAGCTGTGAAAGACAGTAGTACCCATATCAATGTGAATATGTTCAGAGATATAGCAAGACGAGAGGGTTCACTTCATGATGAGAACGCATACGGCCACCTCAGACATGCAGCTTGGAATCACCATAGGAAAGGTTCACCATACCCAGATGCATTGGTCTTGGAAGCATTGAAGGAGTAGGATGCTCTAGTTGTAGATACAATCAAACATATACAATCTGAGAAAGTATCATTAACAGGAACATGATTACAACTCCTTCCTAGCCGTCACTTTAGATCTGACGAAAGGTTAGCTGGTCCATAGAAAGAGCCTATCAAGGACATAAGACTGAGCTAAAGGGTGAGGTTTTCTTCCCGCAAGTATATTGGCCAAGCTAATTGCAGAAACTCGATTTTATTATGCCCATGATGAAGGTCATACTGTGGACCTTGAACGAGGAGAGTTCATAACTATGGTAGCATACCCTATACCTTGGGTTGATATCGATACTCAATCGAGTTCCATTTTCTCCTCGCCGCTTTTGACATCCAATCCCTTTTCAGTAGCAACTTTCTCTAACTCTGTCCTAATTTCCGCCCATACCTCTCCCTCCTTACCCACACACACCTTGTCCGCTACCCTACTATTCAGCCAACTTACATCCAAGTTGCCCAATTTGCCGTTGGTCGTCATGTTCCCATCGTCTGCAGCACTACTAGGGGGAATGATACCCTGGGTTTCGAGCGCACGTACTTGGGCGTGGAGGGAGGTAGAGACGCTGCTGACAGTGGTGAAGAATGTCGTGGTGTAGGTCATGAAGTCCGCTTTGGCACTTGAAGGGGATGCCGACGATCCCAGCGTAAGGGAGGCGATAGCTTGGCCAGAAGAGGATAGAAGCACTGGAATGGACTGCACAAAGAAGGTTAGATTAAGTCGAACGATACTAGGTGAGAGACAAGCCTTGTTAATATCATTGAGAGCGCGAATGTTTGCAGCTGCCACTTCAGCGTGGGGCTTCGAGGACGGTGACGACTGGGACATTATGACTTTTATTTTGCTGCGGCGCAAGACCAAGTGCGTCAATTGCCCTCTTAAGTATATGTATTCTGTACAGAAATAGTTGAGATACGATGGACGCCCAAGCTAGTTCTTGTAGAGGTTGTGCAGCACGCACGACGCTCAAACTACATCATCCGAGAATTGTATATGATCCTAGCATCTTTTCGAAGTCCTCTTCTATAGGCCTGTTCTAGCTTAATGACGTGCGATTGATACGTTTCATGTGCGTACTCTAGTACACTATCCATCTGAGGTTGAAAGAGACTTTCGGTAAGGGCAAATCTTGCAGGAAGCGTAATGTCTTGGCAGCAGGCTTCCTCAGTTTCCGTCCAACCACAAGAGGCTGCGAAAGACCTTGCCATCCATACTTCAATACATTTACCTTCAATCCGAACCCGACTCATACTTGGAAGTAGTCTACTTCGACGAACTAGTTGTTCTCTCAAACAGGTTGGAGTTCTACAGGTACATAAGTAGGGTGAGACGTTTGCTGTACTGTACAGTACCACTGAACTTCCACATACCCGTTGAAGCGACCACACATGCTCCTGGAGAACCTTGTAAGGATAGGTAAGATATTTGTGCTCTTAGGGAGCCTCCTTTCCCATAAGAGGTGGTCTTAAGAAGAACCATGTCTGGAGCACCAGCAGGTACAACTGGGCCTGGCTCTCGCGCCCCCAGTGTCAGCAATGGACCTCCAAGTGCGGGTATACATATGCCTCCGCAGCAGCAACAGATGCAAGCCCAGTCAAATGTACCTCAGCCGGTAGCAAACCAAGGCGGCTCAGGATCACAGCAGAATCTTAACCAAATCGTCAGTGACTATTTCTCAATGTCATGTGGGCACGTGTTTCTTCATTCCTATTAGCGTCTTTGCTTTTTCACCTTGATGCGACATTCACGCGTCAGGATTACTACTAGGGTAAACCCAAAATGTGATCTCTTAGAAAGTCTTAGCCCCTGTAGAAAAAGCAGACACAGTCACGTCCCCGTTATCCTTTCCAAAACAACACACAAACAACCGCACTGTGTTTCTCTCATAGCTGTGTTTTATCAGAGTTTATATGAAATGGACAATCTGGTAAACTGACTTGCTCAAACATTCCCATCTGCATAAACAGAATGCTAAATAAAGCCGGCAACCAGGTGCTCGAGTATCTGAGCAAAAAAGGCTACAACCGCACGGAAGCCATGCTTCGGAAGGAATCTGCCAGCCAAGATGCGGAAGGCCGCCCGAACACTGATCGCGCCGAAGATATGGGTGGGGAGATGTATCAACGCGGTTTTGGTAATGGGATCTCAAAGTCGATCAAGCTTCAAGCAAATGCTAACATTCTATGAAGACCTGTTAAAGAACTGGATTGAAGACAATCTAGACATCTACAAGGTGGGACATGCGTCCACTATCTAAACATAGCTACTAATCATCTCCAGTCGGAACTACGTCGACTTCTCTGGCCTGTCTTTGTTTATTCCTTGTTGAATCTCGCCTCAGACTTCTATGTAAAGGATTGTGAGAAGTTCTATGAATCGAATCAGTCTCAATTTTCTCGCGAGCACGAATTAGATCTTCGTGCGTTATCAGTAATTAAGTCACCTGAACATGTTCATTCTAGTAATATCGCAAAGCTATACCGCGACAACAAATACCGTATCAGCCTGAGTCATATGGCTTTCTTCAATCTCATCCAATTTCTCGAATCCAAAGATAAGGAAGGCGGATCAGTCGTACTTAGAGTACTCCAAGCACATCTCAACCTAGTTTCGGTCGATCGCTCGGCTGTCGGAGGGGAGCGTAGTCTCGCCGCCCTTTTAGCACAAGGAAGTGACGTTGAAGAGCTACCTGCTGAAGACGAAGGTATCCCAGGCCACAATCCCGGATCGGCAAACACATCTCTCAACGCACCAAAAGTTCTTACCAAATTAAACCTGGGAAAGATGCCCATGGAAGCCGAGTTAATGGAAGACGTTCGAGGTGATCTCCAAGACGAGGATATGAAGAACCCGCCAAAACCACATCAAAGCTCCCTTGTGGAGGAGTTCGAGAGACAGATCAAGCAAGAGCCCAACGAAGATGCGCCAAACCGCGATGATATTCCTCTTCCTCCCTCGTTAGCTCGGGACGTTGCACTAGAGGTGCAGAAGGTGAAGGAAAACCGAGACAGATTTAAGATTGAGGGACGCACCGGAGGCAAGGGCCCTGGTCTCAGCATCACTATGTTCACTTTCCACAATACATTTGACAAGTATGTTGCAAGTAACCTCGTTTAAACACATTACTGACCATCACCAGGATCAACTGTATAGACTTTTCTGGCGATACCTTATTAGTCGCAGCTGGTATGGCCGAATCGTACATAAGGATTTGGACTTTGGATGGAAGTGCTCTACCTGTTGTTCCGCACCAACAGTCATCTAATTCCCGCCGATTGATCGGCCATTCTGGTCCTGTGTTCCAAGTTTCATTTTCGCCTGGAATCGAATCTCCCGCTGGGTCGGACGGTCCAAACACCACCTCCCGCTTTCTTTTATCGTGTTCCGAAGATAAAACCGTGCGCTTGTGGTCTTTGGACACTTGGAGCTGCCTGGTTGCTTATAGAAGCCATACTGGCCCAGTCTGGGACGTGAAATGGGGTCCCCAAGGCCACTATTTCCTTACTGGCTCAAACGATAGGACGGCTCGTCTCTGGAGCACAGAGCACATCGAACCATTACGCCTCTTTGTAGGACACGATAGTGATGTGGACGTAGTTACTTTCCACCCAAATGGAGCCTACGTCTTTACCGCATCCAACGACAAGACCGTTCGCATGTGGGATATCAGTCGAGGTACCTGCGTACGTATGTATACCGGCCATACAGGTAATATCACCGCCATTGAGGCATCACCTAATGGGCAACTCGTCGCGTCAGCGGATGATATGGGTAGCATACACCTCTGGGACCTCCACAAAGGCCGCCGTCTCAAGCATCTACGCGGTCACGGAAAGGGGGGTATCTGGTCCCTGTCCTTCAGCGTCGAAAGTACAGTTCTCGTTTCCGGCGGCGCAGATTGCACGGTCAGGGTGTGGCATGTCACGGACGAGAAGACGGATCCAGCTATTGCTGCCAGTATGAAGTCTGAAACTAATACGGGAGTGAAGCCGGAGGGTTCAGGGAGTGACTCTCTGTTGTCGCCGTATATTCCTTCTGGAAGTGCTATGGGAGGTAGTGGTACTGGTAAGAAGGGGAAGGGAAAGGATGTGGCGGTTAGCCCGGAGCAGATTGATTGCTTCCCTACCAAGAGTAGTCCGGTGTATGAGGTCAGCTTCACGAGGATGAATTTGGTGTTGGCGGGGAGTGCGTTCATGCCTTGATTTGGGACTAAGGATCAATCACGGTAAAGGTACCCAAAATATGAAATCAAGGTCTACGGGAATTTCAAGGCGAATACTGAAATGCTTGAGAGTTCGTAGAATACGGCATCTGTCGGTTTTATAGGGCTTGTAACAATACACATCAACTTCTATATGATGGGTGCGAACACATCTTTCCTAATTCAGGTGGCTTGAGTAATTAGATCCACCTATAATAGATGCTAATAGAGGGCATAAAATTCTGTACTATTTGTAGAATATCTTATCACCATCCGCAGTACCTCAGTCTAGCATCCTCCTCCAACGTGACAGCTCGCTCGGAACCATTCCGCACATGTTTCCAGCAGCGACATAAATCGTCAACCACCTCGAATCCAATTACAATGCCTTGAACAAGATATCAAATAGGGCAGATGTAAAAGCCAAATCAGTCACGCGCAAGATTTCCTATCCTCTCGCCTCCGCTGCAGGTTTAAAGCTTCAATTCGTCGGCCAGGAGCTCAAGAATATAGACGCACCCGTCGCCGTCATCGTTAGAGCTATGGTGAAGAAGAATTGGGAGGCCATGCTGAAGACGGCGAGATTGCTTGGGGTGGGGTCTAGGGCGCATGTTAAGACGCTTAAAGTCTGTCTTATTTCTCTCGTTGTTTCATCGATCTTTAAGTGAATATCTTTCAGTTATTACATGCTTAGGGCTCACTTCATCTCAAATCACATGACCCCATATCACGTAGATGCTATAATTCTATCACCGCGACTGATTGATGGATATACATTTTAAATTTAATAGGTATAGTGCTGATTACTGTGTACTCTCCCAACAGACTACCGAATTAGCCACGCTGAAGGTTGGCGAGACGGGACCGGTTAACTTGGTGTGCTCGACGTTGGTCGGGATGGAAGAGCTGCTCCGACATTGCTTGAGTGTCAAGCACAGGGAAGGCCGGTGAGCGTGATTCACATCATTCACCTTTTGATTCTACTTAGCCTTTCAGTGCACCCAGCTTTCTAGTCTATCCAGCTTCTTGGTGGTCCCATGTTGACGTCTATAAGTGCTCTACGGGTTCCCAGCGCCTCCGTCCGCTATCAAACGCATCATTCGAATAGCAGAAATCCTAGGTGGACAATGTGAGGACAAGCCCAATGTTGGCATTCTGATTGACAATATCGACGCTCTACAGATCGCATGCAAGACCATAGAAAAACACATCCAGTCGACGGGTGGCCCGAAATGTCCCATTGGGCTATGGATTAAGATTGATACCGGATATCATAGAGCGGGTATCCCTAATGGGTCCCCCGCTTTGGAAAGTTTGTTGGCCTAAATCTTGTTTGAACATGCTGGCCAGCCGTTGAAACTAGTAGTATTTTATAGCCATGACGGCCATAGTTATGCAGGAAACAACCCAGACGACGCTAACGATGGTCTGTTAGCTGAGCTCTTAGTCCTAAAAGACGTAGTGGAAATGGCCTATGCGTGTGGGTTGGAGGGACGATTCACACTTTCAGTCGGCGCAACACCTACGGCAACAGCAGCGCATAATCTTGTAGCATCTAATTCGGAGACTGCGAGAACGTTGATGGGCTTTCTCCATCGCGTCAAGGCTTATTGCGACGTTGAGCTACATGCCGGGGTGTATCCTGTGCTTGACCTACAACAGCTAGCTACAGGTGTACGGCCATTTCCCCAAATTTCGACATCAAACATAGGATTCTCCATATTGGCGGAGATTGCTAGTATATATAACAGAGAGAGGCCAGAAGCCTTAATCGCAGCTGGCTCTTTGGCCTTAAGCCGCGAACCATGCAAGAGTTACGCAGGGTGGGGTATCGTATCGCCATGGAGAGATAAACCGGATAAGTGGTCGGCAAAGAAAGTTGAAGTTTTTGACCCGGAAATTATTAAGTGTGGTTGGATTGCAGGAAGAATAAGTCAAGAGCCTGGAATTCTAGTTGGGACGGACCATTGGAGAAGTTACAACCGCTTATTGTTGGAGAGAAGCTTCTGATATGGCCGAATTATGCCTGTATAGTCGGAGCTCATTTCGGGTGGTATCTGGTCATCGATTCAGATGACACGACAGGAAACGCCAATGGGTATGTGATTAAAGATGTCTGGGTCCGTTGGCGAGGATGGTAATGATAATTTGGTTTAATAGAAGAGGGTTCATCTTCATTGTTGATACATGATAGAGATCTTTACACCATCGGTATAGCTCATGTCGTCCGATTGCTGGGAGGCAGTGGGACCTTACTAGCTGGCGTTTGATTGGCTCGAGGAGTTGAGTGTTGTGGATGTGGAGGCGGCGCGGGCGCAGGCGCACCGTACGGTATAGCTGGGGGAGGAGCGGGATGTCTGAATGTAGGATCGTCCCATTTCAGGCTCATAACGACCGGTGATAATGCTCTAATCTCGCCGAGGACGTGCGATAGCATCGAACGCAGTGTCTTTACCTCTTGGATCATCCACTGCTCGTATGTTTCTCGTTGTCTTCTCATTTGATCATGGAAAGTTGCCGAAGTAGAGCGCCAGGTATCTTCCTTTTTATCGTGCGATGCATCTGCAATTCTCCGACAATCTTCGACCCATTTGACCTGATTGGACAGATTCTTAAGCTCCATGAAGAGTCGAGCTTTACTCCCCGACTCACTTCCGTTCTCTTCTATCACTGGCTGCGCGAGATCTGCCCCAATCTCCCTGTGCAATGCAGCGAACCTTTCCTCTAACCACGCCTTCTTACTGCGTTCTTCCTCGTGCATCTGTTTGAAGAAATCAAACATCCAAGCGTTCTTATCCCTCCATTGCTCGCGCCATCTTCTCATCAATCGCTGTAGATGATTGACACTCTCCACGGTGTCATCTTGAATGTCGTCTCTATTGTTCTCCAGCATCTTCTGTAATTCCAACCTAGATCTAGACGGCGCAGGCGTCTCCTCCTCATCCCTCTTACGCTTCAAAGAAGTATTGCTTCCATCGTCCCCACCTTGCTTGTTGGCGTTCTCTTCTTCCTGCTGCTGTAACTTGCGTCTGGACATGAGATCTCTTTCCAGCATCATATCCAAGTCCATTTTGTTTGGGAAACGCGCGACTGGTGTCGGCGCAGGATGTCCTGCAGATATAGGAGTGGGCAATGTAATCACTGAATCGCGAGGACTATTTTCAACGCGCACATCCAGTCCTGAGGGAGTCGCGTCCAGATCATGGACAAGAACAATCTTGTACGACTCTGGACATGGCCCGCGTATATCAACGGTAAAGTTGCAGGAGATGTCAACGTAGGATCCTGCGGGCGATTCCAATTGCTTTTTCAGGCCTTCGAGGATGTCCTTTAATTGACGTCCCACATCTTTCAACGCGTCGCGCGATGTGTTGGCCGTAGGGTTAACATCATTACGAGTAGGTACGGTTTCGGGTCCAGAACTGGATAGTACGGAATTCCCGTCGACACGAGCTTCGGTTTGCGGTTCGGCACGTCGATGCATGGTTGAAGTGGGAGAATTGGGTGAGGTACTGTCGATAGACTCTTCATTCATCTCAACCGATGCGATCGATGCATCGGAGGGGCGTCTCTGCCTCTTGCGCGGTGGTTGTTCCGGTTGCGATGGGGACGTGACGGCGGTACCAAAATAATTGCGTGGCAGCTTGAAGAAAGACATAGCCCTAACGTAGATGGAAAGGACACATGTAGCAACGCAGCACGACAGGAAGCAGCTTAAGGTAGCAACAAAATCGCACAAAAAGCGCGATTATGGCAAGGATGGGAATCACGACTCAGTCCTCGAAAATAATGACGCGCGCAAAATCCAATGGATGATGATTAACGTTAGAATGGGGTACGGTCAATGGGGATTGGGGGATTCGGGGGTTTGGTGGTGGAGGCGGAGAGATCAGACGAAAAGAGTTGGGCTTGGCACAGAAACGAGATGGGAAAACGGGTCTGGGCGTTGTTTGGGGGGCAGGGGCCACCAACATGGGCACCAAAATGGCTACATCACTTGGGTGATTGGGTACGTATTTTGGGGGTTTTCTTGGGGCTTCTGCTTGGGGGGGTCGGCTTGGGGGGTCGGCTTGGGGATCTACAGTCAGGAACGCAGGGCGGAGAAAGCAAAAACAGGGACAACCTTACCTTGACTGCCACTCAGCTGCACCGTAACCTGCTTACTATCATTTGGATAGAGTAAGCGATCAGCTCGAATAATAGATTATCAGCATCTGCAACCTGTGGTGCACTGGTGGGCATGCAAGTCACTGCAGAATCTTAAAATACGCCTCAGTTAAAGAGCCCCTGATATCGCTTCAAATGTTTCCATCGCCAAATACCCTCCTTGTCCGTCCGTCCCCTTGCTCCAAACCTAAGGGCTCGTCTCGTTGCTCAAATTCATCGCAACCTGAAAGCAACCGCGGCAAAACCCCCAAGGTCAATCAGGCTCTGGGCTGAAGATCAGGGACCAAGGACCAAAGACCTGAGGAGACTTTTCGATTCTCCTACCCCCTCCTTAAGGTTCTTCACGGCTCATTATTATTACGACTATCTGTCAGACTATCAAAGCAGTCGCTCGACGGCTGTATGCTAACTTGCCAGCCGCCGAGCATCTTATCGACATTCCCATCGCGTCTAGGCATCCCGTCTTGTCCTTGTTCATCTTGTTTCTCGTCATGCCGATCCTCTTCGCCTTCCTTTCTCCTGGATGCACTTTTACTACACCTCTAGGCTATGATTCCATTGCCATCTAAACTCGAGCCCTTATTAGCTATACAATAAATCTTTCGGATCATATCAATCGCTTCCTAATATATTCCCCTGTATCCTACTCTGATCTTTACTTTCAACCGCCCGCTATTCTCTTCATTCCGCCCAAAACTTCCGCTGTCGTTTCAATCTCCCCTACCTTGCTGTCTACCTATGAATTTCCAATTTCGCGCATTCCACCCGATGGTGCTGAGACTGTATCTTGGGATCTGAACTCGTCCACATGGATCAAATAGATGAAGTCGAAGAGCCAGATGGCGACTTCGAAAACCCCCCAAAGCGCTCCGGCGCAGTTCGCGCACACGATACGATGACCCTCTCTGCTCCTCCGATCCACCCAGTCGCGTGCATGCAAGGTCCATTCGATGAATCAATGGCGGAATCAACTCAAGGCCCGGACGACTCCGCAAAGAGTGTCAAGGAAACTGAAGATCCCAAGTTGCGACGTCAGAAGGTGTTAGAAGACGAAGAATACAGTTCGTCATACAACGCGCAATGGAGACATAACCCCAAATCAAAATACCATCCCCTTTGGAAAATAATCGCTCAGATATGCTTCGGCATTCATCTCATGCATCAACGGCTGGCTAAATCGGATGATGAGGTTCTAAAAATCCTTCAACTCCACGTGGATGAGATTGATACATTTCTTCGAACAACCACTCAAGACTTTGATCTTGCAATGGAAGATATAAAAGAACGACTAAGTTACTTGAAATTACCACTGGAACACGTCAACATCTTTGATACCATGCTTGACGACCGTCAATTCCGTGCCTCGATTGTTGATGGGAACGAGAAAATCGAACGAATAATCGAACGTACTGCCCGAGCGATGAACGATTCTCTAGTAGACGTAGAGAAGGGAATCGAGGCAACAACAGAACTTTCCGCCTATCTTGAGAATATTAGAGGGGGATTTGCGGAAGGACAAGAGGAGTGGACGAGTATCTATACCGCGATGAGAGGCAACGCCGAAGGTTGGTACAGGTGTTTTCGTAGTCTTCAGGTTAAGGGGAATAGTTTAGGAGTGGCTTTGGTTCAATTGGGTAGTATAGTCAACGAGATGTCGAAGCGGGCGGGGGTTGCAAGCAGAAGAAGCATAGTAAGGACACATATCAACTGCCGTTGCATCTCTAGCTAACGAAACAATGACAAAGATTGCACAGCGTATTGACTCGGATAGTCGATCTTCGTCACGTGTTGCACTGGTTCCTCCAGCGCCTCGACGCCCGCAACATCAAATTCCTGATAAGCCGTTACCCAAAGATCCAGACCTTGTTTCACCGGCTGTCCAGGCGACCCTCCACAATCAAGAAAAAACCATATATGAAAAGCGCTATGAGAATCCTCGCAAACAGCCCCTGCGACCTGCAGAGAGACCTGCCCAAAGTGCCTCAGATGCATCGGCGGGGCCGGAGGAGGCGAAAGACAAGACCCTCGCGCACGGGCCAAGTACAACCGAGCAGCATCACAGTGATCGGCCCCAAAAGACATTTGGAATGTCCCAGCCGGTACTGAGGAAAGGTCATTCGGCTAGCAAATCCGAATCTAATCTGCTGGCCGTCAGCCATAGCAAGCGGTCCAACCGTCCGCCGGTCCGAGATCGCACTATGTCACCCATAGCTCCCGACTCGGCTTACTCTTCAGGAGATTCGGATTCCGATCTTCACAATATAGCTTCATCGCCGCGTCCATCTAGACGGCAATCAAAACCTGGCCTATCCTCTCCAGCTGGTGGGCCTGTAACCCCCTCCGCATTGTCCACGAAGAGCAGTTGGCTATCCAAAGCAAATACGTACTCTTCTCCTAGCCCGGAACTTCGACGCCGAAAGCATTCTTTTGCAGGCAAGCCCGAAGAGAAGGGCTCTGGGCTCTCATTTTTCAAAAGATTATTTACTCGCAAGGCAAAGTCACGGCGGAACGGCTCATTTCTCGGTTGTATGGACGAGGCTAACGAATCTGCATAATTTTTTTTTTAACGACCTGTCGATGAACTGTAGCAAGACGTGCTTCCACGCCTCAACTGTCGGTTTGATACCCTGCATTCTTCCTTGTCAGCGATGTTCCTATAGTTGGAGGAGTACTATGTTTGCATTTAGAGGACCGTTGCGGCGCTAACTCATCTACACGGCGTTTTATCATGTATGGTGACACGGGAGAGCAATGTATTGGTCTTTTTTTCTATTAATGATAATCCGATTCGATTCAATTTAATTGTACTATTGTTTTATCCTATGTTCCCCTTTTGCAAGAGGTTAACTCTCTATTTAATGCGGCTTGAGGAGTGGATAGTGCCTATTTTTTTTTTTCGATATCATTGAAGTTCAGCTTGTTAAAGGATTATCCTTAGGACCCTGGCATGGAGGGGAGTCGTAGGCTCGTCCCTTCCTCCAAACCTTAGGTTACTATAGGTTGTTCCTTCTTTATAGTATTAATACGGTATCTTCCCGTCTTGGAAGAAGCAATCTTCCGTTCCATTCTACCCTCCTTACCGAGGATGGGTTCTTCTCTCTCCTGTTATTTCGTCTCTGTCGGGTCAGGTCTTCTATTTACCTTTCCTTCTGCTTAATCTTATATGTAAGAGCATCGTTGTTGTCCCTTTTACCTCAAGGTAGTCACTTCCCATGAATACCATCCAGGGAACGCACAAGTTGCAATCTTACAGGAACGACACCCATCTCGTTCTTGTTGTTGTTGTTATGATTGACTGGGAACAGTATGACCGACGAGTACGACCTTTAAAGCTCTTCACGGCCCTCCCGTGTCCTATCATTCCCCACCGGTTAGGGTTTACTTCTCAACATTCCTTAGGCCTGCTCTCACACAGTCTGTAGGTAACTCGTCTTCCATTATTGTACACAGCGTCAGAAGGTTGTTATAATGCCTCTCAGCGAGCGCGATCTTAATGCCAGTGGACGAACAAGTCGAGCTTCCGGTATGTCTGTCAGTTCCAAAAGTGGATACTCATCCTCTAGACCGGACACGCTGTCCAGCAATCCAGCAGTCATGAGTATGCTTAAGACCTCGACTGAGTTTGGCGATATCGCTTCTCTCGCTTTACCCTCATACTCCAGGTTGCCACCGTCGGTCCGTCAGACTTACCGTCGCGGTCAAGATCCTTCTCGTCTGTCGACGAGCTCAGGACACTCGATGAAAAGTTCGAAACGCAGTTCTCATCATCGTGCATGGCCCTCGTCATCCTCTACCCGTCGACCCTCCATTACAAGTAGTCTCATGGTCCCACAACGAGGCCCAGAGTTCGGTGGTCCGGATATCACGTCGTCACCCAGCTCACCTACTCCCGTACCCAAGGCCCGCCTTTCTAATGAATTGAGATCGTTCTCCATGACTCAAACTACTAGCCCACCCTTTGAGTTCAAAGATCATCGTTCGTTTTCAAGCTTGAGGGAGCCGATTCCCCCTCCGCGCCCGAAGTCCCCTTACAAGTATCCAACAAGACTCAAACGCCCAGGCTATGGTTCTGTATCACCAATTCTTCAGGACTCCTCCTCTACACCATATGTTTCAGGTCGTAAAATGCGTTCAGCAACGCGCTCTTTATATTCCATTTCAATAAGTCATCCTAACTCTGAACCCCCACCATTACAAACTAGTGAGAATGGATCGGCACCTACACTAAAGACGTCAACATCCGTAAGTTCGAGTCTTCGCAATACCTCGGCCAAGTCCTCGTCAGAGCCGCCTCCTTCGTCCCCTGCAACTCCAAAGGACAACGAGAACGCACCTGTTCAGGTTCTGTTCAATGCTACGGACGCCAAATATTTAGCCACCGACTTCGAAATCCAAGGTACTCTTGAAAGCTCTCAAAAACCGTTATACTACGATTATAGCGAGCAATTTGAGATGAGATCCATTGAAAGAGACCCTGTACGGCACGAGAGGGCTCATGTCTCTGCTGTACCTTTCGGTGTTGTTCATCGTATCAGAACGATTCTGGAAGAGAAGGCTAGCAATGAGATCACGCCCTCGAACGGAAATCCCAACAACTTGGTTGTCGACCATTGGCACGAGGATCATAATCACGGAGCTGATGTTCTCGATTTTGCAGATCAATCTGCTATGTCTCGTCCACAAAGTAAAGACCACGATGTTAGACTGTCAGTGGTACCCGAAGAAGTGTCCTATTCCAGCCTCCGGGAAGAGATTGCGGAGCTTCAGGGGGATGATGGACCAGTTGAGTTACCTGCGACTCCAGTTGGAACAAGAATCACGCGGGAAATGATACTTGAAGCTGTTGGACCCACTTCAGACCCCACTGAAGATGATACCAGAACAGTTTCTCTCGGCGCGGACTTACAAGACAGTTATGGAGACGCCCCAACAGAAAGATGCTCAGGTTCTGAGGAATTTGTGGCATCTCTGGACGCAAAACCCCATGATGTCGTAATTGAAATGGACTGTTCTATGGAGTACAAGGTGGATGTCTGTACTGGGATTGAAACTTCCAACCCCCTTCAAGATGATCAAGATCAATCTGTGCCACCAGATGAAGCGTCACCACTTTGTCACTGTCCCATTAGATCGTCTTTGGAGGGAAAGGACACACATTTTGGCTCAGCGATAATTCATGGCGCAGAATCAATGAAGTCTCAGAGGACACGAGCTTCAGCTGAATCTCGGAGGCCGCACTCTTCATTTGCGCATTTGAACGCCCCTGATCAACCAATCGCGGAGGCTTCGAAACTCGGCGTTCGACGGAAAACCGTATCAACTACAGCAGAAGCTAGACAGGAAGGAACTCGGGATATAGCTCTATTGTTTTCCTTCTCACCATTTCCAAAGTCTAAGATGGATGTACAGCCTAAAGATGAGGGATCTGCGTTACCTCCACCGGAGATAAGTGGTGCAACACCTTCTATCAAAGCCACAGTAAGTAAGCATACAGAGACAGTTTTAAGGACTTCGAATCCACTCAAACACCGTCGTCATCGTAGTGAAGACGGCTCCTCCATCGAGCCATTCTCAAAGCACCAAGACGCTGAGAGTGGGAGAACCGCCGAACCGGGTGAATTGATACCTGGTTTGGATATTCGACAGGTTTCTGCTGAACAGCAGTGTTCCGAAGTTATTAGCAAAGTACCAAGATATCCCTCTTTCCCTTACCCTTCGGGCCATCTTCCAGGTTTACCAGAAGATCGCCAACAGGATTTGACATCGGAGGAAATAAAGAGACTAGCATACAAGTTTCCGTTGCCTTTTTCGGCCACAAATAGGGCTTCATTCGAGCCAATTCGGATTTCGAGCGAGCCACCATCAAGAAATAGTTGTCTCAATTCTTTGCGCAAGTCTGAAGCACTGTCACAAACACGATTATTACCTTCATTAAATTTCAGTCACATGGATTTGGTTTCGAAGCTAAATGACGCGCTTGATGTGAAGTCTACAAAGTCGTTTGACGGACTTCACCTTAAAATTACGTCGCAAGTCGACTCTTCACCAGTACGGCCGTCTTCAGCCTCTGCTGTTCGGGATAAATATAAGAGCTTTTTTGCTACTCTAGATTCTTTGGACACTGGAGAAACCAGAAAACTAGACAACGAAAATACCGAAACTTCGCCTTCACATTCACCATTAGTCTCAAATCAGGTGATCGAAGAGGTCAACAGACTTTCGGTTCCCTCTGTAACCGGTTTGACTCAACGGCTTTCAGAACTGTTACCTTCTTTGCAGCGACACTACGAAAACAACGAACAACGCGAGAAGACGCGCCAAAAGAAAGTCATCCCCCGTGAAGCCGCTCCTGGTCGTGCAAATTCGACAGCTCGACTTCGCCCCTTACCTGGAAAGTCAGAGATGGCCGTGGTCGATGATGACGACTATGAAAAGACGATGTTAAAGTATCGGGCCCGTAAACCTACATGGTCGCTATCCAGCTCGGATTTGGATTCGGACACGGACAACAAAACTCATTCCACTGCAGTTGAGAGTGCCACGAGTGTGAATGATCCAAAGACGGCGAAGGGTAAAGCTCAAGCATCTACTACTGGGATGACTCGTTCGCTGTCACTCCCAGCAGTCGGTCGATGCAAAGGTTCGCGTCACCATTCAAAACAGGCTCGTAGGAGTTTGAGAGATCCACACTTTTCTATGGGGGGTTCACCTTCCGTAAAACGCCCTGTAAGCTTTGATACGAGTTCTGGATGGGTTCGAGGTGAAACCACGACTGAGATCAGCGGCCCAGCTCCCCCTACTCTTCGTTCAAAGGTCGGCTCCTTGATCAACAAATCACTTGGTAGACCCTCTTCCGGCACGGATATGACCGACGATCGAACTATCACAGTTGAGACAACGTACACGGTATCAAGGTCCAGCGATCCTTTCCAGTCAGCCAATCCGCTCCAGTCATCAACCTACAGGCATAGTCGAAGCGAAGGCTTCATCAATAGTAGCTATGCTTCGGGTCTGAACGCTTCCCAGCCGGATGACAGGACGGTCGATATCGGGGAACGCTATCCCACTACTGGACTCACGCTACCTTCTGGGTGTGAAATGGGGGAAGTTCAGAGCTGCTTTTCAGAAAATACCTCTGTAGGTCGCCGTCAAGGTCTCTTCCAAAGGACCGTGTCGGAAATAAAAGCTCGGACTTTATCACGAACCCAAACAGCGGTAGGCGCTAGAAACTCGAAACGAGGTGGGCTGAACTCGTTGTCCGGAGATTCTCAGGCTCTCAATACTGGCAGTGTCAATACGTACGCGGGCACGGTTGGAATGTCTCGTCTTGAGTTTGGAGCGAGAAAGGTTGTTGACAAGATTAAAGGTGCGTGGTTTCGCCTGCGTAACCCGCGTGTCCGCAGGTCTGAACCTGAAGATTGGCTTGCGGACAGTCCTCTGACCCAAGTCTACTCGGGCACTTAATGGCTGTTTCCGCTTGTCCTTTGGTACCAGGTGGATTGAGTGATATGGATATTCGAACCTCGCTTCCGTTCACGGCATATTGTAACTCAAATATCTTCGATGTCTTTCTCTCCTTCGTCTTGGTATGCTAAGACAATCGCTCATCAGTTGTCGGTTTCCCTATCCTGCTTCCTGTTGGAGGCCAATCTTTCTATCCTATGCAACACATGTTTTGCGTTTCTTTATGGAGGGCATATGGCTACTAGGACAATCTTTTCTCCACGGTTGTTGAACGCTATCTCGCGACGGCTAATGGAGTAAGGTGGTTGATATGTCGCATAGGATAATCATTCATGTATTATAATTTCTGGCATAGATGCCACAGCAGAGATAGGGATATATGCTTCATTAGCATAGAGGTAGATGCTTCATTAAGCATAGGAATCAATGCACAAGATGATATTGCGCTAAATGATGTGTCTATTTTTTGAGGTCGATGACTTGAATCGATGGCCAGGATGTTTGTTTCCGCTATGACTTGCAGCTCGAACTGATGTACATCCATCATAGGATATTTCTCAGAGGACGATGACTAAGTAGTAACCCTAATTCCAAGCTCACATCAAGCAGACGACATTGAGTTAGCCTTCTAGCACCCAAAGTTGGTGTTCCATTTTGACCCAAACCATTGAGCGCATGGAGATGTGAGAAGTATCATGAAGCCTCTAGCTGTAGCATTTATGACCTTTCCCTTACTATTTGCCCATATAACCTATACCTCAATCGCAAGGTTGACCTAGGGAACGTGAAAACGGAAGATGGACACAATCAGAGCACGGCTCACTGAGCAACACCGTCATCCAGAGCACGAGCATCAGTTCACGAATGAATTCTCGATACAATATCTCGTTGTACCGTACAGTCCAAGAGCTCAACAAAGTGAATACGACAGGGCCCAATAAGTATCCTAACACCAAGAAACCATTATGACCCTCAGAGTACCCAACCCCTAAAATCAGAACACTGCGCCCCCGATAATGAAGACCCGTTCCTCCTCCCTGCGGACCCACTGCACGACCCTGTTCGCGGCCTGTGCCAGAGCGGCCCGAGACGTTGTACCAGGCGCGACGGCATAGAGGTCGAATAGGGGGGTGGTCCATGCGAGAGTGAGGCAGTTGCCTGACGTCGTGTGGTGTATTTTGAGATGGGTGGGGCGCGTGTGGAGGTGGGTGTGTAGGTGGGTATAGAGGGTTAGGAGGCTTTGAGGAGTTAGCTGGTTTGAAGGTGTCGAAGGAAGTTGAGGAGAGAGAGTGGGAGAGTAGACAATATCGGGACGGGAAAGTCAGAAGGATGGAAGAGATTGAAGGTGCATTGTTGGCGGATGAGATGGTGCTACTTACCGTCGGCGAGCTATGGGTGTCGAGAAATATGGATCGAACGAAGGCATCGTGAATTGGACATTACCGCGCGATTTGTAGAGGAAGTGCCGTAGCGTTGTGCCTGGGATGATGTCAGTGCAAGAGGGACGACCACGCTTTATGGCAGCGGTCATAAATGCTAGTGAACCGTTTTTGTCAAGTTGCTAGCACCAGTCAGTGTGATTTTAGGCTCTATGAGGAGGGTACCAATGAGTTGTGGAAGGGGAAAGAGATAGACCAGGAAGAAACAATGAGAGAGGCTGAAGTTTGACCTACCTCGACGAGTTCATCCCTCATCTTCTTTAACTCGAAGAATCCGTCTTTGTTGGCGCTAATGAGTAGAATTGCTACCTCATCCTCACCAGATGATGTTGATGGCCGTTCTCTGACTTGTTCTGAAGTGTTGTTCACGTTCAGAAAGCTAACATACATGTAGAGATAACCAGTGTTATTGAAACCGGGAAGACATAATGGTATCCAATTCTCCCCGCCGCCAGCTTTCACGCTCCCGGCCTCGAAAAGCATGTTGAAGATCAAATGCAAGTCTCCCGGATGTAGAGAATGCTTCTTGGGTCTCACTACGCTGACTAGCTTTCCGCTTGCTACAATCAATCCATATAGTAAGTTTGGGGAACGAGTTTTCAACAACGTGTTATTGATAACTTGACGGTGAGACTTTCGAAGCTTCAAACATTCTAACGCTGATAACAGGGTCGAGGGAGAGCCGCGAGTGAAACCATCTGCAAGTGCTGATAGTAGTATCTCCGTACCTTGGAGTGGTCGTCGGAGGTCTGTTGATGCTCTCGCTTTGAACATGCGTTCTAGGCTTGGTAGAGTAAGAGTAGAGAGAATTTGCATATAAAGTGACTCAAGCTGAACCCGAAGTTGTTGATCACTTTCATCCAGCTTGCTGATAGCAACGAGATTAAGGGGCCCCTTGGAAAGGATCGCAAAACGAACGTTACCAGCAGTGAAACCCTTCAAGCTGTCATTGGCTCCTTGGTAGAATGAAATAATTGTTTGTATAATACCAATGTAATTGCTGATCAACCTATCATCGCCATGACGGCTATAGATAGGTTTCCCAGCAGATGAGAGGACAAGAAAGTGCTTGAGTTTTGCTTTCCATTGCTTCACTACTAGTTCTATACATGCGGGAATCAGTAGCTACTCTTGATAATCAAACATCTATCTAACCTTCGTTTGATCCATCGGTCTCTAATTCCGTAAGCTCATCAAACTCATGCTCGAAAGCTTCTTCGAATTCCGGTCCATTACCGAATATAGAAGCTCCCTGGCTTTGACCTCCTGGGAACTGGGGACCCATGATTTTCCATGTTTGTATCTCAGAATCCCCCAGGACCTCACCTAAGAGACTCTCTATGTCTCCGTCGGCCTGCATAGTAGGTGCAAAGCTCCTTATACTGGCACTATCATCCACCTCACTTCCGCTTCGACTTCTTCCCCGCGCTCGAGTTTGACACGAAGCCGGCGACCCATCTCTGTTTGTTTGAGCATGTAATTCTCCTAATGACAATGCTGTAGTTGCTTTAGACTGAAGACCTGGTCTTTTTGCGGAACTTGGAACCCTTAAGCCGCCAGAGGTGGGCGGCCGGTCACCAAGTAAGCCATAAATCTTAGGACGAGGCGGGAGCGGTGGGGGAGTAGTTTCTCTGGATGGAGCTGCTGGAGTGTCTTTGGCTAATTCAGTGCCTTCTTGAGTAAAGGGAACCGTGGGTAGTTCAGAAGACGGTGGAGTAGATGGATTCTGGGCGGCCATGTGGGCGTTTTCAACGTATTCGTCGCGGTTGGACGCTCATATTGCATACATCTATCGTTCTCATGAGGGTATACTCATTCCCATGGGAGTTGCTTCAATAAAGTAGTTTGTGGTGGATAAAAGCACAAATGATTACTTCTATGTTGTGTAGGAAGAGGTGATGCAGGTTCAAGGACGCGTCTTTCGTGTTCTCCCAGACGACAGGCAACACCACGATTACTTCAAATGCATCCAGCATGAGAATGCGCAGGAGAGCAACTCTACTTACCGTAACCTTTTTTCAATTTGAGAGAGAATGTCTCTTGATCCTTCAAGTTTCCGCTATCAATCCGCATCCCCCACAAGCTCAGGCCGATCTTCCCCAGTCAACCGCCCGCCTCGACGGCAAATCGAGGACGGTATGTAGGTCTCAACCCGAACCCTGGATCACGTACTATTGCTAATATTTTGATTATACAGGAATCTATAAGAAAGATAAGAGTTTCAGGCGATATGCTGCAGGCGTTGAGCGGGCTTTGGCCTTGTTCGATAGCCCCCAACAAGACTGGGCCGATTATATATCATTCCTGGGCCGGCTGTTGAAGGTCACTATACCAAGTCATAATCCCTTTAAGCTACTACGGCTCACACGAGCAGGCTATACAAGCGAATCCTGCAGATATCCCAATCGTACCGCATAAAGAAACGGTTTCCACAAGATTAGCCCAATGCCTCAAGTCCTCTCTCCCCTCCGGGGTCCACCAAAAATCAATTGAGGTTTATGCGCAGATATTCTCAATACTTGGTGTATGTCAGCTTGTGTTGATCAATATGTGGATAAACTAAAGATATGATAATAGAAAGACAATCTAGCTCGCGATCTCCCCATCTACTTTCCGGGCTTGTCATCAATACTTTCTTTCGCGAACCTTGCTGTCCGACCCGCGTTTCTGTCCTTGTTTGAGACATTTATACTTGAACTTGACCCTCACAGCTTACGTCCGGCGTTAAAGTCAATTGTACTCTGTCTTTTGCCCGGTCTGGAGGAGGAAACCAGCGAAGATTTTGACAGAATTCTGCATATCTTGGACAGTGTCAAAAGTGCGGTCAATATTGAAAGACTACCCAATAGGGATACGAAGAGTGAGTCTGGGGACTCTTACTTCTGGCAATGTTTCTTCTTAGCAACCATTACCAATGCGTCAAGGAGGCAAGGGGCTCTGGCGTACCTCTCGCGCAGACTCCCAAGACTCATTGGGAGTAGTGGACGGCGGCTTTCCTTATCGTCTGAAAGTAAATCTGATTTTGATGATCTCCCTCCAGCTGCAGAGGCGGCGATATCTCCGGAGCCTGGTTTATTTGTGCGGTGTTTCGCCGCAGGATTGTCGGATGCCCAGTTACTTGTTCAACGGGGCTTCCTTGACCTATTGGTAACTCATGTACCGTTCGACTCCCCTGTCCTCCAGGTTCGGATCAGTGACGAGGATATGGATCTTCTGATTACGTCTGCTGTTGGGGTTGTAACACGTAGGGACATGAGTCTTAACAGAAGGCTCTGGGCCTGGTTCTTAGGACCGGAGCCTGCATCTGGCGCTGAAGAAGATTCACAAGCTACTTCCCCCGCTGTCAGCAGCAAAATTGGAACAGGAGATCCATCATCCTATCATCTGTCTTATTTTACTAGATATGGCTTCAGACCCTTAACTCGATGTATTAAGGCCATGATATCTCGTCATAACATCAACTCACTAGAACGGGCGAGACCTTTTCGAATCTGTCTATCTCTAATGGATCGCTGGGAAGTAGGTGGACTGATTGTTCCCCAGATATTCGTATCTGCAATGGAGAGTGTCTTTGCATATAGCAAGACAGCTACAAAAGAGCAATTGTCGGATGTCTTAAAGAGTGCCAACATATTTTTCGATGGCGTTGAAAGCGGGCTCATCTGGGGTAAGCTCTGCGAATTGATAACATCTGCATTTTCACCGTCCCCCAAACTGTTAGAGGATCGTCTTTCGAGACTCAATCTGGTGAAATTTATCTTTACACGCTTCAATGTTACCGAAGAGGAGATGGTGTTCTACCATATCCCACTCACGGCTCTGCTGATCCTCTTGCAACTGGAAAACCTAAGACCCACGCTCACAGAAAACGAAACGCTTGACGTCCTTTCGGTCGCCTTCGATATTGTGGATAGCTTGATACAAATAATACCTGATAAGGCTTTTGACGAAGCCGCTTCTAAGCTAGGACCGATATCTAACAAATCAAATCATACCGAACAAACCCCTAAAGCATTGATTACAAATATTCGATCATTTTATGAGGACAATCAGGGTAATCTAGACATCTCTGGTCCTCCAATATCTGTCTATTCTCTGGGTCAAGCATTTCTGTCCAGTTCTGCCAGACTGTTTGTCAAAGTCCTGAATCGCGAACTTCCTAGCAAAGTTATCGAAACTTGTACGCGGATTTTTTCTTCAGTTATGCAAAAAGTACCAGACCATAAATACTTGTATGGCCTTGATATAGATTTGTCTATAACTGCTCTTCTCGATACGAGCTCTAACTCCCCACCTCATGCATCATTTTCAGAGCTATATGCTAGTACGGTAGCTATAACACTAATTCAGTCTCTCGGATACACGCCTCCTCTTATAGACCTCTCGCGGATTCCTAGGTTATTCAAATGTTTAGTTAGAGAAATCTGGCGGTTCTTGTCACCTTTTACGCCCAAGTATCATGTCGAAGCTGTCCGATGCTTATGTCAACTCCATACTAGCAGTCCATCCGACCGACTAGTTGAAGCTTCCATTACTAGTGTTCTCATTTCTGAGAACAACATTAGCGTCGAGAATTGCATGCGTTTCACAGTTTTATGGAACCACACGATGCACGAGAAAGGTCTTCAGACTGAGAAGGGATCTCGTTATAATTCATCGCGGCGGACGAGCGGTATTCCGATAATTACAAATCAAAGGGCGGAAAGTCCCATGTACGACGGCATCCTCACTCGACCGTTATTACTGATGCTCGACACCCTCGCAGAGGAGGGAAGCACGACGTTCGCATTCGTGAAAACGTGGCTTCAAGAGCTGCCTAGCCTTCCTACTGTATTTGCGATTTTACTTTCGAAGCTTAGGGATGTTCAAATATTGAAGTCTGAAGAGGGGTCCAATCTAAGAACGACGACACGGGAATCGGGCATGATTATTGATGACCAGAAGAAGTGTCTGTACTACCTCCAGCACCTGCTCAACATCGTTAGATGGTCGTCAGGCCATACCTGGTCCATTATAGCCTCAGAAATGACATCCTCACTCAATATGGATAGCGTTACAACCGGCACAGTGAGTCTACAGGTGTTAATAGTGCAGATATGCATGCGATTGATATCGAACGGTTCTTTCCTTAGGCGCGGTGCGAACGCTGGCCCTCTATTTATCCCTATTCAAAGAGCCGCGTTGTCTGTTTTGCAAATCATCTTGCAAAACCCGAACTCGTCAGCCCTTAAAGAACTGACACTCGAGATACCCCTCATAGACCGGCTTAATATGTCCTTGAACGAAGCAGACAGCACTCTACAAGGCCCCTTATTGGATGCAGCTATAGCTGCGCTAAAGGTCCGGTTCGATAGTGCTCCTATACCCGCGAAGGAACCACATCAGAGGAAGCCATCTAAAGACCTTGCTTCTCCGACCTTCCGTGCTAACCCATCGTCCGAACAGTGGGAGAAGCCACAGACCGCTCAAACAGCCGCGCCCCCTTCACAACTTGTTGAATCTATTCGCGCAGGATTCGCATCGCCGTATGCTAGACTATGTCTCGACAAATGGGTAGACTTCCTTGCGGAAGTCCTTCCCTTGTATGCGGATACAATATTCCAAAATCTTCTACCATTAGTAGAATGCTTTTGTGGACAGATCGGTCAGGTTTTCGATCAGTTTGAAATGATCTTCCGAGAATCTATATCTCCATCAATTGCTCCAGAACCAACACTGATATCGCTTATGAACGGATTAGAACAGATCCTTGCGAGTGCTCACCAACGTCTGTTGATGGAAGAAGCCAAGAGCATCGCCAATAGATCACCAGAGCAGCCGCAAGGCTTTTTCGGAAATATGGTCTCTGGTGTCTTTTCTGCTGAGACGAACCAATCAAGAAGCACTACCGCAAACAGTAGGCTAACGGTCATCCTCTGCTTCCAAGATACCGTGCGGATATGTTTTAAGGTATGGTCCTGGGCAAGTTATGGGTCAAGTCAAGGGCAACAAGATCCTGTTTCTCTGGCTTCCTACGGATACACTTCTATACGTATGCGGAATAGGGCGAGGCGTATGCTAGAGCACCTCTTTGCCGCAGAATCGCTTGAGTGCTTAGAGACCTTGGCTGTGGTATGGAGAAAATCGTCACCTTCCAGCTCCTCTTCTACCGCAGTATTAGGCCTCTTAAATGTTCTCGACGGCTCTAGGCCTAAGAATATCATTCCTGCTATATTCGATGCGGTATATAGTCGTACAAACCCTTCCGCTCTGGACGCCGCCCGTACCTCCAGCCTTACTTCCGATCTAGCAGATACTGATCTTGTAGCTTTTCTAGTTGACTACACTCGCTCTCTAGAAGATGATGCCATGGATGACATCTGGCCTGATTGTCTCGCTTTCCTGCGTGACGTCCTCACGAATCCACTACCTCATCGCCAGGTCCTTCCGATATTACTGGACTTCACAGCTATGCTGGCTGAGAAGGTAGACAACACAAACTTTGGAGAGCAGAAGAAGATGCGAAAGGAATTAGGTGTACGTACAGTTATACACTCACATTAAATTAGTTTGCTGACGTTTGGAATAGGATATCTTCATGCGGCTTTTAACGGCTACGTTCACTACACGATCTCTAGGTTACCTCCAGGAGACTCCACAATCACACCATGACGAAAAGGGTATCCTTCCGGAATCGAAACAGATGGATGTAGTCGCCCTTCTTTCCAGGATTGTGCCAAGGTTACAATTAGTCCTTGTCGATAACGACCGTATAGCCAGTGCAGCAGGTACTATATCCAGCAATGTTATTTCACCAGCAATTCGCGCGAAAACCTTCCCAGAGAACATGTCTCGCCATACTCTAGATCTCATGTACCAGGTCGCCCGCGTAACGCACAGTTCCAAAGTTTGGAAGAAGGACGTATTGGACGCTTTCAACGACCCTAGATTCTTCTCTACTCCAACATTGCTCGCAAAGGAGCTCTGGCTCCCCATCCTCCAACAATGGACGCTCAGCGACAAGGAACGCATGCCTGAACTGCTGTCTCGAATTTCCGCTCCGACAACCGCAGGCATCATGTTCGGTGTAGGAGCCACCTCTGCCCGACTCGAGGCCGACCGTAGGACCCAACTTAACCTCAAACGCATTGCCGTTATCATTCTCGCTGCTGCAGAAGACACATTCACAACTTCTCTCTCGGGCATAGAAGAAAAACTAGTGGAACTCCTCTCCGCAACACCCATCTCCTCCCCTTCGTCTGCCACTCGCGCCGAAGTCTTCATCCTTCTCCGCGCCTTAGTTCTCAGGACCTCTCCCATTCATCTCGCCGCGCTCTGGCCCCTCATCACAGCGGAACTACAAGCTGCGATCCGCTCCACGCTCCCGGACGCCAGCGCGGAGATCGCAGAGAAGTTTGCGAACGCGGCACTGCTCCAGGGCTGCAAGCTCCTCGACGCACTCGTGACACTCGCTCCCGACGACTTCCAGCTCCACGAATGGCTCTTCGTCACCGATACCATCGACGCAGTCTACCACCCGCCAGACTGGCGTCCCATCGCCGCCGTCGATGAGGTCGCGGAAGCATTGGGCGAGGCTTTCGTGGAGGAATCCGGGAACTTGGAGAGTGGAGCGTTCGCCCATGGTGATGCGGGGACCGGGAAGGGTACGTTCATCGGTCCTATATTGGATGGGTTGAGGAACGAGGTGGGCGATGTGGCGGATCTGAAGGCGTTGAGTAGGACCGAGTTTGTAGCGAGGGTGTTGAGGCCGTTCTTTGGGAGCTTGAGTATTGGCGCGTTTGAGGCGACGTATAAGATGGGTGGCGTGGAAGGGGGTCTCAGGGAGAGAAGGGATGCGGCTGTGCAGGGGTTGTTGGAGGATTTGTTTGATAGGGGTGTATGAGGTGCTTTGCTTGTGCTGTCCTTTCCTTTCATCTCTTCTATTACTAAACTCATATGAGATAGTGGCTAAAAGTGTTTCCATGATATTGATGGTGTGATTTCTACGTCTGTATGTCCTCTCTATCTAATCGCTCAGAAAAATGATGCTGCATATGGTGTGAGGACCAAGGATATATTGTACCGCGCAGAGTTACTCCCTATAAAAACAACCAGAACAATTTCCAAGAAATAAAGTAAAAGTAGAAACATTCACGAACAAATCGTCTAGGTTTAGATGAAGTGCGTCTTAAGTAAATTCCCAACAGGACGCCGTCACTCGCCTACTCAAAAGGTTGCAGAAATAATTCAGAAACGGGGGTCTTGGCCCTTTAATAAGCACCAGCATCCTCTGACTCTTCGAGATGAAAGTTGCCCGTATGCAATCCATTCAGTACCATTCTACCTTCCTCAGTAAGATCTGGCTTGCCAAGCGGCGTCGTCGCGGCGGTGAAAAACCTTGGTTGCCACTCCACACCTTTCTCCTTCCGTTCAGTAGCCTTCTGGCGTTGCCGCTCCTCAAGCTCGGTCTTGAGCTGGGTGGCGAGAGAATACTGTTTGGATAGGATGGCATTAGTGACTTGTGACCAGAACTTGCGGGACTCGTTGGGAAGTTGCTCAGATTCGGGGGGGATGAGCTTGGGTACTGGGAACAGAGGTGTTAGATCAGTGAGGAGAATTTTGTCTTTGGCCTAGGGAACGTCAGTAAGGTTGGTTAAGGTTAGCAGTGTTGTTTGGGGACATACAGAGGCCTTCTTTATGTCTCCTGAGCCGAGAGTGTAAAAAATCTTTTCCATCCACGAGCCGTCGATGCGGGCTAACACATCCTTGGTTGGGACATCTTTGAGCTTCGTGATGTTGTCATTCTCTGGATCGTAAGTAAATACTACGCCCTCGACTCTGTTCTGTGATCTACCCAGCCACCCCTCTTCCATGTACTGCAATATTATTTTTATCCTTGTTTTAGCGCAGGTAATGAAGCATGTATCAGCAACTGATACGCTTAGTGAGCCTGACTAGGTTAGTATATCGTAGGTTTTCGATTTAGACTCAATGACCTTACCCCTAAGGAGTCCTCCAAGGTGAGCCGCCGGATGAGTAAGTTGGTATTCCTCATTATCCCGTTTCGTTAATGTGATAAAAATGCCAAGGTTGTGTGCACCGGGTACTACCCTGATACTCGTTCCCGTGAATTTTGCGCTAAGCTGGTCGAAACCCCGTGCTACAATACCCTTCTCAGGACAGTCCACATAGAACGCAGATACCGGAGGATGATGTGATGTTTGTTCTGTGAGATATGACACAACTATTGGTTGCTTTGGTTTACCAGATGAGACAACCTCTTGCTTCTTGGTTGGCATCTTAGGAGCAGGGTCCGTGGGCTCTATAGGTGGTGCAGTGTCCTCTACCTCCCAGTTACACTGTGAGGATTTAGCTTTGACTTGATGCTTCACGGGAATTGCAACATACTCTGAAGAACTCCCCAAGTGTCGAGTTGTACGGTTTACAGGGTTTGCCTTTGACATATTTCTGCATGAGATAATCAGTCCGGGCAGTTATATATCATACTACAAGTACTACGCACGAGATCTTTTGTGAACCAAAACCTCAGAACTTCCAGTATGCGACCTAACGGTTCTTCGGAGTTACCAATGCTATACTGTTCTTAGCCACAGATGTCACTCGGGGTTTTTATTGAGATCCACATACGCGATAAACGTCTCCGGTCTGTCCAGGTAGCCCCAATATTCTTAAAAGGGGTCAATATATGTTCTTTGTAGAAGGGAGACTGAGCCGCCAACGTACCTAGATTTGGTGTAGGTTCGAGCAGCTGGGCAGGCAGCGAGAATCTCACAGAAGCGATATCTGAAACTCCGATGAACCTACAGCATAGTTGAGGTTAGCATCACGTTATCGTCCTTCCATACGCGTCCCTAGATCTCTAGAATATGACGAATCGGAGTCCCACTGGAGCGATGGTTACCATACCTACGTAGAATACCAAGGAACGTTTTCAATTTTGATTGTTCGTCCGGGTCTTTCTCGATAGGTGCATCCTTGACTGGCGTTGACGTCCTCGACGGGTCGGCGGAACTGACCATTACGCTGGCCATGGGACGTCCCTCGGAGGTGCTATCAGCACCTGCTGGGGTGGTAGCCATGGTGGGGTGGCTATGAGTAGTTTGAGGAGGAGTTTTGTCGGTTATTGTTTATAGTGAGGATATTTTGAAATTCAGTTTTTGTAGGGTGATACAGTATCTTTTGAGAAGGTAGATGGTAGGAGTGAAGTTATGGAGACTGAGCCTCCACTATCTTGAATCATATCTGGAACTGCCCTTAGGTTGTGCCCGGGCTTGATCGCTGACGTATAAAAAGTAGCACTAAGCTCACTTCTGCTAGTCATGATAAGTCATCTACTTTCAAAACACAGACCGCGCCTTTTCCCGCTAACCAACCGATTCCGCACGACTTTTAAAACATCATCACGGGGAATGATAGCTTGGACGAGATGCAGCAATGGAACCAGCTTGATTTTCATTGTAACATTATACAAATCATCTAAGCATTATACTCCTTGTACTAACAATACATGTGATGTTAGTAGTGTCAATTACTCATCCCATTCATGAACTGGTTTTCGAGCCCTCTTTGATAGGAGAAGGATGCACCTCACCCGTGTCTTAAGCTACCACCAACGGTATCACCAGATATATCCACAGCAATATCCTACTTGCGCTTGTTGGTTGGGACAATGTGTATGTTCCCTACTTCAATCCCTACCACTCATCCTCCCAAACACACCATGCTCCTGTAGTAATTGCGCCAGGAATACTGTTGAATAGCTGCACATTGTAATGCTCATCTGTTCCCGATGCGGTTCCAGAAAGCCTCTCGAGTACAAGCCATATGTCGTGATGTTGTAACATGGCGGGATCGAGATCAAAATCCATAATGCGCACGCCGTTCTCAGGGTCAGCGTACTCTCCTTGATTTGATGTGGCCAGGATTCTCTTTCCTGCGCGGCGCCCTAATTGCAATGACATTCGCAATGGGCTTCGAGTCCTAACCTCATCGTCTTGTACGCTATCATCAAACCAAAGGGGTCTACTAGCATATTTAAATTTCGCAACGAGGTTCGTCCGAACTATTCGCTTAGGTATGATAGGAGCAGCCACCCGATTCGCACCCGGACCGATGTGAGCACCTGGGATCTCCATAAGACTACGTCCTGCGCCTTCTCTTGGAATTGGCTCCAAAGTGACTTCGGAGGTGGCATCAACCATGAGCGAAAATTCGGCTTCTCTGTTCGCCTGGAACGTGTTGCAGATAACGGTATATTTCCCTGCAGGGAGAAATGCATTGAGTTCTGCGTAAGCACTCCCGTGTCGGTGTTCCCCAGAGTCGGTAATAATATCAATGCGTCTCACGGCGTAGACTCTCTCACCTTTGCCGTGTAGGAGCTTAAAGTGAACGGGGAGACTGTCTACAGAAGTCTGCAGCAGCAAAGCCATATCTGCCCGTTCCCTCAAGACAAGGCGAAATTGCGGATTCTGGGAATATATCGGGCTATCCGGATTTCCCCCGGCTGTAGCAGTTGTCGAGGCCCAGGCACCCGTTATACGCGTGCGGAATGGGTATTTTTGGGTCGCATGCGAAAGACTACTTGGTGATTCGGAAAATGCGCTAAGTGTGAAGTTTCGTGACCTACTCTCGAGGTCTTCCCCAGAGACAACTACGGTGTAGAGAGATGAGCTCGGCGGATTAAATCGCAGCAGAGTTTGCCCGCAATTGACGTGGGGGACACGCTGCAACGAAGGTTCCCTAAGATAGACGCGGCGCCCTTGAGTATCGAATACATAAAGACTAATGAGTCCAAAGGTATCCCCTCTAACAGATAAATCAGTTCCGGTAGCCTGATCTCCAGTATGAAAGCAAATGGCATCCTCGAAGTGACAACACAAGAGTAACCACGTGGCTTCCCCAGCCTTACCAAATATAGAGAACTGGGGGTTATCTACGAAAGCTGTGTTGCTAAAATCCTTTGATACACGCCAGGCGAAATGTATATCTTCCCGAAATCGAAAGAGGCCAGGGTTCCAGTTAACGTAGAGGGATTCAAAAAGCTGGAATGCTTCGTTCATAGTGACCCAAAAGGTTCCCTGGGGGGCCTTTTCAACGAGTTGATCTGAATCCTTTGGAGATGATTTGTGGGTATCTGTGAATTCAAGGCTCGAGGGGATTTTTGTGCTGCGCGATGAAGTTCCCGCTGCCCACGGGTTTTTGAGAAGAAGGTACTTCTGGTGGTCCGTCTCTTTCATATCTAGAACGGCATAGTCATGTTCACTTTCTAACCCATTTAGCTCTTCTGTATGACGGTCCATTTTGCCTGTTCCGATAGTAATCATTACATCCCCATACCGGAAACTATTATAAAGTGACTTCCACACGTCACGCGCATTTGGGTCTCTCCTACGGATGAGATTAATTACGTTTCAAGCGAGCATGGAACATAAACTGTTACCATTGAAGGAGTATTTGCTCCGGGATCCAACCGGTCAACACCCAAAGGTCGGTTGCGGAATTGCTCCCTGGGAAATCATAACCTCCTCGGACTTTCAAGTACGCCTTCTCAAGCAATGCCGGCCATAGTAGGGCCGGGTTATTTCGATCAATTACGTGGAGGATCTTGTCCGTTTTAGACACGGGAAGTTTGTCGTCAATTACGACTTTCCGGTAACAACCGTTAAAATTAAGTCGGACAACGTACTTCCCATTAAGCGACGTAATGGGGCTCTTTGTATGTTTGTTATGAGGGAAGAAACCTAAGGAAAGGATCTAAAAATTAAGAAGGTCCAACGATAGAAAGTAACTCACCTACCCTTGGATGGCCCCTTTCCACGCGAGCACTTTCTGCACAAAGACTTGCCACGACCGAGCAGTCGGACGCCGCGTCTTGGACAAGGTCAGTTGGTACCGTCGAATCCATGATGGGGCTCATAACGGTGTCCATGCTAGAGCGCATTGAGGGTGGAGGAAGTGCGTCTGCTGGTCGTTTCCAGCCATCCAAAATCGCGCACTGTTGATCGGATAGATGCAGTTCATGATGATCACTACAATAGACGGACGTAAGTCAGTATGTCATATAACTGAATGACAGGTAACAAACCAGAAAAGGTCTTCTCCTTTTTTTAACAAGAAGTCATCGTCACTCGGGACGCTTTTCCAAGGCGGAAATTTACACCCATTCAGTTTTGAACCCTTAAGAAGCAGGATTTCCTCCGCCGTCGATAGTAAACGGCTGTTAGAAGGTTCTCGTAATCGCTTGATTTTACCCAAGATTGGTGTTCCCTGACAAATCAATTAGTGAAGCATCAGTGAGAGGGAACTGTGTAGCTCGACATTGATCTCCTTTTGCAGGTCTCTCATGTGAATTGTATCTGGCGCTGACGCCATGGAGTTCTTTGGTAGCGGATTTAGAGAATTACAATCTGTCATTGAAGTATTACAGTAGATGGGAGTGCTGGGCTCTTATGCTGAAAGGTTACAATTGTGCGTAGATGCGTTGCAATGTTGTTATTTCTTTTTCGTTCAGACACAGTTCCATCAAAGACATTCGGGAATAGATTTAGTTCTACGGTACTTTACTTAAGAAGTGTCTCTGGGCTATGCTGAGCAGGATTGAGCTTCACTTAGATAGTTTACTGAAGGCAAAGATCAGCATTCGGTATGTTGAAAATTCTCTGCGAGTCTTTAGTCTCAGTATCGAGGAGGACGGAAGAGTCCTGTTGTAGGTCGAAGTTGAGATTATACTTTCTAGTTCATAAGTACTTGGTGGTGGCACCGGGCGGCTCATTCGGGTCATCTGTGGCGTCTATAGCGAATCTAATCTAATCTTAGTATCAAATCCAATCGCTCATAATAAGTTCGCTTCTAGATCATGACGCCGATGTGCCTCGGTCCCCCGGATTCATATAGCCATGATCACAACTCCGCTATCGTCTCACCTACAAACTTCCCGTCCTCCTATCAAATCCCACGAGATATCTTTCATATTCTCTGCCTTTGTTTCCAGTCACGTATTATTGTCTTCTTTAACATCATTCTTTTGCGCTCGAACTAAAACTATTCTTGCTCCCTTGCTTTATCTTCTTTTCGGCCATGCAAAGTTGAAGTCTTCCAATCAATCCCTCTTTCTCCGTATTCTCCCTGCCCTTACCCCCCTCTTGCTCGCCTAGTGGGGTATTGAAACTCTCAATATAAATTTTATGGCAGGCCAATCAAAAGAAGCAGCACTACCACCATGGGGCAATGCAGTTGCTGGTGCTGCTGGAGCTGTACTGGCGAATGCCCTAGTATATCCCCTTGACATGTAAGCTATACAACACGAGTTTAAAGTTCAGGTGTATCAGAAACTCGAGATATACCCCTTGTCTTTCTAGACACAATTACTTATACGCTGTTCCTGTACTGATCGAAGATAACATAGCGTTAAAACCCGTCTTCAGGTACAGATGAAGCGCGATCCCAACGCCGTAGATTTGAATCCAGCCGACGGACAGCACTACACTTCCACAATCGATGCTATATCCAAGATCGTGCAAAATGACGGCGTAAAGGGGCTCTATGCTGGAATGCCTGGCGCACTTATCGGTGTCGCCTCGACGAACTTTGCGTACTTCTACTGGTACACCGTTGTGCGGACGTTCTATCTGTCATATCAAAAGCTCCCTAAGCCACCGAGCACCACTGTGGAGTTATCACTTGGAGCTGTTGCTGGTGCTATTGCCCAGCTTTTTACGATCCCAATAGCTGTTGTGACAACGAGGCAACAGACCCAATCTAAGCTGGAGAGGAAAGGTATGCTTGAAACCGCAAAGGATGTGGTTAATAGCGAAGACGGTTGGACTGGATTATGGAGAGGGATGAAAGCTAGCTTGGTATTGGTCGTGAATCCAGCCATCACATATGGAGCATACCAACGATTAAGAGAATATCTGTTCCCTGGAAAGCAGAATCTGAAACCTTGGGAAGCATTCTGTAAGATTTCTATACCCATACGTACTATCGAGGTGACTAAAAGACTGTAGTTCTCGGTGCATGTTCAAAAGCCCTAGCGACAATCGCAACCCAGCCTCTCATTGTTGCTAAAGTTGGCCTCCAGTCAAAACCACCACCCGCACGTAACGGCAAGCCCTTCAAAACCTTCGTTGAGGTGATGCAGTTCATTGTTGAACACGAAGGTTTGCTTGGGCTATTCAAAGGCATTGGGCCGCAAATCATGAAAGGACTTCTTGTTCAGGGATTCCTAATGATGACGAAGGAGAGGGTAGAACTCATGTTCATCCTATTATTCCGCTATCTACGTCAATTACGCGCAGAAAAGCTGCAAAAGCTTGCGGACGTCGCAGCTGCGAAAGCAGCGCAAGCCCGACCCGTTTTGATCAAGTAAGGGGATGCTGAATACATATTATCTAAGGAGGCAAAATTTCAATCTTCTTGTATATTCTTACGATTGCTATAGAGCACTTCATGTCAGATGGTGGAGGTGATTTATTGCATTTACACCATTTTTCAGTTTCAACTGTTTACATATAACAGTAGATAGGGGAGTTCGAATGGCAGGCGATGCGAGAATTGCAAATATCCGCAATTGATCTTATGCGAACCCATAAAGATGACTATACAACCTAGTAGAAGATCAAATAGGATAGAATCAATCTCAGAAAGTTGTCATGGCCCCCATCGCCAGTGTACTTGTAAACAACGCGCTATTCGTACAGCATCCTTGTGCATATCTCTCGTTTGTGTGCCCAGTTTCCCCTCGACATTCCAATTGCCGGTAATTCAGCTCAGGGAATCGCTCTACTTCTTCTTCGACGATGCGTCGAACTTCTCCTCCAATGTCCTCACATAATTTTCTATCCTCTGCACTGCAGCTTGTAATGCCTATAATGCACAGTTAGTCCAAGTATGATCTCCCCGTACACCTACGCCCCAATAATTCCCCTTTCCACAACCGCCTTCCAGACACAAGTTCCAACACCGACGAATCAGTCAAGGAGAATAGATCGCAGACTTACGTAGATATCCGTCGTCAACAACTCATTCGACACCTTATACTCGTCCAGGACGTAATAGTACATGCCCGCGCCCGAAGCCACCGAGCCGAGCAAGAAACCGAAGATACTGCAAAGATCTCACATCAGCCATGACTCTAATCCTCACTCATACTCCCTCCACAAATCCGTTTATCCCATCTCCATACACCTGCATCCCCAGTGCCAATTATCCCACGCTCTTGCTTCTTCTCCTCAACAAACAGGCATAAAAACTGATTGCAAAGAGAATCTAACTCACCCTCCCCTAAAAGCACCCACGGGTTTCTTCACCGCCACCGGCGCTGCAGCCGCATCTCGCAGTATGCCGCTCGTCTGGAAGCTCCTGGTCTGGCGCGTGAGGGACGGTTGGACGGTTCGCCGGACGGCGGGAAGCAGGAAGCGGGATGCCATCGTGCAGAGGTTCTTTCGTGAAGTGGACTGTAGGGTTCGATGGTGTATGGTTCGTGTGTTGTAGTTGAATTGGACGCGGGTTGAGATGGAGGTTAGGTTGAGGTGTGTTTTGGCGGTGGTGACGGGATCGGCAGCTGCAGCATGGAAGCTCTCCGCACGAGAAGCTCTGCTGGGTCCGGGATGGAGTGCTTGGCGTCTGTCAGAGGGATTCGACGTCACGTTAGTGGAGGAACTTGGAGGCTCTGGGATGATGGAGATAAAAGGAGGTAAGTAGCTTTATATCACGAGAGTACGGCTCGCCCGGTACCCTGTCATTATACTCCTATACCACCACCCTTACCCCCCTCCCCCCTCCCCAAAACGTGCCTCTCATCAGTCATCACTCCCCTCTCCAACCCAGTACCTGACCCTCTCCTATATAATCAACAGACAGCAAATACCTTTCTAATTCCTCGATGGTCTAGTTGGTCCTTTCCTTCTGTCAAAGTCAATTTCGTATTTCCTTCAGTCAATGTTCGAGTCTCGTTAACACCAACCATTAAACCTCGGAAGATAAAAGATAAACTGCCTCGGGGCGGGTTTACTTGGCCCTCTTCGGAGGGTGTTCTTTTTGTATTTTTTTTTTGCTGCTATTTAAACCAGTGCGTAGTTAATCTATATAGAGATATCTTTATAGTGTTTACTACAAGGTGGATTGCTCATGACCAATTATACCCCTATGCTCCTCCCTACTTCAAGAGTTACTACGAAAACAAATCTAGATTTGCGGTAGCTGCACACGAAAATAAACCGTATCAAACATTTCTCACTCAATGATAGCTTAGCTATACGAATCGCGGATACAGACTCAAAATCTATTCATGGATATATATACTATAAATACGGGTAGGCGTACAGTGGAACGACCTAGAAATACAAGCTTCAAGTGACCTTCGAAAACATATTCGACTTCGGATGTGCATGGTTAGGCGGCCTCGATGCTCCGCAAAGCCCGCAGCGACCGTAATCTCCAGCATTGATGTAGGAACCTCCCTGACATGCCAGGCTCTTACAGCGCCAGTTGTTCGGCATCTTAGCTGGGTTCAGCACATTTGAACAAGCTGCACATAACACCGTGTCAGGATCGTTGACGAGAGAACATACAGGACATATGTCGTTCGAGATGGGAGGTTTAGAGCCTGGGAATTGTGCGGTCTTGTCTTGAGTTATATTGTCATGTGAGGCCATACGTCTGGATTTCGCGGACTTGGTCATGGCTGATCGGGGACGGGTATGCGAGATGGGCGCATTCGAGGACTTATTCCGACTGAGTCGCCGGGTTGACGCTGGCCTTGATGATTCAGAAGCGTCTGTTGTTTGATCCTCATCTAAGTCCATTAGTTTCTTGGGTTTCGACTGCAAACTTGGAGGATCTTCATGGTGTATGTAGTTAAACGAATATATCTCATCCATCTCGCGGTGAGCGTTCGTATCGTCGTCTTCACCCTCGCAGACTTTGACCAAGCCACGTCCTTTCCCGTCAGTCATTCTCTTCCCATCGATATCGATATCCGCTATCTGACTCGATCCTTCGTCATAGTCCGAGTCCGACTCGCTCTCCGACCGATCTTCCACCTTTACTTCCACTTTTTTCGCTTGGTCAAACCTCGCAAGCGCTGCCGCAGCCCTCAATTCCCTACCTCTCGCACTTCCAGCCACCCGAGGCTTCCCCTTAGACTTCTTCCCGTTCTCCAGTTTAGCCTTAATCTCTTCATCCGCCCCTAAAGCTGACCCACCAGCCCCAAACTTCTTCAGGATCCTCCTCTGCTGTCTTTCCGCATAACTCATCTTCTCCTTCTCCGCCTTCCTCTTCCTCTTCCCTCTCCCGCTCCGATACGTACCTCCACACAGTTGCTTCACCTCCCCTCCCGCAGCCGGCATCGTCTCCGTCTCATACCGTCCACTCAACAGCGACGTACCCCGTCCCCACATCCCCTCACCTATATACCTCCTCTCCCACAACTCTCTCAGCTCCGCCGCATACGCATCCCTAATCTTCCAAAACGCGCCCGAATGATTCATCTGCTTGCAATGCGCCAACTCATGCATCATAACCATCTGGACATGTTTAAACGGCAACCAAGCACCACCCGGCGCCTTCAAAACCAATTGGACGACCTCGCCCGCGTTGAAGTTCCGCCCCACGAACTCTCGGTTTGCGGGGAACTCCTCGAGCGCCATCACTGCGATGTGGTTTCGTTTCATGACGGGGTAGACGATGGCGGCGACGCGGTTGAGGAAGTCGAGGGCGAGGTCGTGGTCGATGCCTGGGAGCGGTTTGATGAAGTTTATCAGGGCGTTTGGGCGCTGCGTGCGCTCGTTGATGCGTTCGAAGCCTAGAGGCATTGTGGCGAGTGGTTGGTGGTATTTGAGATCGTGGATATGGTGTTTCTGTGCAGAGCGTGCTTTTCAAGGATATGATAGTGCTGGAGCTGACCTCATTTCGTAAAGGATCCAAAGTGACTTGTAAGCCACCGTCATCGGTTATCTACATGTTGAATTGAAATAAGTATGGGAATGACCTCCGCGGGATAAGTGAATGGTGGTTCAAGCGGTGAAACCTCGGGTCTAATTTTAATACTACTCCAAACTTTCTTCCCCTTTTTCTATCCAACTATATATTTATATAGTGGACTCCGCAAAAATCATATAGCAAGATGACCAGATATACGTAAACGATAAAAAGCGAAACCCGGACCATGGTTAAAGCTCAGGGTGCTACCCGAGGCAAAAGCTCTATATTCGCCAGTACGGCGTACATCGGCATCAAGACATCTATCTTCCTACCTAGTCTCTTTTATAGAAACGGGTTTTCTCTTGCCGGGTGCTA
>MU006096.1:257262-330203 GCA_010093705.1 Patellaria atrata CBS 101060
AAAAAAAAAGTTTAAAGACAAAGTCTCCTATCCTTTCTTTTGAGTTAAACGCCGCGAGGTAATTCCCAGCCTCGCATCTCAAGGTATCAAACCGTCCGTAAGTCAGTGCAACCGCCTATGCTCCCCGTCCCCTGAAAAATGCACTACCCCCCTACCCGTGCCAGCCTGTTCTTCATATGTACGTGTACTTACCAACGACATCCATCGTGACATTACAATCATCTCTTCGTGAATTTTTCATCTGATATCTAGCTGGAAGGGTTTAAACTTTCCTCCTATCGCCCCACACCTTGGACAGCGCGCGATACGGCCTCTTGTCTGCTCGCTCACTAAAACGTCAACACAGTCCTGACATAATCCGCATATGCATTCAGTACATGCATAACTTTCTTTAAGCGCGGATAAGCGGCGACATGCTGCGCAGTATATTTGTACGGCATGGGAATAGTTGGGGGAACTGTCGGCTAGACCCTGTGACGTCATATGGAAGTTATGTCCGGATTGGGAAGATTCGATGGACGATTCGACGGATGGGAAAGGTTGCATATCTGATGCTTCGGGAGGTGGTGGGGTGAGTGTATTTTGCAAAGGTGATGCGGTATATGATTGGAAATGTGAGGCAGCAAAAGGAGGAAGCGAGGCCCTGTTAGCGGGATTCGGGGATAAACCACGAGGTGAGCCGGGAACCTAAATCAAAATGTAAACATACTGAACTAAAAAAGAGATTAGGGGGCAACTGACGGGTGTCAGGTCTCTACTATCTTCCTCCGTGGCCGATGCAGCTGCATCTATCAGATCCTCCCACCTCTTCCCCCACAGAGCTGCGGCATTTTGAGGCTCCGCAGAAAACGCTTTCCGATCGTGGCTTAATCTCTTGACGTGATCTTTTGATTTTGTGCGTTCATGTTTTGGTTTACGAGCATTTTGAGAGACAGACGATTTGCGGGGTCTTGAAGGTTTTATAGATCGAGGTACAGGGGGAAGAGTAGAAGAACGGCCGGGAGGAGACCTGGTCAAGGATGAAGGGAGTAGTTCTCGGGGTCTTGAAGTATTTGGAACTGGGTATTGATCATCAATTCCTAATTGATTATCGATAGCAAAGTGAGCTCTCGGACGGCTGTTTTGCGCTTCAGCTTCGGAGTAAGCTTCCTGAGCAGCAATTCCAGTCAGTAGACTTATTTCCGACAGATTACTGAGGTAATTGACCTGTTCTGAGTCCCATTCCTCCGGTCGATGGTTGTGCAGTTGGGCTAATGCGGCAGCAGCACTAGCCTTGGGCATCAGAGAACCTCGACGAAGCTCGTCAGAGGATCGTCCCACATACTCTTCGGTGTAATAGCTATTAATATCGCCACTCGGTCCATACCCTACGGCCCAATCGGTTTCGGAGCTCATGCTACCCGGGCCGAGGAAAAGGCCGGACGGAGCTGGTGGTGCTGATGTAGCTGGGGGTTGGGGAGGAGGTTGAGGCCGTTCGGAAGGGGGAGTATTCACCATTAGCGCAAAGCTCTCTTCGGTAGCCGGAAGCTTTGCGATATAATGTTCGGGATGTGCTCTACGAATATGCTCCTGCATGGAGCGATATCGCTTCTCCTAAGGTCCGGAATGAGTCGTCAGCATTGACCTTGGGTGTGTACAGGAATGGTAGGGAAGATGTGGCAACTTACACCAAGACAGCGCTTCCGACAGCTTGTACCATCTTGATTTCTCAGAGGACATACAACCTCGTTGTTTGCGTCGGAGACTGAGAAAGAGCTTGTGAGAGAAGAACGTGGCGGCATCCCAAGCTGCATGTACCCAGACGAGCTCGAGCGGGAGAAGGGAGGGGTAAAAGACAAGCTTCTGGTAGAAAGCGGGTGCAAGCAGAATGGTCAATTGTAAAATAATCGGAAGCATTAAAGTTATGCAGATCGAAGGGCAAGCTTATTGCGACGCAAATCAAGCTTGTCGAGGAGCTGTTTGGGGAGTATGACAAAAGGGAGATGTGTTTGTGGTGTTGAGTGAGGGGCTGAACTGGGAATTGGGGGTGATGGAAGCGGGGGGATTGGTGGGTGAATGCGATGGCTTTGATTTGATAAAGCTGAGCTTGATAGCTGCTTTGGGCCACTACAGCGGGACTCGTAACCAATTCTGCAGACCTTTTCCCCCTAGAGCTCACCAAGCTGCGGAACAATGAATGAAGCTTGTAATAGAGAAAGCTAGATGTGTCAAAACCAGCATTCCAGGGGCACTCCTTGAAGTCTCCAAAAGAGCTCCTGGAACTGGACAGCTGAACAACCAAATGCCACCATCTACTCTAAGATGACCCCGGGGGGGAGGGGAAGGGGGAAGGGCAAGGGCAAAAGCGAAACCAACACTGTGGCCATAACGGAGTATGGTTGGCTCAAAGCTGTAACAAAGCATTATTACCTTTTGTCTCCCTTTTTAAGGTACCAATTGTAGCTAAAAGGTCCGCCCATCACCGATTCCACTTGCCCATAGTCTGCTGGCGACGTCCAATACCACATGGAAATACGTTTGGTACTAGCGAGAAGGCAATGTATCAAAGATCTGAAAAGGCCATGGGTACTGTACAAGCTGCTTATCAGTATGAGTGCATCCTTTAACGGAGTAGTATACGTCGTACTACTCCAAGCAGCACCATACATAGCAGGTCTGAAGAAGCCGTAAGGTGAGGTAGAATGGAAGAAGAGGTCGTCACACGGACGAGTGTACTCCTCAGTTCCACGACAAGCCGAATTCCGTCAATAGACGTCACGCAAGCTTATCGTTAAGAGGGCCAGAAGGGCCCAGACAGGCAAGTTGCCCCCGTTATAGTGCTCTATCTCTTACCTTGGAGTGTAAAGATGATGGCAACTTCGGCAAGTTTCGTTCCCTAACTGATGAACTTTTCGCCTTGTTTGAGCCGAAGAGAACAGGCCTAGGTGTCTGCTTTCGTTCCTAAAGGCTCTGATCGGCAAATCAGAGGAGATATATATATAACTTTAACGAGTGGAACGGGCCCCAACGGGCAGTTGACGAGCCTTTTGCCGATGTTGACTCCTTAATAACGAACGAGGACTCATCACTATTACTGAACAGTCTGGAGTATAAGGTCTTAATGTCTTGATAGGACCTGTACGTCAATGTAGGCTAACCTTGGGATCAGATGGAAAACTATCTTGTAAGCTCGTCTCTTCATCTTAAGGTATGTTCTATTTACCTTTTTAGCAGGAAGAGACTATTACGGTATACGCTCGTGAAAATTCCTTTGTGTGAATTCAATTTTAGAATTACCGGGGCTGTTCGCCATGTCTTGCTGCAAATTCAGGGACGCGATATCAAGGGCCGCATCCCCTTTCCAGGCTTCCCAGCCCTTTGGTGTCTTAGGGGTTCCTCGGCACCCTTTTTCTCGCTCAATCTTGCCGTATGAACCCCCTTGACCCCGAATTTCATGCGCCTAAACTGGTGGCGCTCTGTGGTCTTCATCGACTTTCCTTTTCTCCATCCATTGCACCCATTTCACCCTTGACACCCAAGAACAAAGCAACTTTAACCCCCCTCTATCTTGCCCTTTCGCGGCCTCTTAGCGCAAGCTGACGATTAATCATGACTTACGGGAGTACAAAAGATAGCCGGAAACATGTTTCGCGGCTCCCCGACGATCTGAACGTCTCTCTTCAACACCCGAAGCGGTTCAATCGAGCATTCAGCTGTGCTGTTGACAGTTCATGACTGTTCAAGCTCCCACCGATGACCTAAGTATCAATCTTTTAGCCATGTCGCTGACGGTGAAGGCTCTCAATGGGGATACCACCTTTCTATTAACCTTCACCCCGCCAGTCGCACCTGTCAGCTCGCCTGGCCTCTTTCCTGGCTCTTTTACCATCCTTATAGACCCTTGGTTGATGGGCAAAGCAAAGATATTCAGCACCAAGTTCTCCGTTTCCGAGCAAAAAATCACACCCAGCGTATCGTCGCTGGCGGATCTACCAGAGCCCGACCTGATTTTGATCTCCCAGGATAAGCCAGATCACTGTCACGAAGAAACCTTACGCACATTACCTTCCAATGCACGTACTATTATCGTCGCGACATCTGCAGCAGCTAGAAAAATCAAGAGTTGGGGGCATTTCAAATCCTCATCCATACAAGTGTTGCAGAAGTACGACGAAAAGAAAGATGAGAGTGTTTTTACACTCATCTTACCCCCTTTCTCTCCCAGAGGCTCTCCGGGGGAGGTGACAGTGTGCTTATTACCTGCGAAAAGGGACGTTACCGGTCTGCATAATGCCGTTGGGATTACCTACCGTGCTCCCTGCAGCGTCCTGTCTGCCGCCCCGGGGTCTTATATTGACCTACCACCTACTCCTCCAGCATCTCCTTTGTCTCCGAGAACGATCTCTGCCACCCCTCGGACCATCGTACCCTCTCCATTCTACAATAGGGAGAAAACGATGTCGGTCATATACTCTCCTCATGGTGTTTCGTACAACATTATCAAGCCATATGCGTCGTCGTATTTGGTCAATGAATCTGCATTACCCCTTACTGCTCTCATCCATTCCTTCGACCGTGTTGAAAACCCTTGGTACCTAGGCGGTAACGTCGCCGCGGGCACTCCTGGCGGAATAGAGATCGCTAAAAGTCTACTTGCAAAATCGTGGATAAGTGCACATGACGCAGATAAGGATAATAGAGGGTTGTCGATAAAAAGGATTAATATCAAGAAGTATAAAGCGGACCATATAAAGGCCATGTTGACTGCGGAAAACGGTCAGTCTGGGTCTAGTGATAGGGGCCCTAAAACGGAAGTCATTGATTTGGCCGTCGGAGGGGAGTTCAGGATAACTGTTTAATGAATGATATTGTATGGTTTACAGGCTGTCGGCCGCGGAGGATTTAATTTAAAGATACCCATAGGGATAAGGGATAAACTGGTCATGGTGTTAGGCTGGGTTATTAGTCTCAAGGGAGGATGAGTTTTCGGTTCACGAAGATATAGTATTATAGCAACTTACTTTGTGCCAATATCAACGGAGAGCACTCCCCACTGGCCTAATTGTACGCACAAATTCTATAGTTGCAACTTTTTTAGTATCAAGAAAGGAAATATTTTAACGCGAGAGAGGCCGTGCAAGGAATTACCGTGATATCATCTCTACTTAGAACTATGCACAACCAAACTAAAGTTATTCGATTCCCCTTGGTGAGTTCTCCTACGAGTATTGACGTCTCAGATATTTCGTGGCCGATGTGATGCGAGATTATGTCACCCATCAAGACTTCCCCGTTTCGTCAAGCTCCAAAAAAGCTTCCCCGCCTGAGCCTCCCTTCAACTGCTCTCGTCCGTACTTTTTAATACAACGTTCACTACCACAACACAATGCCACCTCGACTCTCCCGAACGATATACTATCGCACCAGCTTCCACCCAAGGCCAATTGGGTGGTATACCTACTCAACAGCCTCCAGTTCACCCCTCATACGGGTGAAAAGCATCCCGGCGCCCCACTGCGGCAGCATCAAGATCCTCTCCCTCAACCGTCCCGAAGCCCGGAACGCCATCTCTAGAGCCCTCCTTTCCTCACTACGCCGCGAGATCGACTCCATCCACGCCGAGGGTCCCACGGGCTCAACACGCGCCCTCATCCTCGCCTCCTCGATCGACACCAGTTTCTGCGCCGGCGCGGACCTCAAGGAACGCGCGACCTTCACGCCGGAGCAGTGAGTCCCCTCCCCCTCCCCCTCCCCTTCCCCTTCCCCAACCACACATCAGCGAGCGTATATACTTACACCCCCATCCAACTCACTAACACCATCCCCAAACCACCAGAACCACAACCTTCCTTACCGACCTCCGCGAAACTCTAACCTCCATCTCCACGCTTCCAATCCCGACCCTAACCGCGCTCTCCTCCCTCGCCTTCGGCGGCGGCCTCGAGCTAGCCCTAACAACGCACCTACGGATCTTCGCCTCCACCGCCGTCGTTGCGCTCCCGGAGACGCGTCTCGGCATCCTCCCCGGCGCAGGTGGTACCTTCCGACTGCCGGCGCTGATCGGGCTCGCGCGGGCGCGCGACATGATCCTCACGGGCCGCCGGGTCGGCGGACCCGAGGCGTATTTCCTGGGTCTCTGCGATAGATTGGTGGAGGTCAAGGAGGAGGAGGTCAAGCGGGAGGGGTTGGCGAGGGAGAGGGTGCTAGAGGAGGCGGTTAGGGTCGCGAGGGAGATTTGCGAGGGTGCGCCTGTGGCCGTTGCGCAGGCTTTGAGGGCTGTGCAGGGGTGTGCGGATTTTGGACGCTCCGAGGCCGCGGCGTATGAGGTTGTTGTCGGCACGGAGGATAGGGATGAGGCGTTGAGGGCTTTTAGGGAGAAGAGGAAACCGGTGTTTAAGGGGCGGTAGGTGTAGGGCGTGGTGGAGTGTTGATGTACATATAATGGATTTTCGACGGATGGGTAAATCTTGCTGTATCGATGTCTGGAACTATACCATCAGTAGATCTGGCAGGATAGGGAACTACGATATCGTTTCACATCTATTATGCTTGATTCTACGATTAGAACAGTACCGAGAGTTCACTCCTACGCATTAGATATTTCGATATCTTACACTTCACTTTTGCCCGTACATTTCCCATACGTGCTCGAAAGCCGTCCCATGCAGCCATAAAACGCCACGATGCACCCACCGTTGCCCATCCGTAAACAGTGTCCAAGTAGCAAGACCCGTACATACACAACCCATCGGAGTCGTCTACCTCAGCCATATGACAGGCTCAATACGCATTATACAACCCGCCTCCACTCGCCGCAGAACCACCATACGCACCAGTCCCGCCATCATCATACCGACCATCCGGCATATCATCAAGACTCCTGTACTGCGCATGACCGCCCCTCTGTCTTCCACGGTTCTCCCTCCCACCTCTAGGCGCAAACCCGCCTCTTTCCCTTCTACCACCGGCGTTCCCTCCCCTTCCCCCTTGATTCCCATGGCGGTCTCTATTATCATGGCCGTGATTCGCGGGGCCACCTCTTCCCCTGGGATGGCCGCTGCCACGGTAGCTGTCGTACCCGCGACCCCCCTGTCGGCCATCGTATCTGTCGCCCCTGTCCGCGCGGCCCGGCTGTCTGGCGTGGCGGCCGCCGTCGGGGTGGTTGTTGGCGTCCTCTTCGCGGGGATGGAGACGTTTAGGGGGGGGCTGTACGAAACGGTGGGGGTCATACTCCTCCTCTATGCGCAGTAGCACCTTCTCCCCGACCGTCGTTTCGAACTCGAACGCCTTGTCCGGCGGCACGGGCTGCCAGTTCTGGATGCGCTGGGCATCCTGGGGTCTAGCGCCGCCGCGAGTGGCGAGGATAACGATCGGCGGTCGGTTGTCGGAGTGGTATTTCGCGGTCGCGGGGACGGGCTCGACGCGCGCGGCCCAGAGCTTGTTGTCGAGGACGGATGTGCCGGTGATGCGCCAGGTGAGTTTGGCGCCGAGGCCGCCGACTTTGTCGAGGATGCTTTGCGGACAGGGACGGGGGACGATGAGAATGCTGTTGGCGAGGTGACGGATGTCGTTTTCGGGGATGTTGTTTGGGATGGTGATGAAGGATCTGAGCTGATCCGTTGTCGGTGGGGAAATTAGATAGCCGGTGTAGAAGACGGTGCGGCTGATTTGCATGGGTTTTGCGAGTGCGGCGGAGGAGGTGCCGGATTTGACGAGCGTGTTGTGCGAGTTGATCATGCTTTGAATTTCGGCGATTTCGGTTGTGGGATCGAGAACGGTGGCTCGTTCTGCGACGTGAATTACTTCTGCTTTGATTGCTTTCCGTGGTATCGGGGGTTCAGGAGACATAAGTGCTAAGTTGAAGTTCTCGAAGAAGCTTCGGAAACCAGTTACGCTATATCATGTCAGGTCGAAGGTCTCAGTTAAAGATGCGTGAAGCTTACTGCTTGATTCTGTCCTCATAAACTCTTATCTCTTCAGCTTGACTATATGTGTATACGATATCCTTCAGCAGTTCCTGCTTAAAAGCCATCGTATTTGCGAATGTCTGACTTGCTGGACCTACAGTCGGTTTTAAACAAACCATATCGAACTCCAGCTTTCTACTCCGGACCATACGTTTGATTAACTCGGCAAACTGGGGTTCCGCTCTTCCCGTCAGAAGTACGTTCAGCGCATCCTTTTGTTCCATAGTAAGATTAACGAGGTCGACCTGTATTGAGATGTCAGAAAACAGTTCGTCACAACCACGACGTATATTCATACAATCTGCTCATTCCACCAGCCTTCCCACGCTCTTGGCTCCTCCTTTTCCACACCCTCGCCAGTCGCTGCAAGGATGGTAGCATCGTGCCACCAACCTCCATTAAGGAAGATAGAAGGTGATTGGAGCTGTCCAATGGTAGGGCCATGCCATAGTTGTCTATTCGGTAGGGGACTTGCAAAGACTGGTCGATATATGAGTACAGGGCTTCAAGAAGAGAAATTTCTAATTGGACGAGAAGAAATACCTACGCGTGTTGTCAAAGTCGTATACGTGAATCTCCTTCACGTCTTGCACCGCTATGATATGCTTTAGCATCATGCTGATCGGTTTATGTAAGGAATCTTACGGGGGAGTTCTTTGTCGTCGCAAGACCATCGCCTCAGTGCGGTAATTGTGTGAATTATTGGTTTGATTGAGCCAGTGGTCTGGCCATTAGGTAGAGACGTTAACATCCTAAGAGATCTTGAAAAGATCGAAGGGAATTTGGGACGAAAGAACGGCATACAAATGGTACGGCCGGCACAAAGGATTTAAGGTCATCGACGCTCGAAGACCATTGTCGATATATGCGGTGAGCTGAGCAGCGATGCGGAAGTGTAAATAGGTGAAGCAAGGCGCAAAATAATTCTTGAGAGCTATCAGATGGGGATTCACGATTGAGGTCCGTGCTTCAAAACTGCGCGGTCATATCTAAGCCGAGTTCGCCACTTCTGTTCCCACTCACAGTTTCACACCATCCGCCCTCTTCGGTATCGCCAAAGGATAACAGAAGAGGTGGAAGATCACACAGAACTTCTGTGAGATACTGGCTTAATTTCAGGCGCATGGATCAAGGCAATCGCGAGGAATCACAACCAACAACATCCACAACATCAAGACTGCCATCGCTGGTTACGGAGGGGGAATCCGATAAACAGAAACATATCACACCAGATTGCTGTGTCATCTGTTTAGAAAATATTTCAGAAAGAGCTATCACTGTTCCCTGTAATCATTGCACCTTCGACTTTATCTGCCTCGCCAGTTGGCTTCAAGAGCGTTCATTATGTCCATTGTGTAAAACCGAAGTCATCGCTGTTCAGTATGACTGGCGTCCTCCCGATGACTACAAGACCTATGTTGTCAAAACACCTCTATCACAGACCTCATCAACTCCTACGCGCCTTATCCGGAACTTAAATTCCACCTGTGATTCTCGACGCCGTCCACGAGCTCATGGTGGCAGACGCTTCCACCATGAACCAGCTCCAACTCCAGATGTAGCTCTCCTACAGCGCCGTCATGTCTATAGCAACCAGCTATTTTCTCTTCATATTGGGAACAACCGGCTGTCGCGGTTCCAGAATGTTACTCCATCGATTTTCGTAACGTCCCCAGAACTCCAGTCTCGTGCTCGGTCCTGGATTAGGCGCGAGTTGAGAGTCTTCAACTACCTCGATCGTAGCACTAGCAATGCCGAGTTTCTACTGGAGTATATAATTGCTATATTAAAGACAGTAGATCTAAAAGGCGGCCAGGCTGAAGAGATGTTAGCAGAATTTTTCGCGAGAGAGAATGCAAGATTATTTTTACACGAGCTCAGTGCTTGGTTGAGAAGCCCCTACAGACATATACAAGATTGGGATAGAAATGTCCAATACCGAGAAAATCTGCCCAACTTTTCCAACTAAGGGAAAGACTGGATTCTCCCGCTTTCTCCAGAAATCGGTGTGACCTCAATCAGGAGGCACAGCTTTCCAATCCCTTTCAGGATGATTTGACTGAAAGGCTTACTGGTGCTGTAAGTACTCATATCACACCGCCATGATTACGGCCTTGAACTATCTTCTTTCCATAATCCGCATTCATCAATCACTCGGGCCACGTCACGTCTTACCGTCATTCGCTCCGTAAGATGCATCACTAGTCTATATATCCGGATTAGAACTGCTAGGTTATCAGTGTATACTGGGCCGAAGATGTCTTGACAAGGGGTTGGCCATTGGCTTGATGTAACGGTCTCTCCACAAGATTGATCACTCTAACGATGGAGAACAAGAAAGCATGCAGTTGCAACTCTCTGCATAACTGTATGGGAAGATTGAGGGACGTGTTGCGACAAGGTCCAAAATGCCAGCACATGATGTCGCATCAAAAACTTGATTTGCCAGATAATCTACAAGCGATTGAGTCGGTGAAGATCTTTGACAAAGGAGGCCGTGGACATTGGCCAACGTGTCATAAAGTATAGGCCAACGTATCTGGACAACTCTACCCCGTACCCTCTGGTAGATATTTCTATAAAAGGGCGAAGGAACACAGGGGAAACTATTTCTCAGTGAACAAGTCATGAAACGTTTATATTTACAGTTTCCTACCACCGAGAGTTCGACGTTCATAAACAACGACTTACGGCTAGAAACACGATATCTCTACAATGTGCACTCAGCTCTTTGAGCACTACAAGTGCGGTAATACGTCCAAGCCTCCCCTTAAACGAAACTATTGGTGTCAACTCGCGCGCCTTCTACGAGTTCCATGTCTAGACAAGGAAGTGAAGGGAGAGAAAAAGATTATGGACAGGGAGTGTGGTCAATGTCCAGTCTGCCTGGAATGGGTCTACAGAGACAGATAGGTTCATCAAGAGTTGAAAATAACCATGAGTTGGTGTGAGAATGTTTACGAGAACAGGTCTCTTGGTTAGTTGTGATCCATGATCCCGTGAATCGCTATCAACTTGGGTATTTAACCTGTCAATCAATCAATTTATCATTCGACAACTCTCCCTCCACTCAACATTACCTGGTTTTATTAGTGGTCTCTTCAGCCCTACCGCCTTCTCTATTACTATCCTAGTGTTACCGTTGAACATCTTACCTTCTACTTCATAGCGGTGTGTAACATACTTCTCTGTACGATTTTGTACATATGGTTGTAGTTCCGCCCCTCTGAAGACTGTATCAATGATGACTAGTGAAACTTCGTCTGCTGCGATTAGTTGTTTTCGGTTTTCTGTACAGGCGTCTCGGCTCCTTTTAATGGGCATAACCTCATTTTGGTAAATAGTATGCTAGAATACCTTTTGCGATTCTAAATTGTGACTAACTGTATTGGTACAGGACTTGTTTCGCCGTGTGAGTATATCCCATACGTTTAAATGGCTTTTTCTTCATCTCATTCCGCTGTATAATCTAATTTGTATAAAGGTGTGGTCGCTTTTGCCCTACGTTGTTCTCTGCTATCTCACTCCGTTCTAACATCAGCCTGGCCCCTGACCCCTAAAGCCTCCGTACAGTACCCACCAACTCTAGTGTCTAACCTAAAGCATGTGCAAAGGGAATTACTTTTTAACTTCTACAAGCGTTTTGTATCCGCTGATATCATTTTTGTGGCAAATCAGAGCCCAGATGCGGGAGTTCCTAAAGGGTAAGCCGTTAAGGCCACCATTCAGCCCACCACAATGGCCTTACGCACTGCCAGTGAGCCCCGAGCATGCATTTCGAACGCAAATAAAATTCCATCGATCACTTCAGCTTCCCGAGAACTCTGAAAAGCACTCGTTCTCATGCATAAGGATTTGTGGATCTGGAGACCCCAAACCCCGACCATTAAGCTCCTTGTCAAATAATGGCACAACAAGGATAGAAAGGTCCCCTTTTTGAAACTATTTCTTTCACCAACATCAACTGCTCTCGACACGCAATTACCGCAGAGGTCATCCTTGAACTTGCTCAACTATTGGACCTTGAACGTCGTTGCTCACACTTACCTAGGGGTACGAGGCATGAACCACTTCACCATCCCAGCGGGTGAACCACCTAGGTGGTTTAAAAGGTTTCGTCCTATCAACCGTTTGTCCGATTCTATTGGTTGTATGGATCGTTACTGGATCAGTTTGGTGGCGATACTCTCCCCCTTAACACCCTCTCCCCAGCTCTCTATCTGTGCTTAAGTCTCAGTCGTTATATCGGACCGATTTTCTTGTCACATCGATAGTTCATGTCTAAGTCTCAGCCAAACCCTCGTCTCCTACTAGCTTAGGAAGACCGATGCTTCTGTTCGCTAGATTGGTGGTGGAACTTTCAAGATGCCGACCATGTGACGCACTGTGAACAAGCATAAATCCGTTGATGGGATGGGACGGTATCCAGGTAACATTCCCCGGGTGGATTTGGATGACCCGTCTCTCTGGGGCGCGGAATGACTGCCACGGTCCGCTCATGACGAAATTCCCAACCAGCACCGTGTCGTTCTAGCACACTGGGTTTTCATCGTAAGCATAGAGACGCTCATGTAACGCTTCCAGAGATTCACCTCCGCTCGCCACGACATGCTAGCATAAATACCTGGAAGGCACTGTAGCGAGTCCTGGATATTCCCTGTATGGAGTGAGAAGGTAACTCCTTCCGTTCACCGTTCTTCACGCTCCAGCGCTTCGTCCCACTTATAGCATGCATCTTTTGAATCTCCATTGCAATAATAATGAGGTCAATTCAATAAAGGCCTTAATAACACTGGCTGTCTATGAGAAATAAAGGCTTTAATTCTATCTTTTAAGCCTAATACTCTTTATATTCGTTCTATGTGTATAAATATGTTACGAGTCACAATACGCGCATGTCTTTTCTATTATATTAGACACAAGGATACTCGCACTTTTTTCCCGAAGTAATAGTAGTTCTTAACCGCCCTTTTCTTGGGAGAGACGTATACCCATCTATCATAAGGTTTATCGTATTCTATTGTCGGCCTGAATAATTGACCGGTTTTCCCTCGATGAAGAAAACCATGGGTTGACCCTAGGGAGTATGGTCCACATCCCAAATGAGAGAATAGCGAGCGTTGACACCTCATATCGGAAGACAATTGTCTTGCGGTGTGGAAGGACTGTTATTGTCTACCTGCGTTTTGGTAAAGAGACCATCCATACTTCAGATGACCAACTTTCAAAATTTCAATTATATTGAAAGTAAATTGTGGGGTTAATGGAAGAATCCTAAGTTAGCATTCGACACCAAGTCCGCATCCTACTCTAACCCAACCTCCACCATTAAGGGAGTTGATACCAGCGGAACAGCTCCCTTAGTTGGAACTTGTACTTTTACAGCTATAAGTCGATATTAGAATTAGTAAATGTACATCTAATAGCTATCGACTCTGATCTCTGTAGCGTCCCAGAAGAGCAATACTCCTGAATAGTTATAAACAGTTCGTATCAGAAGCACCATCGAGCGAGCGTCTTCTATGTGCTTAATTTCACTGCGCTGTATCGCTATAAATACTTCAGTTCTATTTTCATAAACCTTATTTTTATTTGTGATCGTATTAAAACATCAGTAGAGGCTTCTACTTTCTACAGTGTCATCGAATTATACGTCTTATATGTGGTATATATTCTACTTTTAGATTCCATAGCATATATCTCAGAACGAAGGATTTGGCACGGGGGCGCAGGAAACTCACCAGCCACTTACGACAACGAACGGGCCAAACAATGGTTCGAAACTTTTCTGGTTACACAGATCTGATTCCAATGAATTGGAGACACACTATACTTATCATGTTACTGTTGTAGTTGTTGCTCCTGAAGGCACAGGTGATTGAGGACTGCACAGCGCATAAGACGTACTATACGGAGTACACATCTGCAGTAGGAAGTATCCTCTCAAACTGGCGTTAAAGCATTGGAGCAATCACCCAAATTTAGCCCTATCCCAGAACCACCAAATAACATATCCAGAGATAAAGCTCGTATTGGAAATTTGCCGGTTATGGGTAGAAATGCAATCGGCTCTCTTTTAATTAGAAGTTTGTGGTCGGACAGCACCGATCCCATGTCGAAATTAGAAGTCCACATCAATACATTATCACTTGAGTTCGTGACCGCTAATCGCGGTCTACTGGGTTTCATGACTCGGCTCGTAAAGGGCTCAGATTCAGGAATGTGGGGTGATAGCGTGGAGTCTGCGTGGGCTGTTGGGTTCCAGTATCTTGCTTGTACGACAATTAACCTTTCCTACGGTGTGTTTCTGTATTCTTGGGTCGGAGAGGGCACGATCTTGGTGACAGGGCTGTCGCGGGTCCTTCGTGGCGAAGGGCTGCTAAAGTGGCGACACCAGAAATTTCCGAAAGGGGAAAAAGCTTTGGAGGATCGAAGGATTCTCGCGAATAACGGCTTCACAGTTGAGAATTAGAAACGAAAGGGCTGCAGTAGTTGCGACTTAGCTCTGCAGTCGTCCACGTACCCCTTAGCATCACGTTACCACTTCGGGAGTGTGCAAAGTAGATCGCGGATCAAGGCGATGAAAGATAGCAAGGGGAACGACGTAACCTCGAGAAATCGCGGTGTAGAATCGACTTGGTCCAGCATTTCACTGCCATCAACAATTTAGCAACTCTGCAACTTTAGAGGTTAGCATGATGGCGTTGCAGTTTTGCAAGGGCTTAAGGAGTACGTTGAAGCTTCCATTGTCGCTTGGTTGCCCTGAATTTGATGCTCACGTCAGCATCAAACCGAGCTTCCGGCCGATGATTTTTCCCTATCGAGACTCCCTTCAGCCTCGACATCCATCCGGCACTATCAAAGCCTCTAGAGCTTCATAACAACCCCACATCTAGAATTACTATGTACTAAGCAGATTTCAAAGCAAAACTTAGCTTCACAACCGTGACATACACGCCGTCAATCTCATTCTTGACCGTTCTTCCACTAAGACTGTACTAGATTAGCGATTGACGATCCCTCCTAGAGACCTCCGCCCGCTTCTTCTGAACAGACGATGGTAATACTATCAACACTCAAGAAGACGGTGACATATCAGGGTAGATCCTGTACAGCAAGTAGCACTAATCACGTATCTAGTATAGCAGATATGTACCTGTTCTCCTGTACCTACGATGCACCTCAGCTTCTCAAACATTTCCCCGTTATTCAGGGTACCATTCGCTGGCGGTCACGCCGGTTAGGACTAAATGCTTCGTGAAGACGGTTTGCAGCCTTTTCCAGCTCGGAACCGCTTTGGATTGGACGAGAGCGGGAAAATAGCCTCACATTTTAGTATCATCCGATAACCGTTTTCTTGTTCCAACCTCAAGTTTTGCCCCCAGATGCAACTGTTGGTCGATATAAGTTGCTGGTTATTCTGAGCCGCACAGCCTTGCGAATCCAGCATACGCCCTGATTTCTAGTTGGTGTACTGTACCAAAAAGGGACACGGACTGTTGACACTAGAACTTTTCATACTCTCGCAATTGGCGACAAGTCCATCTATGCGTTTCATAATTACTCCTGTGTACCAATCAGACGGGTAAACTTCATGGTATCGAATAATGGGTTCGGTAAGCAACACCTTTTGCTAGCCATGGCGGGGGAAAGCGGCATGGGTTTTCTCATTATTATCCATCACATTCATACCATAGCCTTACCGATTTTGGATAGCACTAAGTCCTCCCCATCGACCTGTAGGGCTCGAAGATCAACGGCCGGAGTAGTGCATTGACACCCGGCATGAGACTACGAGTGTTGGTTGACTTGGTTCTGCATACCGCGTCGTGCGCATACCGCATGTCACTGGTCTAAGCTTCACCTCTAGTCTCAAATGTATTCATCCCGAATAGAGAAGGATTGACACCAGGGCAATGCCCATACCCTTGCTATCACTTCTTCATGGCCATAGTTCTAAACCCCAGTTATTATAGTTGAACACAGAGGTGAATACCCTACCCTGTTCCGTACCTTGAGCATTTGTTTCAGCTTCTATATTCGTAATTTCAACAATCAGCTCTCAACCAATCCCATTGAAGATCCTTCTGCCTACAACTATCTAACCGTTCGTTAACTCCGCTCACGTTGGGAGTTGCGTAGGAATTTCAGCCTTATATATCTGTAAGGTCCACAAAGTCCGTCCCAGGAATATACTTAGCGAATGTCCCCATGAAACAACCTCCTTAGTCATCTCAGATTGTACTGTCCCTTATAGAAACCTTTCTTACTACATATACACATCCATAATCCTCTGTAACACAAAACCAACATACTTCTGAACCCTCTGCCGTTTACAGTCACCGTATTTTGACCTTCTGCCATCTCATTGGAGCACTATCGCCTACCTGTCATTTCTTACTCAGAATACCTAAGAGATATAAAGGTAGCCACCCAGCACCTCACTTCTCAACCGTCCATATGCTTTGCTCAAGCCCATCTTTAATCATGTCTGGTTTTCCATCTCAACCGGACATGAACTTGATAACTGGGGAAGAAAACGACGTCGAACAGTTTTTCGGTTCTGGCTCGCACGGTATCCCTACGCATGTTGGCTATTCCACATCATACTCTCAGCATATCCCTCAAAGAACGTCCAGTAACATATCATATTATCCCTCGCCACCACAAATCGGCGCATCTGTAGCTCCAAATTACGCTCAACAGGCAGTGTGGACACCAAACTCTTCGACAGGCGTATCATATGCTCCGTATCCCGCATCGACCACTGCATATGCTCCATTACATTCAACAACACAGGCATATGCGTACTACCCCACTCAAGGATTACAAACACAATCAACCGAAGCTTATAACGTGGCAGCATCAGCTGCATATCCCGCGACCTCCAGCCAGGAAATATCCTATCCCGAACCATCACGCTCTGTTTCCCCTGGTTCTGCGGATCTCAGGGCTTATGGGAACCCGAATAAGCAAGGGACCTGGACCTGTGCGTACCCCGGTTGCACGTCTCGAGCAGTTTTCACGCGAGGCTGTGATTTAAGGAAACATCACAAACGGCACACGAAGTCTTTTTTTTGTCAGTATGAGGGTTGCCCGCAATCTACAGGTGGAGGGTTTTCCAGCAAGAAGGATCTTGCAAGACACGAAGCGAAGCACAATCCAGAGGTCTCCTGTACTTGGGAAGGATGTGATAGAGTGTTTAGTAGAGTTGATAACATGGTAAGTCTCCTTCCTGGGAATGTGCGGTAGAAAAATTTCTGACACGTCACTCGTAGAGGGATCATGTCAAGAGGATTCACATGAAGGGATCACAATCATCGTGATGTGTCGCATCGCGGATCGAGACATCGCTGTATTGAGCTGACGCGTGGCGGCCGGGACGCTGCGGGAAGCGGGCCTCTCCAGGAAGTTTGTCAAGCCTTGTCCGATGCTGCATTTTTATTTGAGTTCGACCAACTGGTCCAGCTCCGGCCTACTCTTTCATCTTACCTCCGCGTGCTTTTCAATTACCTTTTACGTCCTGAAGACGTACTTCAATCTCTCCTTCGATACCCTTCTGAGCCGGCCTTGGCATGAATTGGCGACTGTTGCTTTCTGATGGAATTTGCATAGCGTGCGGGAATCTAGGGTCGATGCATTTGCATTACTTGTTGGCGTTGTATGTATGGTCCGGGTTTTGTATATTTCAACCGCTTGCACATTTATGGGTTTCCCCATGTACACAACATATTGTACAATTTGTATAAGAAAAAACAGGGGCTCTTCTCGCTCGACATTTTGTGGTTGGAGTAGAAATATGATGGTCGGTGCGAATTGAGTTGTGACCGGAAGCGAGCTCGAGCTTCTTCTGACGACAACGATATTTCGACAGTTACTCTCGAGTTTTCTCACTCTTGTAAAATCGTTTTCTGAGATGACTACATTTTCACGCCACAGTCATTCATAAAGGAAGTTGATTAATCACAAATCATTCTTTTCTGCTGTTTTCAAATCTTGCTGAGCTGAAGCGTTAGTGGGGGGCCTTAACAACAGGGCTTGATTTGGTACTGTACTTTGGGCACCTCTCACTCAGCGGGAATTCCGCTCCACAGTCCACACTCTTGTTATTACATAGGGCTTGACTTCACTGCACGTGTAGTAAGAAACCGGTCCCTTGTTACTAATATATTATGTACGGTAACTCTTAAAGGTCACAAAGTACTGGTAAGTTCGGGTTTGAGTTCTCATATCATACGGAGTAATTTTTAAAGTATTTCCCGATTGTTCGACGCGGCGGCGCCTCATATCTTGCTTACCCGAAGATACAGTATGAACACACACAAATGTAGAAAGTAGGCACTTTCTCTTCTTTCCAAATACTCCTGAACATGTGTATCCAAGGAAGAAAAAGCCTCCTGGTCTGATAGAGATACATTCATTCAGATCAAACATTTGATCCCATGAGCGCTTCACCCGCCCCTGCATGATCGAGGAGCCGAGGAGCGGGTTGGCCGCTCGTAGACGACGTTACGGACTCTCAACGGGGGCCAAATAATCAGAAGTGTGTACGCAGTATCAATAACGTTCGAGTCAGGTGTACGGATCAGAAACCTCGCGCAGCCACGTGGGAAGTCTTAACCTTGAACCTTCGACGCCCTTCTAAATACAATCGTGAAGTTCATGGATGTCTAAACAAGGGAATGGACGCCATGATATGAAGCGCCGGGACCACGGCCTCGTGGTCAGCATTTCCCTAGAGATTTTGCAACCTGGTTGAACTATGCTTAAATCTCTCGCCGCCGTAAATGCATGGCTTTAAACACCGTACCACACCCCTCCCGGTTCCCGCAATGCTAGACCTCTTCAGAACTCTTCACGGTCCGTCTGGGGTGCTGCTGCTGTACTTGTAGGTTCTCATTTACTTATTTCATGTCCCTATGTGTTTTGGCGACCGCTGTTGTAGACCGTACTGTGGCATTCATACATGAGCTTCCTCGAGTACCTTCAATAATAGCGGGACTCGCCTACTCTGCGTTTAGGACCATTTTCTGGAAGTCTTAACTTGCAAGGTCCGTTATCAACACACCGCTGTTATCACTAGGCCTTCAAAGTGTTTCAACATACATGCTGCAACTTAAAATTCTCCATCCTAGCAATATACCACATGTACTATGTGGAACTCATGCATATTACAAGCACAGTACCAGGGTGGTAGTACTAAGGTTTAGCCCTAGCCGCACCCAAGCCTCACTTTTCGGCTGGCGGAGAGGTCCAACCACCGACCAAGCCTCCAACACAGTCTCCATAGTCCATACTGTGTTGCGCGTTAAGTCAATCATTTCGGGGAAAAGTCACGAAAGGTTGAGAAGTTGTCGGTGGAATCAGTTCCCCGCTGTCGCGTGTGTTGTGAAATGAATGCGTGGCTCGGGATTCTCAACCATCCGAGAGCGAGCCGGAGGGTCACCATGTTGGCGGAATTTATATGCAGGAACGCATTTCGCTGCTTTTGCAACCGGGGCGGAAGAATGCTGTTCGGTGCTCGTCCTCATCTCTGGGCGCTGCTCGGTTTTCTTACAAAGAACTTGCAGTGAACAATTCTGTAATGAATCGATTCCTTCAGGAGTTTGTCTTTGCCGCCCCCACAGACACCAATCGGAACCCGCTCTCGCGTATCGGAATCATATCCTGATCTAGCCTAGCACTGCGCCCACTTCTCCCTTAGCTTCGGAGTTTGTTGTTGCATCTTACGAGGAGGCGGACGATGAGCCTGAGGTTGGAGTATCATCAGTGCGGAGTACGGTGACATCAAACACACAACCATTTAATGCATCCGCCCATTCTGCTCCCGCAACAAGCTTTTACATTGGAATGACAAATTACTCACATAATCATTTAGTTTGTAGCCATTCTAATTGTCGAGGAAAGAGAATTGATAAAGATAACCATCATAATCCCTCAATACCCCTTCAGTATTTAGAGATAAAGTGAATCTGACTATGAGCCGTAAGGCGAGCTAACTAGTAGCCTTTCTTTGTGACAAATTACGTCTAATAATAGACAAATCATATAATCTGTAGCTTTAACTAACTCTTGTAATTTTAAAGTATGCTCGCTTAAACCTGCTAGTTTCAACGGTGGGATTGAACTAATTCTACGCTTCTTCCCAAGAATTAGTTCTAAGGTTTCGCGTGTCTTCAACGCGTCTCGAGCGTGTTAATTCACCCAATTTTCTTCTCTCTCTAATAATATTTCACACGAGTATCATTAGGATGCCTTCCATGGTTATAGGACATGAATAATATCATTCAACTAAAATTCTCAAAACTCTAATATCTACCTTATAGTAGATGTCTACAACTGAACATCGTGCTCTTACTAAGACGTGTGAGATAAGGTAGACCAGCTGTGGTTAATTGTTTTTCCGTTCCCGACTGAACGACATCATCACTTCAAGCTGTAAACATATCACAAAAGATGTGATCTTTCCAGTCTAATTCATTGTTGTAAATCGATAAGCCGCTCTTGTAAAACCCTTGATTGTTTGATTCTCATGCAGTGTACAATTTGTTAAATAGCGCCAGCATAAAGCATTTTAATGGTCCATAACGTACATCAGCATTGGCGGCGTCTTGTCCCTTCTCAACGGGTCTCCCTAAACTCCCTCTTTACTCCAGAGTATAATCGTCTATGGTCTACGTCGCTGTTACGATCGCATATTAGCACTTGTCGTAGCTTTCATAGACAATCAGTCCAGAATGCGCGGGTCGATCAGGGCTCCAACCATCAGGCTCATATTCCACATAGAGTAGTTCAGTCAACCCGCATTCGAGATTATGCTCAGCACCAGAAAGTACATAGTCAACCTCCGTCTGCAAATAGTCTCGGCTCAGGTGAGCACCAGAGGGAGGAAATGCCTAGATACCGGTACCCCTTTGTGCTTCTACAGGTACCTAACGTCCTCCGTCCAATACTCTTTACTTTAGGAATTGGTATAGGATCATTCTATCTTGCCGGTTTTCTCAACCGTCGAGAATTTCAAGATTTAAGTCAGAACGCGGGTAGGCCTTTGACGTCGGTAAATGAAGCTTTTGCAGCGAGGAAGTTACTCGAACAAGCAAATGCTCAGAAGGAAGTCAACTGGCTTCAGAAACACGTTCCGTTATCCCTAGTAAAACTGTATGCTACGGTAAAAACGAAGTGGCTTAATACGTCAGATGGGCAGCGGGCAGCAGTACTCGTCACTGGGCTCAACCTTACCGTTTTCGTGGCGTGGCAGGTCCCAAAAGCTGGAGTATCACTTTGGCTTGCGAAGACCTTTTTACACCATCCATTGTCTGGACGTAGCTACACGCTTCTTACATCTGCTTTCAGTCATAATGTTTGTCTCCCCCTTACCCCACGCATTCCCTGGGCACTAACCCTCTGTCTAGGCCTTCTGGCACGTCGCCCTCAACATGATCGCCCTCCAAGGCTTCATCCGTGCAACCAGCGACTACCTGGCCACCAAGCAATCAACGAACCCCGTCTGGAGAGCCGATAACCCCGACCGTCACATCCGCGCTGACCCGAACCCCATATACCGCACTCTAGCCTTCTACGTCACCGCCGCCACTGTCTCGAGTCTCGGCTCGCATCTCGCCAACGCTCTAACCCTCATGAGGAAGGCCAGCGGTCCCACATTTGCCGCCGCACGAGCTTCTTTACGGCCATCACTAGGTGCTAGTGGTGCGGTTTATGCACTTGCAACGCTTACCGCGCTCTCGTTCCCGGAGACAAGCGTAAATCTCTTCCTAGTGGTTCCTATACCCATAACGATTGGGATGAGCGGCATAGTCGCTTTAGACGTCGCGGGTGTTCTGTTGCGGTGGAAGATGTTCGATCATTTTGCGCATTTGGGCGGGGCTGCGTTCGGAGCGGCGTACTTCTATGGGGCACCGAGGTATAGGGAGTGGATCACGAAGAGGAGAAGGGGGGAAGGGGTGAGATCGAGATGAATGATGCTCTTCGGTAAATGAAGGATAAATGAAGTCCTATATATTTTAAGGAAGAGCCGGGCAGTTTGAGGATTCTCACTGCATCCTCTAAGAGGAACTATAGTCCAAGTAAAACAGGGTTGACTATCGATCCCGTTCAATCCGCTTTCCCTTTATCTTGCTATAAGCACCAAGGACGCCCGCAACATAGCTCTCATGGATCAAATACTACGTTCAGGGGATTGCTTACCTACGGCCATCGTCAAAGCTACTTGGACGTGCAACATGATAGAAGCCATGAGGGAGTATCAAGACTCCAACCACATTGTAACCCGGCACTGTACAATATCACCTGTATAGTAGAAAAAAAATATTCCAAGTCCCAACCTATCATCCTCTCAGTGCGCAACTTGTAAACTACGATTTACCGGGATACGGGGATACAATGATAGAATATGTGCGCATGCATGAAGTACGCAGGACGCGTGCTCTATGGCACCCGGTACACATCCACTCGAAAATATTTGTGCGGAGGAGAAAACCACCGCACTGCGGCACCAGAATAGACGCGCCTCGTGCTTTGGCGCAGACGTATAGTTCGGAGACGTTGAAGTGAGTTGCGTTGGGGATTGGTGGGTATCTCGGGACTTGCGGATGTGTATATTAGTGGAGCTTGCAGAGTGCGCGATATTCTGGATGACTCTGAGATGGAGAATTCTAACGCATGGATGACTGTGACTTGTAAGATACTGGGTCGGGCTGCCAGAGACCGCGGCTTAGGGAACTAATGCATAAGTAATCTACCTCACGATGAAGAAGGACGACGTCTTCATTCAGTCATGTAACTTCTCATCTAGGGTAGCTTAACACGACTCACGGCACCAATCCTCGCAAGCCAACCCAAAAATATCACCCTTATGGTGAAGTGAACCCTGATTTGCCGAAGGTTGATAGACAACAGAAACTTATGCACTAAACAGATCAACCACACAGCCCACGACCAATCCCATTACCTTGAAAATGCACATTCCGATCTTGGAGATATCATTGTCGTGAATGCCTGGACATTCTCCTACAAATCCCACCTCTGCTAGGACTTTCGGATGGTGCTGACGTAGAGGATCCCTTCACTCTCATCTCATACAGAACATCCCCTCAGCTAACTGCTCCATAACCAAGCGCATTGGCTCTTAACCTGTAAACGTGTTACAGGTGGCGAATAGGACTGAAGTAGTGAAAAACCAATTTCCGTCCGGCCTGAGCTCCATCGTTGGGTGGACGAGGAATTTTTGAAAAGCTCTTTCTGGACTTCTTCGATTCGAGACTCGTTTCCGGGGCAGCTGGGGATGGCGCATCGGCTTCAAAGGGGCGGAGTGCTCAGAGTTGATGACCGAGTGGTCTAACCACAATGGTGTTGACGGTAGAGGATGACGGCATTGAGTGGACAAGTGGAGAGACTCAAATAATCTTTTCTCGGGGCTGAAATTCAGATATCCACATGAAATCCAAGTCAAGATGAGTGATACATTGGTCGGATGTGCCAAGTGGTTATTATCAGATGAGCGACTGCACTCCGGTATCGTCGTCACTTCTGTCTACAAACATCCGGAGGTCAGAAGACCCATCCTCTAGTCCAAAAGTGCTCGAAGACGTTGTGACTTCCACAGGAGGCAACAGATGTTCTTAGAATCCAGCGAAGGAAGACTAAGATAATCCTATTATGATGTTGAGAAGCATCGTCGACGAGTTGGACACATCTCTTGCAAATCTACATGACTTACTTGATGATCAACGGGATAATTGACAACCCACTACGGCCAACTAGCTCTGTTGTGGGTCATACAGACAGCGGTTATTCATCGAGGTATACTCAGAAAGAACAGTGGAACCACGGCAGCACATAGCATAGTTTCTTTAGAAGATTGACGTCATCATTTCTGAGTTCCTTGGTGGTAGGAGCATCCAGCGACATATTTGCGCTATGTCCAAGAAAGTTGAGTGCGATTTGCCAAGCGTTCTCGATCGTCTGTTGCTGGGTGTGGAGAAGAGAGCTCTGATTCAGATTTGTCGTAGCCATGATGAAGGAAATGAAGTCTTAAAGAGTGTAGAGGTCATCCTTGCATAGTAGTGTCGCCGTCATCTTGAGGACCTGATGTATGTTGACCGAGTCTGTTCAGCACGCCCTTCAGATACTCAATTCGCTCAGTCAAGTAAGCAATTTCCTCTTCTTGGTCTTCAACAGTCCGATCGATGCTTGGTAATGCTTTGATCGCTTGTCTGGCTTTCTGAATCTTGACTTTCAAAGCACCTGCAGCTGTTTGTAGGTTCTGAATTTCAAGAGGCTGTTCGTTCGGATAAGGTTGAAGTAGAGCATCACCAGAAGCACCTGCACCACTTGAATTGAGTGAAGGTGAAGAAAGTAGGCGGGAGAGGAGCTGGTGGAGTGGAGGGAGGAAGTCGAAGGTTGACGGGTCTGGTAGTTGTAGAGCTGCTGTCGGGCCGGTGGAAGTTGAGCTTGCAAACGAGGTATTGGCATGCGGAGCTGGAGACGCGTGACTCGACATGCTGGTTTCAATAAATGGTTTGCTTCTAGATCGAACGATAATCGAGCTTGCTAAGAGCGAGTGCTCTTCTCCTCCAGAGGACTGAAAACGAGCAGTTTAGGAGCTTTGACGCGTCTATCGAACGCGTTGGGATACCGTAGTTCTATGACGTTCGAAGGGTAGTGAGATAGGAGAGCTTATAAGTCAGCAGTAATTCACATGAAACGATCATCAATCATCAATCATCAGATCGGAAGACAGATTGAGGACAGATGGGATCAAACAACGAGGGTCAGGGTGAGGTTTAGGGTTTCTGTAGTTCTAACCTGGTGTCGCTCCAGGAGCTTGGCTACTGTGACGTTGGCGGGGTTCCGGTTCGGGCAACTTTTCTTTTCTCAACGTCCCAACCGGAGATCTTAAGGAGACCTCCTCCCCTTCAATTGCTTCTTTATCCCAATATCCCTCACATTTTCATTATCCTAGTCAATCGTAACTCACAATATTGTATTAATTAGAAAAGTCTTCCAAGAAGCTATGGTCAACGTTGAGCAGAAAACAGTCCTCAGTAAGCCCCCCACCCCACTATAGTCTTATCTGGAAAGTGCTTCTTAAGGATCACAGTATCATGCTAATACGATGTATAGTCGTCATTGACGGATGGGGCATTCCGGGTGAGAATTCGCCTAAAGAGGGCGATGCTATTCTCGCCGCAGACACCCCATATATGGATGAGTTCTCCAAAGAAGGATCATCAACCGCTCAAGGTTTCACTGAACTCGAAGCTTCCTCTCTAGCTGTTGGCCTTCCCGAAGGACTGATGGGAAACAGTGAAGTAGGCCATCTCAATATCGGCGCTGGAAGAGTCGTCTGGCAAGATGTTGTAAGAATAGATCAGACGATCAAGAAGGAAGAGCTCCCCAAGATCGAGAATCTTCAAAAGTCCTTCAACAGAGCAAAGGATGGTAACGGCCGCCTACATCTTCTAGGATTGGTCTCCGATGGCGGCGTACATGCCCACATCAAACACTTGATTGCGCTCCTAAAAGAAGCAAAGAGGATTGGTGTACCTAAAGTTTTCATCCACTTTTTCGGAGATGGTAGAGATACGGATCCGAAATCCGGGCTCGGCCACATGAAAGACCTCATCGGAAAGACTGAGGAGATAGGTCTTGGGGAGATCGCAACGGTTGTTGGAAGATATTACATAATGGACCGTGACAAGAGATGGGAGCGTGTTGAAGTTGGTCTAAAAGGGGTCGTTCTCGGTGAAGGAGAGGACACCGATGATGTCGTGAAGACTATCCAGCAGCGTTACGAACAAGGTGAAACGGATGAGTTTTTGAAACCGATCATTGTTGGTGGTGACGAGCGGAGAGTTCAAGGTACAACTACCCCTTTTCCATCCTCCAAGTCAAAAATCAATATTGACCCCTTACAGAGGGTGATACTTTGTTCTTCTTCAACTACCGATCTGACCGTGTTCGTGAGGTCACTCAACTCCTCGGTGGCTATGACCGAGAGCCTAGACCCGACTTCCCCTATCCCAAAGACATTCATCTGACAACAATGACCCAGTATAATACTAAGTTCCCCTACCCGATTGCCTTCCCACCGCAACACATGGGCAATGTGCTCGCAGAGTGGCTCGCGAAGCAAGGACTTAAGCAATGCCACGTCGCTGAAACGGAGAAGTATGCACACGTGACCTTCTTTTTTAACGGTGGCGTCGAAAAGCAATTCGACAACGAAGACCGAGACATGATTCCCTCTCCCAAGGTAGCCACATACGATAAAAAGCCCACCATGAGCGCCATGGAAGTTGCAGAAAAGCTCTGTGAGAGAATTGAGAGTGGGAACTTCGAATTCCTGATGAACAACTTCGCACCTCCAGACATGGTTGGCCATACCGGTGTTTACAAAGCTGCTATCGAAGGCTGCGCAGAGACCGATAGGGCCATCGGCAAGGTCTACGAACAATGCAAGAAGAGTGGCTACGTGTTGTTCGTTACATCTGATCATGGGTGAGTCTTAATTGTAACTTCTCCAACTCTGTGATGACTAACGAAATTCGAAATTAGCAACGCGGAAGAGATGCTCAACGAAGAAGGTAACCCCAAGACGTCGCATACTACCAACAAAGTTCCATTCATCATGGCCAATGCGCCTGGAAACTACAGCTTGAAGAAAACAGACGGTGTCTTAGGCGATGTTGCCCCCACGCTACTAGATGTGATGGGGCTTCCCAAACCGGAGGAGATGGGAGGTACTAGCTTGTTGGTCAAAGGTTGAGATATAGTTTTACGGCATTAGAAAGGAGTTTTGGGTAGAAGTATAGGGGTGTGTGGCTGGTGTGTGGCTGGTGTGTGGGTATGGCGCGGTGCATTGGAGGCGTGCGAACGTGTGACATAGTAGTTGAATTAGTATATCCAGCCTGAACTATACAGAATAGTATTGTCTGCTGAGAAGCCGAGTTATCAAGTAGCCATTGCGCGCACGGCCAGTGTCCAGCGACTAAGAAGTATCCTCTAGGACAAAGGAGGGGATACTGCAATATTCCCACTACTAAAGCTTTTATTGGAATTAATTACCTTCATGGCCTCCTAATTTCTTTTTCGAACCGCTATCCGAGCTGTTCGTATTCGTGAATTTCTGTCACCTAAGCTTCATGATAATACTTCGTTCCAGTTCTAGTTGATAGCAGCCGTCGCAACTCAAACCTGTCCTCAACCAAGTATTTATTGTTTTACAACTTTGAGCAACTTATACCCGTACCAACTAAACTGCTAAGGTGTTCAGTAAGAATCATGATGGACCCGGAAAATCACCCGGTTTACGCTTCCACCCAAAATCCACTATGCATTGACCCTTCGTTCCTTTCACGTCATCGTTCAAACCCTATTTTAACATCAGATCCTCTCATCACGATGAAGCGACACTCATGATCTATTTCCCGAGATTACTTATGATCTATATAGCACAGAAGGCCATATAAGATCAAGAGGCACATTGGGTACAGTAAATGAATATGTTTTTGGCGTTTTAGTTCTAAGCTAACTGGAAATGATCGCAATACTAATCTTCAACAATAAGAGAACAAATATGGGGTATAGAACACCAGGAATCCCTCAAATACAGAGATGAGATCTAACACCTTAGTATATTGAATCAAATAAAGTGTCTCGCAAGTTCTCCCTGTGGCTGCTTTCTCCACCCCAACATGTTCCAAATCGAGTCATTCGTCTAAGAGTAGAACAGGGGGTATTGAGCAACATCGACCTTTTCACCACTCTCCTGCTCTTGCTTCATAGGCGCCTGAAGATCATGCATTTGAAAATCCTCAGGTTCTCCTATAGATCCACTATATTCCGTGGTTGCATGGACATCTGGTCTCGTCTAAGCGTTACGTAAGACTTTCGCAGTATGAGCGGTACCCCCTCCAGTGGATGCTGGATGCTGTACAGGTACTTGTTCGTCCTGTCGCACCCAGGCGTGGCCAGGAAATATTTCGCACATCATACGTTCAATGGACGCGTCCGGAATGAATTCACGGATCGGGGGCAAACCGGAGAGTAAAGAGATTTGCAATTCCGGAATGGTTTGTGGAATTGCAATTGGCTGTTGCGCTTGCACGGACTGTATCGGTGGAGCCGCCTTGGATTTTGCGCTTGTGTAAGCGGCGCCAATAGAGCTTGTAGAAATTGCCATGATGGAGATTGTAGCATCGGCGCTGGATACTCAGGGGGATTGTCCATACGGTGATACAACCCTTGGCCGAGATGAAGAGCATTATCGTTAATGAGGGTTTGCATCTGTATTCTCTCTTGAGCTATTGCCGCCTGAAAAGGATATCCAGGCTGCATCAATGGCTGGATTTGAAAAGCAGGCCGCTGCACTGGTATTACCTGTCGAGTTTGGGGTATATAATGCTGCTGGGCAGGTTCAATCCTGGGGGTTGTCTGTGCAAAACCATGGTATGACTGAGGCATTGCCCAGACTGGGACTATTTGCGAACCCGTCCATACCCTTCTCGCCTCAACAACCTTTCCAAGAAACTGCATGATATGTGGCCGACTACTTGGCTGTTGTACCAAACATAATTGCATGAGATTGTCTAAAGTAACACTGTACGTGGCTCTCCTTGATTCTCCTCGAACTGGTTCAGAGTACTCGCTAATTTTAAGAATCCACATAGTGGCTCTTGTACTATTCCGGACGGCCCAACGAGTTCCCACAGCCCGCATGTATTCGGCGGCATCGTAGGGCGTTACTTTCAATGCTAGGAAGTCTACCACGGCACCTAGCGCCCATAGGTCCGCTGATGTAGATGATTTAGGGAACTCTGGGGCTTGCCAGAATGGGGTCCCAACTCTCGAATCGTGTACGTCTTCTTGGTAGCCATGTCGGCCCGACAATCCTGCAATGCCCAAATCGGTGAGCTTAACCTGTGGGAACGGTGAGGTAGAATCTCTCTTCAGTAAAATGTTCGCCGGTTTAATGTCACGGTGGACTATGGATACCCAGCTCCCATGGCCATAATTTTCAGTTCCATGTCCGGTCGCAAGGAAAGCAAGAGCAAGCGATACCGATTTTAGGACATGCCAAGTAAGTCCCTCCGGGAATTCGACACTGAAATTCTCATGAGACTTCTTAAGGTCTCGGAGATCTCCTATGTCGCAGTGCTCTAAGACCATGGAAGCAGCTGCAGGATGGGGCTGTTGCGGCTGCCAACCAAGCATGTGCATTACATGGCGACAGCGCGCAGTTAGTTTAAGCATGCGCACTTCATGTGGGAGGATTTAGGAATTTGGCGTGTATTTGATCGTTTTAACGGCTACAGTGTCATTAGTATGAATATTTCGGTATAAGTTTACAGGTCCCTCGGCGCCACGACCAAGGACACGGCTCGTCTCCATCACATAGTCTGTCGCTAAAGAGCCAACCGTCTGGATGAAAGTTGGTGGAAGGATATGTGGATCGTAAGTCTTTCGATCATATAGAGACATTTTTCGTAGATAATGTTTTGATTTTCAAATATGAAGGAGTGCTGTTTTGAATACGATAGATATCAGGAGGTGGTATGGAACGAGTTCGAATGACCAAAGTAAGAATGCGTTTTGCTCTGGGTTCGAAGAATGTTAGACTGTGGAGGGAGAGTTTTGGAAATTAAAGTAAGAACGAGATTTATTTGTAATTCCGCAGATATGAGAGTTTTGCAGAGTTATGGCGACTCTTGAAGAGCGTGGAAATGGTGTTGATGTGCTTTGTGGACAGATTATGTAAGTACCCACTGGAAGTTAAACAATGTGATCAAGTGATGAGGATAGGGGTGAGGCGCAAGCGTGGATGTAAACAATATAGATGCACCTGACCCACTATGGTGACTGCTATCTATCAACCTCCTGCATGAAGCATTAACATGCTAGAGCAAATTCTTGACTTATGTCACAAAATTGCCTACTATTATGATCAGCTATGTCTAATGACACTGCTAATCAGGTGGTTCATGGGGGCAAAATACCGCTGGTTACAGATCCCATGTGGAGTTGATAACTGACGTGAGGAGCATTGTCTCCAGCACCCGGTGAAATTCAAGCTGCAGATTATTAAGCAAGGAAATAGTGACAAATTTGAGATGTGAACTGATTAGGTGACTATTTTTTGAGATAATAATAATCTATTTCAACCTAACTGGTCTCATAGCGGCGCCTTCGAAATATTCGTAACAATCCCATTAGTGTTTTTTGTTAACAAGAGGAATTGAGAGATATCTCTCCAAGAACACCAAACATACATTGCGAAATTTCATTTACTTGCTATTTTAGTACTCTGAAGCTCCTCCCGGGACCAGTTCTAGTTTGCAGAGCAGGTATTTGCATCCCTAGGGGTATCTCCGTACCCATATATATCCGAGGAACCATGGGACTAACTAGCTCGTGAATCCCACTTGTCCAATTAATGATTTGGTACGCGCATGAAAGTTACCTTCTACAGGAGGTTGTATGCTTCCTTGCATAGAAAGAGGGTATTGGGCACCTGTTATCAAGGGAGGCGCTTGAAGTCCAGGTGCCAGTGGACGAGGTGATTGACGAGGTACTTGCTGTTGGGCAGAGAGAGGCGCGTAGGTCGGACTCGTAATCCCTGAGAAACCTTCTCATCTAGGTAGTGATGGTGCAAAAATGATTTGAGGTCGAGCTGTTATATAAGGGGTATGATGTTGCGGTGGAGGGAAGGATGGCTGATCCTGGATCTGATGAGGAAAGATTGGATTCGGTGTGGAGAGCATGGTTTCAGGGCGACACTATTTGAATCTCTTATGACCGAAGTTACTCTTTGGTAGACTTAGAGGGGTAGACTTAATTTGCAAATTCGCGGAGGGGGAGACGAAGTTTTGATATTGGGACTCATAGAGTCCTTTGGATTGAAAGTCCTGCAAAGTATAGTTCTGCCCTTGAAGGTTGATTTGGCCAGTTTGTTGAGGACCAAGACAAGGTTGGTATGATGTATGTGCGGGGAGGTGACTAAAGGGAGGAATTTGGGTTTGCTGTTGAATAGAGAGTTGCATGGGCTGTTCGCGGAACTGCTGGGTGGGATACTGGGTGGGTTCTGGTTGCTGACCTGTCAAGGCTGTATTCCGATTACTTGTTCTAGTTGTTCGATGAAGATGAGCAAGAATTAGCATTTATACGTGGGAGAAGATACGAACGTGGTTATATTAATAATATTAAGATGATGGTCAGAGGCTTTCCCTATTTTTTCGCAATCACCACAGACATCATGATCGGGACACGATTCGCAATGCCATCTGATCCCTTTTAGGGGCATGGTATTGCACTCGTTACACCTCACACCTTGGTGAACATCTAGGGTTGCATGTTGCGACTGCCAAAACATAGTATTCATGGTGTTATTGCCGAATCCCACCACATCCATGGAGTTCATGTACCCGGGTATATATGCCGCCATATTTGAATGGTGAGGGGCCTGTGAGAGACTCACAGATGATGACGATACGGAAAAAAAAGGGACAGAACGTAACACACGTTACTTTTCGCAACTGCTATGGTAAAGGAAGGAAGGGGGAAGAGGTTAAAGATGTAAGTCGACTGATATATCATCGTATGGCTCTGTAGGAAAAGGAATTCGTAGGATCTAATAGGTGGTTGGATGATCGAAACCCAGAAAGGACTTAACGTAAAGTAGGAAAGAAGAGAGGAAGGTTCAGCCAGCGGACAACCAAGCTTTTACACTCATACCATCGGTTCGTTCAGCCCTCGTACAATTGAGGTGCTCCCGCCCGTACTTGGGATTGAAAGGGTTGGAAAAAGACATTGCTGTAGACCCTAAGGTTATAGCAGGATTTCGGCAAAAGCTATATATCAGAAAATTCGGTCTGAAAGACTTCTGAAGCGCCTTTTCGTTCAGCCTCAGCTGCCTATTCTTAGACAGTTGGGACTAGGAGAAGACCCGAGGTGACGTTGGAGGTTGTAGAGGAATTATTGAACAAACAGGACAAACATAGCCTGCCCGTCTGAATAATTGCGGGATAGCGGGGGATCTAGCTTCAGCTGCCTTGTGCCCTCATAGAGGCCTGGCCCCATCGCAATGAACTTACAACCCTCGATTATTCATATAATTCTTGTAAGCCGCTCTGATCTTCTTTTGAGTACTGGTTCCAAAGCGATCCTCTTCTCCCTTCAGTCGGACTTCGTTCCTCATAGTCCCCACTTGCGCAGCTCACTTCTGTGTACAGAACAAGCCACCAGACTTCATTACAGCCTTGCCGTACACCAAGAGGAATATTTGAAGCAGTTACCGATTTTACGTTCCTACACAGCAATACAATATCGACACCGGTGTCAAACGCAATGGCGAGTCGAAATGGCCAGCAGGGAGCGGCCCCTCAAGCGCAAGTACAGCCATGCCGCTATAAGACGGGAAAGACACTTGGAGCTGGTTCATATTCCGTAGTAAAGGAATGCGTACATATTGATACTGGGCGATACTACGCAGCCAAGGTGATCAATAAACGGCTAATGGCGGGCAGGGAGCACATGGTAAGCTTCTATCACTTTCGAGCGTTGATCGCGGTTTGCACTAAAGTTAGTTATAAAGGTACGAAATGAGATCGCAGTTCTGAAAAGAGTCTCGATGGGTCATCGAAATATCCTGACGTTGGTGGATTATTTTGAAACAATGAATAACTGTACGTAGAACTGTCGTTATCTGACAGCCTTCACTTACATGTCCCGCAGTATATCTCGTCACAGACCTCGCGCTCGGAGGTGAATTGTTCGACAGAATCTGTAGAAAAGGCAGTTACTATGAAAGTGATGCTGTGGATCTTATTCGGGCTACTCTATCAGCTGTAGCATACCTCCATGATCATGGGATTGTCCACCGTGACCTTAAGCCAGAGAATCTGCTCTTCAGAACCCCGGAAGACAACGCGGACCTTCTGATCGCCGATTTTGGATTGTCGAGAATTATGGATGAGGAACAATTCCATGTCCTGACCACAACTTGCGGCACTCCAGGTTATATGGCCCCTGAAATTTTTAAGAAGTCGGGTCATGGGAAACCAGTGTGCGTATCAATGTCCAATGAACCCACCCATTAATTAATAAGCTTTTAGTGATCTTTGGGCTATTGGAGTTATAACTTATTTCCTCCTATGTGGATATACACCCTTTGATCGCGACTCAAATCTTGAAGAGATGCAAGCTATCCTTGTCGCCGATTACTCATTTACGCCTCTTGAATACTGGCGTGGAGTCTCTCAAACAGCCAGGGAATTTATCAAACGCTGTCTGACAATCGATCCTCACCAGCGTATCACTGCACATGAAGCATTGTCACACCCTTGGATTGCCGATACTGCTCCGATTCAAGATGGAGAGGATCTACTCCCCGTTGTCAAGAAGAATTTTAATGCGAGAAAGACACTTCATGCTGCTATCGATACTATCCGGGCTATCAATCAACTTAGAGCCGGTGGGGGTGCAGCGATGATGGATGGAGCTTTAAGCAAAGATCCTGGCCGGGCGATGGGTGCTGGACTAATAGGAGCGGCGCAACAAGCAAGAGGCATTAGGAACAATGTCCCCCAGCCGGAAGAAGAAGGATCGGACCCGATGGAGATCGACAGCCGTGGAAATGCCCGAGGTCAAACGGAAGAGATGATTCATGAACAAGAGCGACGGATTCGGCAGACCCAAGAGCAGTTATGGAGTCAAAGATGACCTTAGAAATATTGATATACCCTTTCTGTTATTTGCTTATATTTGTGGCAAGGGTAGGTCTGGTTATTTATTGGATGTGTTTGTGGATCTAATCGGACAAGTCTTCTTTTATTGCTTATGTTAATGGCCATTTTTTTTATTCCACAGTTGTCTTCGGTCCTCCAACATTACGATCTCCAAGATTATCGGGTATACAAAGGTGGAACACTCCGGGGGCTCAATTATGTCTCATTTGTTTAAGTTTCTTAAGCCATACTCAAACCACTTCTCTCACACTTCAAAAATTCCTGAATATCCCTTGTCTAAATTGGAGAATTGGTCTCTGCCATTCTTTACCTTGCATCCAATCATCTTCAATAGTGAGCTTTAAAGATGGAAACTACTGTACCTACCCCACGGGTTCATTCCAGTTAGCCGCCCCGGTGCAAGATTAAATTCGCTGCGACTTCCCACACTAGGTTTTTTGGATAACTCTTACCCCTGGTAGGGGACGACCCGATCATCCTGATCATGGATGTCGGTATGCCGCCACATATATGTTTGCAGATTTGTAAGCCTTAGATGGCGGCTGGTTAGGGAATCAAACTCCACGGAGTTTGTACCCTGCGGTAAAGACAATGAATTCAACCTTTCAATTAATGAATCGGTTCCCTATCGTGACGATCGTCCCTCCTGGACACCCTTTTTCATACTGTCTCCGACACCAGCACACAGGAATTTGGGGATAGTACAGGGGCGCTTAACCGTACACATAGCCTAACCGTGTAAGCTCGCTTGATGAACGCTCATTCTTGAATGTCCTTTAGACGCTACTTCAGATAAATTACGTGAGGATATGGAAGATTCGTAAGAGGGGGCCCATTCGAACGTTTAGACCATGTCACCTTTCGGTACTCCCAACTTAACAGCCTGCCAGTAGATGTTTAGTAAGTTTATGGAGGTGAAAGGTTACCAATCATTATGAGGAAAGAAATGAATTCTTTAATCTTATGTATTGTCTATATGTAGTTCCTATCAGCACTACTGAAGACTAGGATGTATTAAGAATGAATACAATGCTGGCAAACCAAAGCCCACCACCCATATAAGATAAATTAACAATGTAGAAAACCAGAACCTACACCGTCATATTTCCAATATGATCGCGCTACCAAAGGGATGTGATATAACAAGGAAATTATCGTAAGAGATCAAAGTTTCGAGACGACCACGGAAGTGACAATCGGTCTATGTTACTTGCGTATGTAGAGAAGGTATGGAGTAGGATGAACCCCAATACACATCTTCAACATACATGTTACACCACGTATGCCCATTTCCCGTAGGCCTTGCTCCATTACCGAATATGCATGAAGATCTACGTCCAAGACCGTATATCATATCGATGAAACCATAGTAAACGGTCCAAGTCGTCAATCATTGAGTTTGGGATGGTCTTTCAATGCGGTACGTGTCGAACGTTTCAGAAACAACTCTTGTTGTTGTGTAAGGCATCCGGTCTTATTGTTGCGATCTATCACCTCCCAGTACACATATATTTCCTTCAAGTCCGGCAATTGGGTAACTATCTCCTTGAGGTATTCCATTTTGGCAAGCAGTTCCTCACAGCGGCCATCTTTACCCTTTGCTACGGTTTCTTTCTGATCATGAGTCGCTTTGCCGCTTATTGCGAAGTTGAAGGCACATCTAAGTGCAGTTGCAAACACTTTTGGTACTTTGAACGCCAGAGGGGATAACTCTATCGTCCTCGGAATGAAAATCTGAAGCCCTGCGCCGCTGTGTCGAAGGTTGAGATAACAACTGAGAAAGTGTTGGTTCACCAGAGCGACACAATGTCGCGTCTTGATTGAAATTGACCTTAAGCACCACGGGCAGGATCTTTCTGAACCATCTTCTATACAGCTTGGTCCTCGGTGCTTCGTCAAGTGATCCATGTATTCGATTTGGTTGATGGGTTTAAGCGAATCATCAGAGACTACATGTAGCAGTACTTCATAGAGGAGTTCATTTGGGAGTCGCATCAGATGGCACTTGCCGTCTGAGCGAGGCATTTCCGCGAGTGTGCGTCCACTGCGAATAACCGATGTTGGGAAGTATGGTGATGAGTCGAGAGATGGTTGATATGAGTGTCCAAACATCTTCCAGGAAAGGTCTGTGGCTTCGTATATCCTTTCTGGGGCCAAATCTCCCAATGGATGGTGCTAAGGTTGATCAATGAGTTGTGTAGGAGTAGAAGGTGGTATAGAAGTAGAATGTGGTGTAGGAGTAGAGGGTTATATGAGCATTAAGAAAGGTAACTTAGTCACTTCCGGGCTTTTTAAATTGCGAAGATGAGGGTACACGTGCATATAGCAGGATGGTCAAATACTCAATTGTTACTGTACTGGGGTTGATCGACCCGATTCGAGTTAAGAATTGACATTTTGCCAAGGTCAAGGCAACACTACGTCTTTGCTACATTAGTTTAATATTCTATTAAATGGTAAAATTCATAAACCTATGTACGATAAGACAAGACAATGTTTTCGGATGACGCTTCATATTGGTAATTTTAGTATCCTCAACTAATATATTGCGTACCTTCGAACAACCCTAATGTACAATGTTCCACTAATGACTTTGTCAAGATATCTAGCTCCCTTTAGTAATCAGGGCTGCGGCGTAGTGTGGCTATAACGATCCAACTCTGATCCTCGACCGGAGTCAATTTGGTATCTCATTGGAGCCCAGAGCCTTCCTTGCTTCTTGAATGCGTAGACCATGGCAAGATTGTTTCTGAAGGTCTTAGCGATAGCGATGATCATCGAGTACAGCTGCGTTGGGGGGTTGTTGCAAACTCTTCGTCTTGCACTATATATCAAAGGGTGGGCCAGTTCACGGTCTGATACCTCTTCAAGGGTATTAATATGCCAGTTGACCCTGAGCTGCTTCAAGTTCGGAAGCTGATGTGACAAGTTCAGAACGTTAGTCATTTTGTTGTTAACATCCTGTTCCCAGTCTCGGGGACGGTGTGCAGTCCATAATCCTTCCATATGCAGGTCAAAAGTGTATGTATACGCTCTCATGTGTTCTGGTGGAATAGTCCAAACCGGGGCCTCCCTGTAAGTTGCACTAACCCTGTGCGGAACGATGATTCGAATATGCACCTCCTTTTCTATGTGGTGCGAGTAGGCGCTGCTGAATCGCTTATTCACTAAAGCGACCAGGCGAGTCTCTGATGCAAGCATCAACTTCGGCTCACGGTTCTGAGCATTCATAAGTGGTTTATACTCGTCTGGGATAACCGGAAGTTGTGCCTCGCACACGACTTGTCCCATTATACGATCCAGGAGTTCGTTTGGTAGCTTGTCAAAAAGACATGTCCCATTAGCGGGAGGAACTTCCGAAATGTTATGCCTTTGGGGTGTTCCCTCTTGACCCAGAGCAGAGGGTCCATGGAATAGAACTCGAGGTGGGTTGGCATGTTGATCTTGAGACATGTCTTCGACGTTCAGCTCGCAAAGCTCAAGGTAAGTAGTAGCTCGTGTAATGACTTTTGTGTTTTTCTGCATACAAGGTGTAAATGAGGAGAGAAACATGTTTATGGTAATCCAAATTTATATTTAAATCAGAAGGAGTGTTGTCCATCTAAAATTCTTGTGCTTGGTGAATACTGAAGTTTGGAATAAAGTTAAGGGTAATGTTAACATAGGAATTAGAGAAAGGGAAGAAGTGTATTGTGCTAACACGATCTGCCGCCAGACAGAAAATTCACTGTACATTATGTGGGATATAGAGAACCTTATATAAGCCCTCTAGTACCGCGACCTTGAACTTCAAGCCACTGAGAAAGAGTCAAAATTTAAAAACAATATGGCAGAGAACAATCTTCAAATGATAGCTGGTTTCATGAGCCTCCTAACCGAGCTTCGGGTGATGGTTTTCGAGTACGCTATATGCGATACTGGTATAGCGAAGACGAAAGACGGAGAACTGTACTCAACGTATCCCAAAGGGTCTCTGAATCTACCTAGGAGTGATGCCTCCGAGTATAAATGGCAGCCAAGATCCCACGGGCATGATTCTGGTCAACAAGGAGCTCAGCCAGAACTATATCTGGTCTGCGTACAGGTTCGCAATGCCAAAGTTACGCATTGGATGGTTCCGAGGTAGTTCCTTCACGATGGGCCCGGATCGAGTGGTAGGGGGATTGACATCCTGCCATCTGAATTTAGGCATCCATACCTCTACATTATCTTCCGTGGGGATTAACCGGGACAGTGTGGAGACTATATCGAGATGATGTGAACTCAACTTCTCGCTTGTATTGGAAGGTTGCCCAGTATCTAACAACTCCACATCACGATCACTGCTGCAAGGGCTCCTTGCTTCGACACTTTAGCGCTTAGCTCGTACACGTACGATTATTCGTTATGGCCACGGATAGAGACCGCTCTTTCATCCGCGAAGAACATCAAACACGTGCATATCGTGTATAGAACGAAATGGGACGATAAATTTGAGATGAGAACTGTGACGAAGAGGACGTACGAGTGGTCAGAAGTAGAGGAGTCCGGCAAATGTACCAAGAGACCTGTTCTGAGGCGTAGGATTGTCGACGGGTTGTTTCGAAATCATGGGGTAGTTCCGAGCGGGAGCGAAAATAAGCAATGATCCAGTACTATCGCTGGCTCTGGAATGTCGACGATGGCAGATCGAAAGGTTGCGGAAATCTCCAAAGCTGAAGTGGAGTATCTCTGGGCCTGTCATGCCATTCCTCGCTCTCTCTCTGAAGCTCGTCTCTCCGATGCTTCTGTAAAAGGAGCAGAAACGTGCGAAATGCCTAACTGAATGTAGGACTTGATCTTACAGACAGTGGAGCTCTGCAGTTCACCAGGAGGCTAATAATTTTTCCACCAGCATATAACAGCCAAAGAAGGCCAACCGCAACGGGGAAGATTACCTATGAATCCTCTCTTGTATAGAATCATGGAAACCTCCATAATAGTTGATAGAATTGGTTTTCGATTGAATGCCCACATTTTTGGTTAAAGTAACATCCCTTAAACTCCTCTGTGAAATAAATATCTCTTCTGTTCCCTTAAGCGCCATTCAGCAGCTTCTCCGCTGCACCAATGACCCCCGTATCCACATCTTTGACAACTCCACACCTCACACTCACGCTCCTCCACATGCCTCCGACCGGTCTGATTTCCGGCATAAACACCGCCGTATTTTGATACCATGGACCCTCCTCTTCCTGTTCCGGCCCACCACAATTGGAGACGCTGTACAAGCGCGCCTCGCATCTATCGTCTTTGTTCGCGACGAAGATCCCGCATTCTGCGGTGGCGGGGAGTGTGTAGCAGACGGGCTTAGTATGCTGAATTCCGGGTGGGGAGAGCGAGAGCGGCGGAAGGGACGGACCGTGACAGGATTTTGAGCCTGCGGTGCCAGTGTGGAGGGGGGCAATTATGGGAAGGGGGGAAGGAAGGGATTTGGGGGATGAGAGAGTGAAGTGGGAGAATGCCAGGAGGAGAACGAGAGGTTGGATGTTCAGACGCATTGAATAGGAACCTGCTGACTTGTAGTTGAGATAAATAGAAATTGAAAAGGAGTAGCTCAAGTATCTTGATGATGGTGATGGTAATGATAATGATGTCTTTTGTTTTCGACTCCGAATGGAAATTCGCGACGTTATGAAGATGCAGGATGCTCTTACTGTACCTTTCTACTTGGTACTTACCAAGCAGGTCGTCTATAATCATGTCGATCACTGAATGTATCAAGTTTTGCATTATGGACGACTGAAGCTGGGGGGCGTTTCGAAATCTCTCTGGGGATGTCGTTGTATGAAAGGGCCTTTATCTTATCATCATCTTATCGATAAGACCTCACATCTTGATTACCTTATAGAGAATGACTTACCTACCGTTGCCGAGAAATGCGTGACATTGCCGACGTCAAATTCTCATAAAGCTAGTATGATTGGTGTGAACCTTCTGGAGTATCTCCGCCATACATCAATTCGAAAATGCCGTTTCAGGGACCATCTTACTGACCCCTGGCCGGTCCATACGTCATGACGTTACGATGATTATGGATTGACATAACCCAGTGCTTCCGTACAAAGGATGTTTATGATCCATAAATACCCACGAGTATGTCCGGCTAAGATTATTTAATTCACTGCTTAGTGTATAGCAATCTCAGAAAGAAACGCTTATATTATGCCTTCAGCAATTGTGACAGGGGCTACTGGTAAGCTAAATCGGTATGGAAACTTACAGGAATAACAAGCTCACCCTTTTCTAGGCATACTTGGTCGCCAAATCGTTCATGAGCTTGGAAAAAGGCCGCAACAATGGCCCACTGTCCACGCGCTCTCTCGTAGCAAGAAGGAAGAATGTCCACAAAATGTAGTCCATAACCATATCGATCTAACAGCTTCGGCCGACAACATGGCCAAGGACCTTCAAAACCTGGAAGGGGACTATGTCTTCTTCGCCGCATACCTACAGAAGGAAACCGAGCAGGAGAATTGGGATGTCAACGGTATGGGCTTCTGATCTACTGGCAATACGTTCATGAGAGCTAACAAGACTCCTAGGCGACATGCTCGAAAATTTTCTCACCGCTCTCCAGAAAAATGGAAGTCTCAAGAAAGTAAAGCGCGTCATCCTTATTACGGGTTGTAAACAATACGGCGTCCACCTTGGTGCTGCAAAGAACCCCATGGTTGAATCAGATCCCTGGCTTACGGGCGCCGACCGTCCACCAAACTTCTATTACCGTCAACAAGATATCCTCAAGCAATTCCAGGGTAAGGAGGGTACAGGGAGCTGGGACTGGGTAGTAACATATCCGAATGATGTTATCGGGTATGCAGAGGGCAACTTCATGAATTTGGCGACTAGCGTGGGATTGTATGCTGCAGTGTCGAAGGAGCTTGGAAATGAGCTTGTCTGGCCAGGTAGCGAAGAATTCTATACGAAGTTCGATAGTTTCACATCTGCTAAACTACACGCACAATTTGTCGTCTGGGCCGCGCTGGAACCACGTGCGGGCAACCAAGCCTTCAACGTCGTGAACGGGGATGCTGAGAGCTGGCAGAACCTGTGGCCGAAAATGGCAGAGAGATATGGTCTCCAGGTACCTTCAGATCAGCTCACTAGAGACACACCAGATAAGAGCGTAATGGACTTGGCGGAGCGACCACCGATTCAAGATCTGGAGGACCACCTAGGCATTAAGGGAAAGATTCCAAAGAGTAAAGTTGAGCAGCGAATCGATCTCATGAAGTGGAGTCAGAAGCCTGAAGTCAAAGACGGTTGGCAGAAGCTTGCATATAAAGAGGGTCTACAAGAAGACGCCTTCGAAAAGGCGACATGGGGCTTCTTAGGCTTTGTCTTGGGGAGGAACTATGATCTAGTGGTTAGTATGAGCAAAGCGAGAAGATTGGGTTGGACGGGTTATGCGGATACCTGGGACTCGTTGAGCGATGTGTTTGATGAGTTAGAGAAGGCGAAGATACTGCCAAAGCGGACATAGCTTCTGGCGGAAAAATAATTTTTGTACAAAAGATAGTGGGTTATGAGAAACATGAATTCATAATTGGATGTATTTAAGAGGGTATCACTTTGAAACTTTAGCAGAATCAAAGCTATGTAAGTACTTAATGTGGATGACTTCGTGAACGATATAGTTCGACAGTGTTGGCACATAGTATGCAATGTACTTTGTACAATTCCTCGTGCAACAGATCTCCGACTTAGCCGTACTAACCGTCGAAGCTTCCGGAAAAGAAGATTTTCACAGTGCGTTAGGATATGTACATCAAGCTTACAGCAACTGGAAACCACCTGTACTAATATAGTAGGCGGTAACCTATCCTCAACCATCGGGGCGACCTCGTAGAGTATCAAAGTTTGAGCTGATGGTCGATCAAAGCAATCCATGATAGAAAAGTCTGCGCAAAGGGTTCGACATTTTGAGGTGTGTGTTCGCCATCACTTCATCGCCGCTTAAACTCCGACTGCCCCTTCGCTCCTCTAGAAGGCAGTGTGGCCCATCTTCTTCTGTGCGGTATCACTAAGGATATCCTCTCATAGGTACAAATATCTCAAACCACAGCGATTACGCGGTAGTATCACCCAATAAACTCGCTGAGCAAAATATGAAGGTAAATTGTTCCAACATGCGATAAGGTTATTTGAGATACGAGAAAACGTCTTATGTAGCATATAGCGTTATTGCTGGTAAACCTTAGCTGGTGAAACAATGGAAATGTGATTTTGAAGGCCGCAGCATTGCATGACTCGAACCCATTGACCAAGCGGACAACCAGTTCAGTGAGTGGACGAACGACGCACTAATACTCAAAGTAATTATGAGAAGGTTCCTTGGAAATGCTCAGCGCAGTAAAGTAACCGCGTGGCGTGGATGGATACCATTCAAAGTATGAAGCGACCGAATCCGAACTCGCTCCTAACCTTGGAAAAGACGACCAGTTCTGATGGTCCATGACCGCTTCTGATCTCTTCGCGACGCAGTTGTTAGTATCCGAAACCGAACCAAAGAGATATCCCTTTGTTACTGGATGAGCATGTACTTTCCTCCTATGTATGTTCTGCATGTTGTTACAGAGGTTATACTGGAAGTTTGGACAGAGGGTAACTCGATGTTCGACTTGGCCATACCATGTAGCGGTGACTAGTCCATGGACTCCGTACTGATTTCCATATTCGGGAGAATTCCGCCAAGGTCTACCGATACAGTTCGGTTTCAGTATCGCTGATATCTGCTATTGAGCCGAAATTCAGTCACTCCGCATTACTCTCTCGTCTCCAAAATCTGAAAATGCCCCTTTTCTTCGCTTCCTTCGTTACATTATTGGTGGTCCCTGCCAGAGGCCAACCCCGTTCTAATGCCTCCTTGTTTAACCTCTCAGATTCCTCATAATCGTAGGGCGTTGTCCATTTGCGCATTGGTATCTCGCCTAACTTTGTGCTGTCCGAGGCGAAGGTCATCATGGAGAATGTGGGCTTGTCCTGTCTGCGAGGGACAGCTACCGGACCCGGTACTACTGGAGTCGATTTAGGCGGTGGGGGTTGCACCTTTTCTGGTGAGTGGGGTTTCGGAGGTTGAATTGTTATTACCGCAGGAGAGGTATGTGAGCGGTGGTGAGAAGATGGTCTATCCTTGGAGACCATGATTAGGGATTGGGGGAAATGTGGTGATGGGTATGGAGGACTATGAGCCTGAAAAGGAAAAGACTTTGCCGCATCAGGAAATGCCATTGGCGAATTTAGTGGAGTCGTAACGGCTGTAGAAGCAGGGGAAGCTTCAGTAGACGTGCTCGCACTTGTAGAAGAGCTAGTTCTCCGTGCTCGAGGGCGGACCATAACAAGTTGATTTGTGGATGACCCTTTCGCTGGGAATTTTGTGATTATTGCAGTCTTGCTATCACTAGGAGACGGCTTTTCAGAAGTGCGCTTTCTCCTATGTTTGTAAGCGATTTCTAAATCGGGACCACGGTGACCATGCCTTGTCGCAGCTCCATGACTATGGCTTAGGTGTAGTTGATACAAGTTGACTTTGCTTTGCGACACGCGTTTATACAGTTGTTCTAATGAACTCAGTGCTTCCACTCTGGATATGTCCGATAGACTCGTGAGGGACTTGTAGTCGAGGTCAACGTCGTGACGGCTATGGCCTAGAAAAGACGCGATAATGCTCACTAGACCGGTATTGAGCTTGAGTAAAGTTTCTGCGAGTGAGGATTGAGCAATTGCTATGATGGTCTTGATCAGCCTTGGATGTACGTAGTGGGTGTAGCACACGCATCTAATCTCACCGTCTCCACGCATGTAAGATTCGCCAGCGCCATGCACACCTTTCTCATATGCTCTCTGTATGTCCGTAGGCCCCTTTCTGAGACTGTTGCTTAAACTCAATTCATCCCTGCTATTCTCGTCTACCCTCGTATGGTGATAGGTAGAATTATGTTTGCTCTTCTTCTTGCGCCTTCTTTCTCGCAGCTTCTTGAATACGTCTAATCCATTGACGAAAGCTGCTATTATCGAAGATACTGATCGATGCACTTCTGCCTCTGCCATTGTTACAATAACGATTGCTGAAGAGGATCATCGACCCCGCGCTGCGAGGGGAAAGAGTGTCTTCTTATCGGAATTGACCAGAACGAGTAACAACGCGCTGCTGTATTCGCGGGTTCTGTATGGTTCGTCGGATCCTGCATTGGTAAGGATGTGCGGCGAATCCCATCACGGGCGCTTAGGTCTAGGCGTTCGACCGACAACGACAACGACCAAGGGGATCATCAGCAACGGCCACTCCTCGTGCTCAACGGCTACTCAAAGAATATTCCATTGTTACACATGAAACGGCCCGTGCGAGGGGTATCCGTGGGGGGTGGTACCGAGGAAGATACGCAGGACAAAATTCTCGGATGGGTTCTCTCTCGCTCAATAAACATTCGGTCCTCTCGAACCGGGGGTCACGGCGGAGGTAGGGGGTTCTATTTGTTTTCTCTTCGCATTAGTCCAGTTCTCTTTTGAATCCGTATAGCGTCACGACAATACTTACATGTATAGAACCATAAAATTCACGGTTGATGGCGCATTCTCGCTTTCTTCGGGTATCGTATTTCAGATTTCCATTTCGAGTACTAGACGTTAAGAATTGTAAAGAAATGTTGCTTTATGGGGTAAGGCCATCAACGGGAAGGATGCAGTACCTGGATAGCCCTCCCGCTGGTGGCCCTGTAAGCGTAGAACTACCAGGTATCCGCGAACTACACAAAGCAAACACCCAACCCGCCCTACATCAACTCCATGAACTACATCATTCTCAGCTTTGATTAATGCTGTACTACCGTAAAATATCAGCTCTATGTCGTTAGGACGTAGTCATAGGCCTAGCAGCGAATCTGACTAGTCCGAGGCCTTGGTCCGATATCTTGGGCCAAGGGTTATCATCTCTCAGCTACCCAAAGTTATTACTGAGGACGAGGACTTTGAGACGGTAAAAATGGCAACTTCGATATCGCTCTATAGTTCTTTATGGCTCATGCTCAACCGTATACGCCATCTCAACCCGGTCCATATAAGTGGAGAGGACCCGTAACGTCAGCATTTCAGGCTTTTCAGGCTTCTCCGCCTTCGGATGTAAAAAAGGGTCTCTGTGCAAATCTATGTCGAAATGGTATCGAATTGAGCCAGATAAGGTAGGTAACGGTGTAGGTAAGGTATGCAATGGTTGACGGGAGGGTGCTATTGCGCAATGGCCCTTCATTTATTATAAATCTAAGCCCTTTCAATTTTCACCATGAAGTGTCATTCCTTTCTCAAACATTCTATTTAGCTTTTCTAATTCTACCTTCCTAATTCATCTCAATTCCGCCATGGTTCCAGAAGGATCTGAAGTGATTGAGCTCACTAGCCCCGCTACTACTACCACAGCTACTTCTGGAGAGGGACAATGGGATAGTGAAAGTCAAGAACATGATGGTTGTACTCTACCACCAGCAGACAGAGGCTTACAAGCATGGCTTTTCCTTCTCTCCGCATTTATGATTGAGGGCACTGTATGGGGTACGTCAGATGTCATTCTTCTCCTCGCATTCGTCTCGATTATAGTGTTGTGCTACAGCGTTTCTTCCCTCAACAAGGACAATCAGTTCAAATTGTCTAACCTAACCTCGATTTTAAGGCTTTCCCTTTGCATTTGGAGTCTTCCAGAATTACTATTCGACTCATGAACCCTTTTCCAAGGATTCATCTGGTATTGCCGCGATTGGCACTACAGCTACCGTACGAGATTCAAACTTCCCCATACAGTTTCTCGTATATACTAGCACTAACATGACGAAGGGTGTAATGTACCTTGGCGCTCCGCTTGTTCAGTTTTTCTACTCCTCTTTTCCAGGTTATCAACGCGTTGTCAACATCTCGGGACTTGTTCTCATCGAAATATCCCTTGTCGCTGCGTCATTCGCCAACAACACCTGGCAGTTGTTAGTAACACAAGGCATCCTGTATGCGATTGGTGGGATGTTCCTCTACTACCTCGCCATCATGTACCTCGATCAATGGTTCATCCAGCGTCAAGGCCTCGCCTTTGGTATTATGTGGGGCGGTGGAGGAGCGGCGGGGGTTATTATCCCAATTCTGCTTGAGTGGTTGTTGAGTCAGTATGGGTTCAGAACTACATTAAGGGTTTGGGCCATCGTCATGGTAAGACTTAAGGTCCCCGCTTCCTTAATCTTTTACCAAAATCGAAATTATCTTTTTCTTGGCTGTAATTATGCGACTTTTCGCTACAAGACTGACGTAACTTTGCTCTCCTGGAATTTTACATCGGCCCTACTTACGAACTGTAAGAGGCTACTAGTTTTCCGTTCCTTCCCTCGGCGCATATCAACTATCTATGTAGATCTACTCTGTATTTGTTTTCTTTACATCAACCCTTCTTCTATATACTCCTTTTCTTCCATCTATTTCCTTACTTCTATCGACTCTTGTTCCATCATCTCCTTCCTCTCTTCCTACTCCCCGTCTCCCAACCTTAACCTTCTCCTCCACTCCAGTCACAGCCCGGGCTTGATCCTCCATCCCCAATCTAACATTCCCAACAGTTCTTCCTCGCCACTCCCTCCGTCTACTTCCTCCGCCCCCGCCTCCCAATCCAACACTCCCGCCACGGCATCCGCCGTGTCGACCTCACCTTCACCAAATCCAGCACCTTCCTGATCCTGCAAGCCGGCACCATAATTCAAGGCGTCGGCTACTTCATCCCCTCCTACTGGCTCCCGACCTACAGCCGCGCGATCGGGCTCTCCCACCTCTCCGGCACCGCAACCGTGGCCCTCTTCAACTTCGCCTCCGTCATCGGTGCCGTCTCCATCGGCGCCCTGTGCGACCACTTCCACGTCACCACCGCCATTTTGATCTCTACTGTCGGCGCCACCATAAGCCTGTTCGTGGGGTGGGGGCTCGCGGTTAGTCTTGCGCCCGTGCTCGTGTTTGCCCTTTTCTATGGCATTTTTGGAGGCGGGTTTAGTGCTACGTGGCCTGGGTGCGCGACGAGCGTGAAGACGAAGTATAGAGGTGCCGAGACGGGGATGGTGATTAGTATGCTAGCTGCTGGGAAGGGAATCGGAGCCGTTGCGAGCGGGCCGTTGAGCGAGAAGTTGCTCGAGGTGGATAGTTGGAGGGGCAAGTTGGATGGGGCGTATGGGACCGGGTATGGGCTTTTGGTGTTAGTGAGTGGGATCAGTATGGTGTTGGGGGGTGTGGGATGGGCGGGACGACGGTTTGGGTGGGTGTTGTAATGGATGAGAAAGGTGTCGTATGAGGGATAATGGAATTAAGGGAGTACATGGTGTTTGAGGGAGCGGGGAGCAAGGTCTCCGCACCCGTGGTTTATGAGGGTAAGGTAAGTTACGAATCTGATACACGATTTTTTTAATATAATCTCCCATAGTATATAGAAGTAATGTCTTTCGCTATTTGAGCCTCGTGTCTTTGGAAAACATGTCCATCTCCTCAACGACTGTACAGGAATATTATTTACGATAGGTCTATGTTGTCTATTCGCTCATTTATGACAGTCCATATTCCTTGGTTACTGTACACGCAATAAAGGCAGGATGAGCATTGCTGAATCGGACTACTTACTGGATCTTACGTCTGTGTATAGCTTTGAGTAGAAGTCTGCTTGCGGTGAGCGTACAGTGAGCCAAGAATACGGTGACGGTGAAGAGGAACTGAGAAGGGTGATGGTGGATCCTTGGACCCCGCGATGAAAACCCTGCAGGTGTTTGTAACCTCATGTCTTGCCTCCTACCCATAGCCCAGGTACGTTAAGGTAGGAGAGACTGGTTGTTCTGTTTCGAATTTCGAACGAGGAGGAATGAGTGAAATTTTCAAAATGAAAATATACGTTACTCAAAACTTGATCGATTTAGGATTTCCATCTTCTCTTCGGCTTGAAGGGACGAAGGTGAATGAAACGCGGTGAATTCATTCCATGTCAAACAAGCGCGATCTGGGGAGTTGTACAGTACAAGTACCGTCCGGCATTGCTGATTGTCGCACAATTTCTCAATATTGAGGATCATCGTGGTTGAAATGTCCAGGGCGATCATGTAGATGAGGGAAAGGTCAGCCATGTGACAATGCTCCTAGCGCCTCTCCACTTGTTCACATCAAACCTCAATCTGTTCCTGGAGGTCGTATGAGGCGCGAAACCCAACGATCATTCGACGTAGCGAAAAAGAGTCTAACTTGTATGAAAGAATGCAGGTTACCTTATGAAGGAGCCCAGGGAACTGCGCAGGATCTGGAAAGTCTGTCTTGCATAAATGGGTTCCCGGGAGCTGATGTGAGTCGCTGACGACAACGCGTATCGAAAGGTATCGAACATATTCGGGATGTGGATGCGCCATGAACACATCCCTGAGAGATTCATCTCCAAATTCTCCACGTACCTTGGGTACTGTACCTGTGTTCCTGCCGGACTAGGTACCGTGTCTATGACTGTTTATCGTGCTTCTGTATGGTTGGTTTGGGACATGTGAGGATAAAGTGGGGAGTGAGATTAGGTGACTCGCATTTCAGCCTTTAGGGCATATCTTGGGAAAGAAGACAGATGAAGGTAACGAGAGACTCAAGAACACCCTTTCTGTGCCGTGTAAGATTGGTTTTAAGGACAAGAGAAATCATCCTTCGAAGGTTTTCATGATTCGATGAGCAAGGCTGGAACAAGGGAGGTTATTTCTTTGGTTTCACGGCGTGTGTGTGTGTGTGTGTGTGTGTGTGTGGCTCTCTTCCGCTTGAGTCTCGAGTGTTGAATCTTCCATCGATAACGAGACAATCACCAATAATTCCTTCCGTCCATCATCTCCAGTTGCGCTTACCGGATAGGGCATTTACGTTTTAACTCGTTAAAAAAGCTTCTTGGGAAGGAAGCATCCGTTCCACCCTATTGCCCATTTTCGTGGTCCAATTAACGGTACCTGCCTATAAACCGTGAAATGCCTCTTCCGTCATCCCCCTCTTTGCATCTGGAAATCACTTCTTGTTCGTTTCGTGATTCTTCCTTTTCCTCATGAAAAATTGAGAATTCATCACAATGTTTTGCGTCAAAAGAGCTGAAGTCGTAAAATTCGAAGCGGTGGAGGCGGGCGGCGGTCGGCTCGTTGCTCGCTCGCTTACCTTATGGAAGTGGTTTGGCTTTGGTGGTCCTTGGTCGCTCATCGTCCCTCTTGCCTGCAACCTGCTTTTGGTTCTGTACGAGAGTGAAAAAGACCACAACGAACGCTTGGTGAGTCCGACCCCTCCCGTAATTCATCGGCCCTGTCATCTGGCCCGATCTCTCTATAAGATATCTGCCCGATATTGAAACCTTTTTCTTATCCGACCGGAGTCGCCTGCTTGCATACACACAGATTACCTAGTCCGCATAAACGCGTCTCCTCTTTCCCCCGACCGACAAAGGTCAATTCCCACCCACCCCTCCACACGTGTCTCCCGTTGCTTTATTATTTTCTTATCACCTTGTTCACTTTGGACTCGTCTTCTTCCATCAAGATCGCTTATGTCACGATTGCTTCCATCGCGCTGTTGATGGCTTGTTGACGATGGCTTCGTCGAGACCTCAGCTAACTCCCTCACAGATGGACCCTAGCCTCTCTCCGTCGACATGAACAACTGGCCGGAGAATGGCATCTACAACAACGCAATCCACGACCCGAATCCCCATACCCTAGATCCGTCATCCATATTCAACTCGAACAATGTCGATATCAACCAACTTCAAAACGCGCAATTCCAGCAACAACAGCGCATGAACAATGGCATCGCGCGCAACACTTCACCCGCATTTCCGAACCAAAGCTATCAAGTCAATCCTGTTATACCCTCGAAACGTGCACGACCAAGTGAAGATGGTATCAGCGCTTCACCTAGACAAGCTCCCGGTACCTTGAACCAGTCGCGATCACAAACACCACAATCGATGGGTTACGGTGGATTCCAGGGTGGCCAACATGGCGCACAGCCGTTGCAGGCGCAAACTCCATACCAGCATTTACACCAGGGCGGTTCTGCGAATGCTACTCCCTCTCCGACAATGCAGAATCAACAATTCCGACAGCCAGGCCCGGCGCAAAGGGTCAATACCGTATCGCCAAGCCCTTTTCCACAACCGCAACAGAATTTTGGAATGTCTCCACAAGGTGATCCTAACAGTCGGATGGGAACCCCTCAGAATTCAGGAATGGGGCCTATGGCCGGCATGAACTTCATGCCTGGAGGTCAAATGCCGCAAGGCTTCAATCAGAATCCAGGATTTCCTATGGGCATGTCCCCTGCTGGGATGACCGCTCAAGGCGTACAACTACCTCCGAATCTTGCAGCACGACAGGCCGAACAGCAACGGCGATATCAGATGCAAATGTTGAGCCAACAACATGCTTTAGCCGCAAACCAACAACGGCAGCAAGCGGCAGGTATGAATCCGATGCACATGGCAGCTGCTGCGCAACAGATGAACCCCGCAATGGCGGCGCAGGCAATGCGTGCACAGCAAGGCGCGAGCATGGCCCAGAGCTCTGCCAAAAGTCACGAACATTTCGTTAAACAAGTTGCAACCTTGATGCATCAACACGGCCTTCCTTTCAACCCGAATCCCGTTGTAGCCAACAGACCTGTGAACTTGATGCAGTTGTTCGGTATTGTCATAAAACCAGGTGGAATCCGAATCGTAACACAAGCCCAGCAATGGCCGGCCGTTGCACAGGCACTTGGTTTTCCTCCAGCGCAATTTCCCATGGCTGGCGCCGAGTTAAGACAGATCTACGAACAGAATCTGTTGAAGTACGAAGAAGTGTTTCAGAAAAATAGCGCGGCTAAGAGGAGAGCAGATATGTCGCGACAAGCACAAATTGCTGGGATGCAAGGACAACAAGGCTCTCCGACGAAAATGATGCAGCCCGGTGGTCCAGAGATGTCACAACAACAATACATGCAGCAATTACAGCAAAGGATGCAACAGTCTTCGCAGTTGAACGCTGGTCATGGAACACCTGTGCAGAACAATGCAGCGTTTCCACAATCCAATGGTTGGGCAACTCCTCAATCAGACTCAGCCACGCACCTACCCCCGAACGCAGTGAATCAACATCGTAAGAGTGCAAGTAGGCAGTTGGAGTCATCCTCGCCTCAGGTTCAACCACCCGGATTTCCTCCCGAGTCACCTGCACCTCCAGATAAACCCCACGCTGGTCAAGCACCTCCCGATCATGTTGCAGGTGAAGCCACAGCTAATGGAATTGCTACTAAGTTCGAGGACAAATTTGAAATTGGCACCCATTACAATCCCAAGGTTCGGACGATACAGGATACCCATGGAGGCCTCTACGTTCATGATGCCGATACCATAGCGAAAGAAATTGCCATGTTTAAACCCAATATTCCCACATTTAATGAAATGGGAATCATTGATATGCGGTGCCTTAGTTTAAGCATTCAATCGGGGATACATGCTGAAGTTCGTTATGCCCTTGATCATCTTGCGAGAATATCCTCTGAAGCGAAACAACTACACCAAGTAGACCTTGCAAAGTGCGAAGACATGGTTGACGTGTTGATCGATTGTGCTGAGGAGCAAGTGGAAACATTGTTAAGCAACGCTCCCGAAGTCTCAGATATTATCGATCTCACACCTTACGAGGACGTCATCCGAAACACAAAGATCGAGGTGCACGGATTGCAGGACATCCCTGAATTCGGTTCAGAGGAGTACGAGCTGAACCGTGCAGCAGACCGACTCATCTCAATCACTACGATTTTACGCAACTTCTCGTTCTTCGAACCGAATCTCAGACCACTAACTTCTTCCGTCGTAATAAAATGTCTTTCTAACGCAATCCGGGCTCTCGGGACCCGAAATCAATTCCTCAGATCACACCGCAACACCCAAGACTTCATGAAGGATGTCATCACCTTCCTGTCCAACGTATCCCACGAACTTGAAATCCCATCACGTGAAGAGGCACACGTTCTCCTCCAATTTCTCCTCGCATTCGCCCCCTGTCCTCCACCCACGACTCAACCTCTCCATTTCGTCGCTTTCAACCCCCAGATCCACCGCTACCTCCCCTGCGCTGTCGATAGTCTCGCTAAGTTACTCGCCCGCGATGAGCCCAATCGCCACTACTACCGACATGTCTTCAATGCGGACGCAAATTCCAATCCGCCTTACGACCTCCTGACCCGCGCCTTCGCACTCGCCATCTCGGTCATTCCGGATCGCGCGAAGGGGAATATTCCCACCAACATCGAGAGTCGGATGTCGGAGGCAAGGAAGCCTTATCTCATTCAAGCCATGCTAGCTGCCGATATCCTCGCCTCTCTCGCGCCTGGTCCGGAATCTGGTATCGCCCGTGCCTGGCTCGAGGCCGAAGACGGATGGGCAGCGAGTCTGTTGAGAATGGCCTGTTATCTCTGTCAAGAACGTCCACCGCCGGCACAACAACCACCCGTCCCACCACAGCAACCACAAGGTCGTGGAGCGGCCGCCACGGCAGCGGCAGCGGCGGCGGCAGCTTTACGAAGGCAAGAAGCAGCTAACGATGTAGCGGATCAGGGATGGGGTCTCGTCACACACCGAGCCTTCGCGCTACTACGGCGTCTTGGCGAGAAGAGCCGCGTCGAGCAAGCAAGCGGAAGCGGCGGCGGCGTTAATGGCGTCACGGACGGTGACAATAAGGAAGCGGACGGCGACGAAGAAGGCAAGGAAGAGGCGAAGTGGAGGGGCATTAAGGCAGGATTGGTGCCGAAGAGTAGTCTCGTGCTCGGCGCGCTGATGAGTAGTGCCATCGATGCTGTGGCTTTGAAGCAGCTTTGCGCTTTTGCGGGGATGGAGTGGTGATCCTTTCGGTGCGAAAAGAACATCCCTCTCCGTTAGCAGACTCTTTTCCTTATTTCAGGTATTTGCGAGGTCCACTCCAGGGGGCCCTAGATGTGGGATATATGACCTGTTAGGTTTGTTCGGTTGGATTTGCGTCCTTGGTGCATTGAAGGATAGGGAACTTGTTTGGATTTTTTCTTTGTTTTGTTATTGAATTACCACTAAAATGCGAGTGGCCAGAACTGGGCGAAATCTCTGTATTAGAAACCTTCTTGTTTGCCCAGCGCTGCGATTTTCTATACCGACGGGATCGCCCCTTCTCCTTTTGCGTTTCTCGTGTTCATACATCGGCGTTGCTTGGTCAGGATGTCTTTCCGGGCTTCTCTCTTTTTTTTTTCTTTTTCATCATATTCCGACATCCCTCGATTGACTTGGTATGAGAGACGCGACGGGAAAAAAAAAAAGCTTTCATGGAATGTAGAAAGTTTTTTTTTTTTTACCATCTGAGGTTGGGGAGTTTGCGAGTGTCATTACAATAGTTAGGGGGTTTTGTTTAGATGATCAGAAACCCTGTCTAGCTAGCCTTACTATTCCGTCCTTTACATTTAAAGCTTGAAAAAAGTCTCGTTTGATAACTACAGTGTTTAACCATCTATAATCATTTAAACCCCCCCGCCACGCCCCCCTCTCGTTACCCCAATCAACTCAATTCAACCCCCCTCCCCTGACCCATCTCCACAACCTTAACGCCCCTGACCCCCGCAGCAGCGAACCCCAAAATAGCCGCAACACACACGAACACAAGCCCCGGCATCCAGCCCGCGGACCATGCGAACAGCACGCCACACACGCCCGGCGCGAAGATCCTAACGAGGCCCTGCAGGAGCCCGAGGCCGCCCATCAGCTCCCCGACGCGGTCGCCGCCGACGTGCTTGGTGAGCGTGGCCTCGGTGAGGGCGAGGCCGACGGCGCCGAAGGCGGAGAGGACGCCTGCGAGGGTGAAGAGCACGCCGGTGGGCGCGAGGGCGTAGGCGAGGTAGCCGGCCAGATCGGTCAGGATGGCTAGGGAGAGCAGGCGGGAGTCGAGGGGGGCGGGGCCGGGTGGGGTGGTCGAGGGGTTGGAGGAAGGGGGTGGGTGTGATTTGTGGGTGAAGAAGCGGATCAGGAGGGGTAGGGCGAAGGCGCTGATGGCGGCGCGGGAGAAGTTGATCGTGCTCATGAAGAGGTTTGTTTCGAGGTTGCGCCAGTGGAAGACGAGTTGGGGGTAGAGGATTAGGGGCTCAGACGGGCCCATTGCGGCGGTGTAGATTAGCATGTTGATTAGGAGGAGGAGGACAACGTTGCGGCGGAATGTGGGGGAGGTTGGGGAGGGGGGAACGAGGCGGGTTAGCCAGGCGTGGGGGTTCAGACGTGCGAGGAGGTTGAGGAGGGTGTGGATGTGGATTGGAGCGGTGGTGAGGGTGCTTAGGTGCGGTTTCCATCCGCTGATAGGAGCGGCGAGAGATTCGGGGACGAAGAGCATGTAGAGGACGGATAGGCCCCGCATGAACTAAAGGGTTTGTTAGAAATGGCCGGTTTCAGGGTTCCGAGATATGTACCATGCAGAGGTAGAATACAAGGAGCGGGTGGTCATTGCCCGCGAGAGACGTGATGTAGCCGGATATCAAGGGACCAACGCCAATACCTATGAACATAGCACTATAGACTCGTCCGATATAGACAGCACGCTTTTCTCGAGCCGTACAATCGCTGATGTATGCTGATGACATTGCCATGACCAGCGCAAAGGAGCCGCTAAGCACATATGTTCTTAGCGTCGATATCACGGCATATGCGTGTATATGATTATACAATAGATAGCTTGACTATATCAGAAAAGGGAGGACCTACCATATACCATCAACCGCAAACACGAGCAATATCCAGTAATAGTGAAACACGTCTGGATGCTCTGCTATAGTAACCAGAACGGCTTCCGACAGAATAGTCACTACAATATTACCAGCCATAATCTTGACGCGTCCAATGCGATCGCTCAGACTACCGAGCATAGTACACATGATAGCGGACAATATGCCACTAATGACATGTCCGTACGAGTCTATCAGCGCCACAAGCGAAGACACTTCGCTGATACTACATTGCGGATTATATCCTCCGATAACTACCGGTAACGAAGGGTCTATCAACGGTTCGTCCGCTCTAGCAAGCGTATGCACATTCGCGATACCCGCGTCCGAGATCATCTGGCGGCATACAAGCGAGATCTTGAGATTGATCCGCGGGACGGCGACGATACCAAAGGCCAAGCTGTTGATCGTGAAGAACACCAGGAGGTATATCACCTACGGCGTTTGTAAGCACATTGTCCGTAGACTGGTGAGTAAATGACATACCGCAGGTTTGCGCCGAGCCCGTTGTGCATCGGCTGATAGCTCGTCTGGCTCATTTTGACCCAATGATTCGAGTTCAACGCCATCGTCGTCTAGGGTATCAGCTTGGCCAATTGGATGGTACGAAGTCGATTCCATTGAGCATTGTGGATAGCAGAAGTCCTAATAATCTACGTATTTCTATAGGTAGTGAACTTAGTAAGGTAGCTGCTATCATATGGAAGGTGGTCATAACGGCGGCCGGAGTTTAGGCGGTGATAAATTGATCGCGACGGGAGCACGTACGAACTTCTTTATTGCAATTCTGTTGTAGAAACGATCACATGCGACCTAATATTGCAGACTGCGACTCAATAGCTGAAGACAAATTACCCTTTGCTCTATCAGTGTGGGCATCGGTCGGTACCTGGACGATTGCTGTACAGATCGTGCCAGACTGTTGAGAACGACTTCTAACAGAGACTTGACCGTTTGTACAGCTGAGTGGAAGGACTTTTCTATGTCGAAAATGCAATTGGGATTTTCCGTTGCTGCATTTGATAGAAAATAATCAAATCCCGTAGAGCGACTAACACCCCCTTGAAACTTGTTCCAAGCGAATCTCAACTGAGGTGCTTGTTGGAGACAATGTGGCGATTGTGGCGAATCCTAATGCTTTCTTTTGCTTCAGCCATCCATCTCTGCTCTCCTTAGGTTTAGCTACAATCTAGTCAACTTCAATTGTATTGACCATGAAAATTATTAGGTTCCAAGTATCTTTGGAATAGCCTCTTATAACTCCAATTAGCTTTGCGTACTTGCGTATCTGTAGTCCAAGCACTCCGCACCCCATGAGTCGTCCAGAAACGCGTCGTACCCTCAGTGATGCGCTGAGACTCGCCCAGTCGCGGGAGGAACAAGAGACACTGCTGGGAGATGAGGAAGTTGCTGATGAGAATGGCTGCATTACGGATTCACTATCGCAAGTAATATTCGCTCCTGATCCGCATGCTAAGCTACCCGTCTATACTAATATCCATCGGTATACTAAGCTTTCTATATCTGACTCTATAACATGACAGCCGTTAATGAAGCGTTAGAATCCGACGACTCATTATTGCTAGCATTGATGATCCGTATACATTGAAACAATTGAAAGAGCCAAGGCTCAATGTTATGATTGTGAGACCGCTTGTTGATAAGCTCCACAATCCCAATGATGTATCAATAGGTACGGGTTTTACTTTTCATAGACTTACTCATTCAATTAGTCAAATTGAAGAGGTCTTCAAGTCTTACACTTCTCAGTATATTGCTTGCTCGTCAATCGGGTTCAATTCCTCCGTGAGCAGTCTCGCCATGCCCATCATCAGACCGTGAGCGGTTCTCGAGCCGCTCTATGCGAGCTAGTTGCAACCAAAATCTTACGTCGTTTCGATGAAGAAAATGAGGGCCGTACAGCTTTGCTCTTACTCGCAAATGTTCTCGTTGCTCCTTTCGATCCACTTCAGAATGCTCCTGACGAAGTGATTGAGCAAAGTCGCCATGCAATTGATTGGGCTTTGCAAAAGAGGGGCGGTTATGAAGGCAAACTGATAGCTTTGGAGATTGCTATCATTTCCGAGAGCAAACATTTTACGAGCTCTATAGCTTGTCAGAAAGTGGTCGAAGCTGTCTACCATGGGCGTATCGTATACACCCCTACATCCTTCATAGACATCATCCCGGACCATTACAAGTACAAGCCGATCTCCCTATATGACCCCCGAAAGGCTCCATTGTTAAACCAGTATCGACTTGTTGTTCCTCGAACCCGTAACATTATCGAAATCTGCCAGTTCATAATGCTTATTGCTCTATATGTCGTAACGATGACACGTCGGGATCATACTAGATGGAGTGGTTACGAAGTCGTCTTTGTCGTATACGCTTTGGGATGGCTGTTGGATGAATTTGCATCAATCTTAGCACATGGTATTGCAGTTCATACACAGGTATGTGCACTCGGGACCGAAACTCGATGAGTTCCTAACTATTTTAGAACCTCTGGTCTTTCCTGGATATGACATTTGTGGTGATATTCATGGCCTATATAGTTCCTCGGATTCATGGTTACATGATAGGGGATCTCGAAATGTGCCGGCAAGCCGTCGATATCCTCGCCACAGCCGCTCCGATACTTCTCGCACGAATTGCTTTCAATATCATGCCAGATAATATGCTCTTCATCGCGCTAAGGGCAATGATGGGAAAGTTCCTCCTTCTGACAGCAATCTCTGTCTGGTTATCTACAGGGTTTATGCTGGCTCTGCGTTGGCTCAGTCTAGGCGGCAGCAATCCTCCAGGATCTCCCGAACACGCCGAACCCATAATGATTGCAAAATGGATGCTTTGGATTTGGTTCGGCTTAGATGGAACCGGCATATCAAAGGCACCAGGCTTCCACATGTATCTTGGCCCGGCTCTTATGGTCGTCTTCGCCTTCCTTGGAAACACGTTGTTCCTCACGGTACTAGTCGCCATCCTTAGCGAGACATTCAATAAGTTGGCAGAAGATGCGTCCTCGGAGATACAGTTTAGACGCGCTGTCATGACCTTTGAGGGCGTCAAGAGCGATGCTATATTTGCCTACAGGCCACCCTTCAATATCCTAGCTCTAGGTGTACTTGTTCCACTCAGGTTCGTCCTCTCTCCGCGTTGGTTTCATAAGATCAACGTAGGCATTGTCAAGATCTTAAATGCACCTATTCTTGTCGTGGTTTCTTTCTATGAAAGACAATATCTGTGGAAGACACCTAAGAAAGTACACCCCGATGGACCATCTAAACGCTCTTGGATGAGCTTTTGGAGTTTCTCTGGTTTTAGTGTTCATGGCGATATTCAGGCTTGTTTTGAAGTTGATCCGCCGCAAGAGGTTATTGATGAGATTGAGATGATAGACGAGCTCAATGATGATATATTTAAGAATGGGCTACAGGTGCCGCAGCGGGATGTTAGTCCTGGGACACCGGATCTTAGATCTCGAAGGATGTCCAGTATAGTCTGAGGTAAAGAGGTCAGGATCGTTGGTCTAGACTAGGGATAGCAATTCTGTAATATTATGCTCCTCGCATGATGAATGTGTTAACAACTCTGCTTATTTTCCTCGTCCTCTAGAGTTTGGATAGATAGTAGGTTTGAAGTAAAGTGCCAGCCGGTCATCAAAAAACCAAAGACTCGTGCTCGATTGAGCTCCCGGAGGAATCATTGGAGGTATCATCTGGTAATTACTCCATACTTATCCAGATAACCACTTTAGGTCCCTTTTCCATAGAATCCAGTCGTTCATCCTATTTGTCTTCCCCTTTCAAGGCAGCTTCACACCGCTTTCTCACTTCATCCACTCCTTGCACGCCATCCCACTTATTCAGTAAGTTCTTCACCTCTGCCCAATCCTCCTCCGCAGAGTCTATATCGCCGCTTGCAACGAGACTCCTTAATCTTGTAGGTGCAGCGAGCACCCACTTAACTGTTTGTTTCTGCCTCTGTTGGGTGGGTGGAGAGATATCATCTGCGGTGATTTTAGGTGGGGCTGGCGTTCGATCTATTAAGGAGGATGATAGCGCTGCTGCGGTCTCGGCGATGTGGGATATGGCGGGTGAGAGGGTGTTGGTGGTCGGGGTTAGGGGATCCATGTTTGAACGCATCTACGCAACATAAAGTCAGAACAGTGAAATATATATATATATATATATAAAAACTAACGGGGTAAGGGAACTTTTCCTTACTTTCCGTATCGTGTCAGTAGCGGCAATAAGCTTCGAATAGTTATCATAAACCAACGCCTTGCGCTCGCCATCAAGGCCCCTTATCTCTAAATTATCCCATCATCAGCCTTGAAGTCCACGTGACCCCTTTGTATTCGTTCCATCTCACCCGTGACAGGATCTTCGAAACTCACCACTCATCAAGCCCCCCTCAACTTTCAAAACACCTTCCAAACCCTCTCTCGCCAAAACGCTAGCCACATACGCCTCAGCATTAAAGCCCTCCTTGTCAAGCTCACTGCTATTATCCTCTTCCCTCCAGTCCTCCTTCAGGGCCTCCTCACTCGCGTCAGCCAACGGAGCTTTGATCCCATAGTAGTCTCGGAGCGCAGCGCGGTTCCTGCGCGCAGGTCTGGGAGCCTGTTGAGGATGAGGGCTTTCGAAGGAGGTGCGGGAGGAGGATGGGCTACGAATGGAGGTTGAGATGCGAGGGGAGGCTATTGTTGACATTTTGCGTACTGGTTTTTCGGGAATAGGGGACTTGGAACAATGACGGCTTGTGGGTTTGTCATGAACCTGTAGGGCTGAATTAAGGTTTTAAGGTTAGTGAGGTTAATTTATGGATCGGCGGGGGTGGGTAACTCATGCCGACCACGTTGACGACACGCGGAGACGACACGCGGAGACGATATCCTTGTTTTTCGGGTAACTATGGGTATGCCGAACTAATTTGACGTCTCATCAGCAATCGAATGCACTACAAGACTCTCAATTCCGTTTAACGACACCTTAACACGGCGATGACCACAACGAATCTCGCACAAGAGATCTCCACCCACCTAGCCTCTAAATCCCTCTACCCATCCCAAGGCTGGCTCGACGGTTTCCTAACCTCCATACGCATCGGGACCGCACTCCCAGCTCTCAAGTCAACTGCTCAATTCCGTATCCTCGCGTCCGACATCACACAAACACTCGATCGTTCCGTAACCGCTGCGTTTCCACCCGACGTTCTTGACGCGACGAAGAAAGAAAGAATCCTTCCGGACCCTATCCCGGTGCAAGTGCTTGATGTGGAAGATATTGGGCGCAGTAGGTGGAGTCAAGTAGAGGCGATCGAGGCGGCTGAGAGGGGTGAGACAACGAAGGGAAAGGAGATTATTAGGGTTGTGCAGAGTGAAGAGCAGGGAGAGAGGAGGGATGATGAGGCGGCCGCGAGTGGGGGCCCGCATAAGGTGCTTGTGCAAGATGTGAGAGGTTCTCAGGTTTATGGAATTGAGATGTTTCCCGTCCAAGGAATGGATCTCAGCATGGGAATTGGGTCGAAGCTTCTACTGAACAATGTAGTCCTTGCACGAGGTGTACTGCTGCTGGATGCAAATAGTACGACAGTTGTGGGAGGAAGGATTGCTACAATGCATGAGGCTTGGAAAGCGGGTAGGAAAGCGAGACTCAAGAAAGCTGCGAACGAGAAAGGTGTATAAAGTGAAGTTTCAGGTGACCTTCGAGTACAAAGACCTCTATCCTTCAGTTTGGATATCGACTCCTTTCAGGATCCCTCCGTTTGCATGGATGCTTTATTTCGAAAGCATCGACTTTTCGAAGAAGAACATCATGAGGACTCCCTTCCACACCTCGTTACTTCTCCAGACTTTATTATGAGGAGAGGTTCTGTCACCATTGTCAGAGAGTCTGCAGCTTCGACCATCGATCATTAGAGCCCCCGTCAAGATGACGATTCCTCAGCGATGCTCCACGAGAATAGAAGCGATTCGGGCGCGTACTCGGCTCACACTGACTAGAACAATGGTCAAGTTATTGACGCCTCCTACACCGACAAAATCAGTCAGACGTACAAATAGGGAGAAGGGTGCCGCGTTCAAGCCAAAAACTACAACCAAACCTCGAGCGGACGCTATAGCGGCAAATACCACCGTCAGAGACCTGGGATTAGCTATAACAACTCTTATTCGTTCGGGTATCGTGTCCAAAAATGCGGTGATCAACACTCCATTTCGTACCCCAAAAGCGGCTATATTGGCTCGAGCCACGGAGCCTTCTCCCATTCAACCTTTCCTTATCCGAAATCTTGCGCCGACGGCAGCGAGCATCTTACTAGACCACCCTGTAGACAGTATTGCCTTGATCCCTGATTAACTATTGTGCAAATATTTAAGGCGTAATCTAGATTTCGCCGGAAAATAGCGTAATATGAGTAGAATTCTCAGTGACTGCACGAATTCCATGTCCAATGTGAGCGTTTCGGGCGTAAAGTACTATGTCCATATGAAAATCAACCCCGAACCAACCATTCTTCATCTGGATAAGGCAAAGCGTACTTTGACCCATAAGAAGCAGGCTGGACTTCCCAACCTTATGTTGGTCCCTAGTAGTAAGTTGATACAACAGTCTTCCCCAATCCTTCCCTGAAAATTTATCTCAACATACTAACTTCACAACTCAGGCCCGGTGTGGTTCAAAGTCGCTCAGCCAACTGCAGAGTCTCAAAGCACCCGAGACGGCGCCAGTTTCCTCAAGGAAGTGCAAAAGTACGGTTGTTATGTTCGCATGCATGCGAATTACGTATTTGAGCACGAAAATCTTCACGACTTGTCGAAGAGGTATAAATTGTATGTCATTCGTCCGTATACTCGCATCTACATTCTTCCGGCGAATGAAAAGGAGAACAAGACGTTCATGACGTTGTTGGTGGGTTGTGCGGCAAGAGAGAGGGATGACAGCATAGTTCTTCCTAAGCATAGTAAGCATAGTTTAAAGACGAAGTAAGGGTATGATCTACTGAGTGTTTGGGAGAATTGGTCTTTGCGTGCGCGATATGTGGTGCACTGTGCATTGAGGAATAGTTTCTATGGACATGTGAATGGCATGTTGCTATGGTACACATTACCCGTAGCATAGATGATCGTATAAAGGGTAGATTGCCGCACCTGCGGTCAATGTGATCTCTTTTACAATATTCTCCTGACAGAAATGCATTTTACGATAATACTAGACAGGTTTCTATAAGTTCGTGATATATTCTCCAGGTCACATATGCACCATGGACCACCACAAAGCGTGTATAATCATATAACAGTCCATTTACAGCTCAGCTTGCCATTTTAATAACGAAGAAAATCTCATCAGATGGTTCTTGGAGTGAGATAACACCGCAGCAACTAGTTTATGTGCATCCTTTCCTTTCCTCATCCAAGAATACACACTAGAGAAGGGGTTCAAGATAGGCTCTGCGCAGTCCAGTACACCAACTAACGGGCAGCCCTAACATAGATCCTCCCGAACCGGTGAGAATGAAGACAGAGCTTGTCCCAATCTCATGTTATCTTCGGCCATCCAACTTCCGCTCCCGCGCCGCTCCTTATCACTAAGGACAGAAACCCTGTATAGAGGACGCAATGACATCCGATAGCAGTAGGTGAGAAGAGGAGTGGTATAGAGAACCTGTCCCTTGCTATGCTTAAATATATCGCGTTCTACAGTAAAGTGTAATGCGCATACGTGACGTGATATCTACTTGTAATGCGGAAATAGGTGTCCTGTCGAGCTCGAGTTATTTGCGTTCAATATGGACGTGATATGCATGACCCTCCGACGTTGCCGCGCGATCTATACGGTATGGAGTTATCTCCACAATGGAGAACGGAGCCGTGCCCGAGGAAAATTGTACGATATGCTGGACGTACTGTGATGAGTGCTGAGACGGACGGATCTATGTACGGCCAATACGGAATGACGGTACGTGAAGAGACCAGGGAGGTGGAGACTCCTTTCGATGGTATGCTACTCCGCGTATATCTTCTCTATTGGTGGTTCGTTTTTGTCGTATACTGTGCCCTTGCTGTACGGAGCTGGCATATAAACAATTTTGGGAAATTTGTAGTTAGTGCTGGAGGACCTAGCTTATGCATTTGTACGGTTTGTACGCCCAATGTGCCGTCACATGTTGGGTACAGCACATTCAGAAACACCTGAAGCGGTAGCCGAAGAGTAGGCTGGAAGGCTATTTACAAGCGAACGTACCATGCGACTGTCTGTAGGAGAAGACTGCAGCATCGTAACGTGGCCTACTAGTGCCAACTCCCGGCCCGGATAGGATGGTATATCAAATTATGTTGTCGCCGTACAGAAGGAGGCCCAGATGAAGGGGTTCGGACCTGATTGAACAGACTGTTCGAATTTCACACTGCGCCAAGCTTGCTCATCTGTCCTTGTGTATACATTATATATATAGTGATCGAGGAGTGTCTAACACGGCAGAGATTGAGGCTAATATCACATGTTTTGTGCTTGATTTCTGTTGGCAATAGATAATAATCCTAGTCTATGATCCCTGGACATGGATATGTCCTACTGTCTCCTAAACAAGATCAGTATTCAAAGGGATATGCGTGCAACGATCTGAGACTACTCACCTCTCTTCGAATTCGGAAGCTGCATAAAACAACTCTACTGTACTGTACTACACAACCACATACAACCTCGAGTCCAGCAAATCTTTCAACGCCCCACAATCCTCGCCTTCGCCTCAGGTGAAAAGCACGCCTCGCCCTGCTTCAACGCATGCACAAGAATAGGTAGCGAAGTGTCTTTGAAATCACCAGCAGAGCGAACCTTATCAAGGTCCTCAGCCAACTCTTTGGTAATCCGACGCAGATATAAAGCCGAGAAATCCAATTTCTCCGTAGGGGGTTGGGATGGTTGCTTGTCATGTTAGAAATTCTCCAATGGAATCTGCATGATTTGGTCGAATATGGACTTACTGTAATCGCACTACTCATCTCGACATCGTCGTTTACGGTTTGATCCGCGGGTTTGGATTTTGATTTTTTACGCTTCTCTTTCTTTGGCTTTGGGATATCCACTTCTTCACTCTATGTCGAACGTTAGCAATTTGTTCTGTAAAGTATGAGAGCTAATTGAAGCACACCTCATGGACTTCATCGTATTTTTCCCCAGACCGTAACTTTCTTTTCTGCTTGGAATCAATTACTTTTGATTGATTTTCAACTTGATTTTCTGCGGCGCTACTTTGGGGATCCTCATCCGATGAGACTAAATTTTCGCTTCTATCAAAAAAGTATCTTCTAGAGTTGGAAGTCTAAGAGAGCATACCTTGAGTGCGCTTTTTGTTCTTCTTACGTCTTGACCTTCGATCTGATTCATCTTTAGTAGCGGTCATGATTTGAGTTAGTTTTAGTGAGGTAGTATGAGAGTTCGCCGTTGAAGGATGTTGTTTGACGAACCCATGTCTAAATCAAGCCTAGCCTATCATGCGTATGTACAATCTACTCGGCGCCGTAAGAAAACCGCTTTTGATATTCTCAACGTTCAGTAATTTTCCTAGTATTTACACCGTCTAGACATAGACCTAGCAGACTCCATATGCACTATTAAACTCCGCCTCAAATCCAGTCGCCATTTCCCGCCCAGTAAGGAGACCATGATATCCATTGAAAACCCCGGAATGCTCTCCAAAGCTCATTAGTCTAAAGCTTTTATCCCATCCCTACTGGAGTATAAGAAAATATTGCACAGTTGCAAGTCAAGCTGACCATAAGATATCGCACAACGCATGATTCCATCAAAGCATGGGCTTCGTTATCTGGATGTACGAGTGCGCGTATTCTTCACCAGCAACGCAACTTTGACCAGAAGCCTCCATTGTCTTTTCCGTCTCCTACTTGGTTTATCTTCTCATTCGTGGGGGTTAAAGGCTGCGTGCGAGATTTGGAAGTGATAAGGGGTCCTCCGCTAACCTTGAGACGACGAGCGTTGACAACGCGCTGGACGATAACTGTAACGTTAATTAGTAATTTTCCTCGAGGCAAGCTTCTTTATGGGGACATCATACGTGCGAAAGTTTCTTCGATGTTCACCATCTCGCGGGCACTGGTCTCCATGAAGCCGCATTTCCTGCTGCGAGCCCATTCGAGCCCTTGTCGACTCGTGACCTGACGTGCTCCCTGAAGATCGCACTTATTGCCCGCGACGATGACAACTGGTTCGACCTCACCGGAGTCAATTCGCCTCTCTTTCTCCATTTCGATCATCGACATAAAGTGGTGTAGATCATCGAGTGATCTCGGATTTGTGATATCATATACGAGGAGAAAGGCATCAGACTGGAGGTTTGAAGCCGCCCAAAGACTGCGGTATTCCTCTTGACCCGCGGTATCGGTGAGCATGAGGAAGTATGTGCGTCCATCAACCGTGCGCGTGACGGAGTATGAATCTTCTGTAAAGGTCAAGCAAGTCAGCTATTATCGCAATTACTATGTTGCCTGGATATTGTACACGAGAAGATCACAGGGTGACAAGCGATGAGGGGTCTAAGGAGAGGCGAACCTATAGTGGGATCATATCTATGGGCGGGATGTTAGCTAGATCATTTTAAAAGTTCAATTCTGAGAAGATGCTCACTCATGCGTCCATTGACTCCTGACCAGGCGTAACGTGATTGAGGATTTACCTGTGTGTTAGGTCTGTGTCAGTTTCTCCTCTGTCATGAACAATTGCAATTTGCACTCGACTGGATGTACGGAGATAAGGTATTCGTACCACAACCACCATCACCGCATACGGTTATGGAAATTCTGTTCGAATCGTCCATTGCGCGCTTCGCAACGACCCCTCTTCGCTCTCCAACACCGATTTTCCGATTCGTGGATTGAAGTTCTGGTTGGTTGTAGTTGTGTCGAATGAGCGCGCGTGTAGGACCTTTCAAAAGTGAACAATTGCTTGCAGTCTACACCCACTTGACTCGCGCAAACTCCAACAATTTTGGCCAATGGTGAATCCAGCTACAACTTTCACCTCCAGAGAGGAAGATAAATACTAGATTGCAAGTTGGCAGGCAGAAGAGGTTTCGGTTAAGGCGTTTGTTGAGATAAGATTCAAGAGGCACGGGCAAGCACGAAACAGGCACGCGACGGTAAGAGTGACCCAAAGACGAACGGAGGAGATTGGTTTTCGTGAATTGATGTCGGCCAGGAGGTTTTCAGTAAGGTAAGGGACGGGAGTCGTACCTGGGTGATTCTGTGGCTTCTCTTGCGTGTGATGGACTTTGGGGGGAGCCCTGGTGGTGATGGCTTCTATATTTTTACCCAAACGGTAATTAGCTCTGACATTTTCACCCTGTAACTTACTTGGTTCTTCCCGTCCCGCAATGGAACTCATACTGTTAAAGACGCTTATAGACTCTTACAAAATAATTACCTTCTCCCGTCTCCATTATTGCGCCAACCAAATGAGCGTCCGAGATAACAAACTCCGCTTCGCCCTGTGTGGATTCGACAGCTAAGATCGTAACATGCACTCCTCAAGCCATATCTGCACGCCTATCAACAACTCATCAACACCAGGGACAGGAACCAGGAACACCATAGGCACCATGAAGATACTACCCGACAGTACCTTAGCGAATAGCTGGGACATGTCCCGTTTCAACGCTACCACCCAAATACCTCGTTTTATGTAACTTGATACATAGAGAGCCACCTATCACCCGATTAGGAGAGAAAATTCCAATTAAGATACTGTCGACTCGTGGCATCTCGGCTCCGTGTAGCACCATATTCGGCTGACTCTTCCGAGTAACGGTTATTTCAACGTCCACGATTGCTATACCCGTCATGATTCATAGGTATCTAGAGGGAAATACGTGACCTCCTTGCCTGATGCTCCGCACGGTCTAGAGTTGGACCAGAGAACATAAGAGACGTGTCGAATGCAAATTGTTTTACTCTAGACAACGTATATACCACCTTGTTTATGTTTATATAATTCGTCGATTTATGCTCGCTATATGTCCCGGAGTTAAGGACAAATGCAAGTTTGAATGCAGGGTCTGGGAGCTTGGGGATGCCAACACATCTTGCGTGAGAGGAACTACTGAGCATTATTAGGCGACATATATCACTTATACATCAGTTGAGGCGCTATGATCAGGTGAAATGGAAGCAATCCCTTCACTGCATGGTAGATCTAAGTGTTGGTCAATATATGATATATAGCAACCTGAATATTGCACAAATAAAACATCTATCCCCATCGCTAACCGCCAAAATACCCTTGTTCTCCAGCCGATCCCTATGGCCACTTACTCACAATAACTACCTCGCGAGACAATTTATCACCGAAGACGCCAGTGCCATGATATGTACGTCAGATACCCGAGATGTCCTTAACAGGAAGATAAAATAATCTTCAACAAGCAGTGCAGACAGATCAATAACAGCACCATCATAACATCCAACCGAACAGAATGGGGTATAAGGATTCGCCAAGGACGTCTCAAAAGATGTAAAAAAGGGGAGAAGCCGGAGCGTACCTACTCCGGCTCATCGCCCTCCTCGATTTTGGGAGGAATTCCATGAGTAAGGTCCGATCCAGATAAATCCATTCGGTTTACTTTGGAAGAATGATTTGCACAGCTATTTTGAAAGGAGTGAGATCTTCTCTCCGAAGGTAAAGCGACCTGCGCTTTACCTTGGACTTCATTAAGAGTCGGTAGGGTCATCTGATGGTGTAAGGGAGAAGCACTAGCTTGGCTTGCACGATCGCTGGGGGCTGAAGCTGCAGAGGAATTCCTGGGCGATACACGGCCATTCTGCGTTGAAAGGTTAGTCAAGAAAGGGGATGATTGGAATTTGCGTTACCTGTTTCGCCCATCGTAGCCCACAGCTGTTGCATAGATCTCTATTACCACTAGGTCCCCTTCGCCACTCTGGTGTCACTTTGGTATGGCAATTAGCGCAGTCTTTCTGCAATTGACCTGCGCCCCTCCTCCGTTTTCGTTTCTTTTTGGCAGCTAATAGACTTTGCACCTCCTCAGCGAGTAAGCGGTTCCGCTTCTCCATCTGTCTCAATTCGTATTGCCAACTTGTACTTCGGGTCGTTTTCAGCTCTTCGAATATGTTATCCTCAGACGCTAACTTGGCATCCTGATGGCCGAGAGCAAGCCCATTCTGTCCAGAATAAGTCACAACAGCCCCTTCGGTGTTTTTAAATTGGCTATTAGAGGTGACGTTGGAGTTGGCATTTAATAAGGGAGTACCTTCACCCTTGGTAGTTCTGCTGGATCCTATGCTTAGCTGAGACTCAGAGTCACGGTCGTGCTTAATTAGCAAAGACGGCCTCTTCGGAATGCCTGGTCCACGTGTCGTCTTTAACAGCCGTGTTTGTGCTACTAGAAAGGTTGGCTTTTGTCCTTCAAGAGCATCCCCTGGATATATCGTTGTGTATGCCTGGAGGACTTGACCACGTTTGTTGATCATTTCGTGCTTGACTGAGCCCTTCTTCCCCGAACGGGCGAGCTCGAGGATCCGACCGAATTCGGGTTTCGACTCTTGTCTCATAAACGATTGAATGCTCATGCCCACAAGCTCATCTGGCTGTCTATCCAGCAATGACCTCACATGAGATGATACAAACAGGAACATTCCCGATGTAGACATCTTCGTCCAAAGCTCGCTATCTCCGATACCCCCTGCAGAGACAACATCGCTTTTTCCGAGTGTGTATACCGGTCGTTCTCGACCGACCATGATAATACATTTGCGGCCTTTGCCTTGCTCTGTATGTAGAGAACCTTGTCCTTCGAACCACATATAGCCGCTGTGCTTTCGCCTTATACGGAAAACGATGTTGACAGAAGCGCCTCCTGAAGTATCCTTCAACTCTCGGGTGACTGGAACGATATCGCTAGGATGGCAAACTGATGAGAGAGCAGTACCAACTAGCTCCCCAGCTTCATATTCAAGAACCCTCCTACATGACGGAGAAAGATAAAGGAAGAGACCTTTGAGAGAAAGGACGTGTACGACATCGTCTGTGTTCTCCAAGAGAACTTTATCCCAGATACGCTTAGACAGCTCAGACTCTCCGCTTACTATCGTATTCAGTACGGTAGAGACATCATCTCTGGTGACTGTCTGACCGAGATCAAGTTGACGGGAACTCTCCGGGGCATTGAACCGATATGTGGGCATAGATACCGCACGTTGATAATTAATTGAGTACGAGCCGTCTATATGGTATCGGTTAGCGACATCAGCTTAGTACCACTTGGAGATCGTACCTGGGTTCTTATTCGTAACTGAGTTTGGTTGTTCTACGAGGTCAACCTGAAACCCAACTATGTACTTTATTTCATCTGTATCCCAGGCGATGGGAATCATGGTGAGCAAATTCATGAATGGCTGGCCTCCTCTCCTGTAATTTATCAAGCTAATTTGGGCTTCTTCTCTCTTATTAACCATGTTCTTAAGGTAGAGAACGGAATCATCGTCGACATATTTTCGCTTAACTCCAGCTTCGACCGAACCGTCGGGGGATTGTAGAAAGCGGCAATTACGACCAAGAATCATGTGCTTGCTATATCCGGTCAAACGCTCGAAATTCTCTGAGCAGTAAACTATCGGATTGTCATCCAGAGTGGCATCACACACTACGAATGCGCATGATAAATCAACAGAACCTATGTTGATAACAGGACGTGGCCTGGTTGCAACCCGCATCTAATGATATATAAGCATCGGTACCTAAAGGGAGAAAAAAACGCTGCATACAATGACACCCATCATATCAAAACCTGAACTGGAATAAATGTTCTGAAACTGAGTCTGCATGTGAGGTCTACCGCACATTGTAGACGGTAGTATATCTGATACCACAAAGTCAACATTACACATGACAGGGATAATGCTCCGAGAAAGTGCGGGTCTATACCTGTGTTACCGGCCCACGGAAGATTCAAGGCGACTGTGGAGTTAATTCCCTGACTATTGACCCGCGGAGGCATATGTGGAGTTTGGGAGAGCTGCTCGGATGTGCCGGAAGCACTGGGTACTCTGCTAACAGACGAACCTTGTGACGGATTACTTTGAGGCCTAGACTCCGGTTGGAGATTATTTTGTAAGCTGTCTTGGGGGGTAGGCAAGTCCATCAGTTGCTCTTTCAAATCAACAGGCTGACTAGTAGCATCCAGTGTCGGGTTTTGCATAGATGTGGGAAAGTCTTGTTGTATAGGAGACCGCATTATAGGTGAGGTGAATTGATCCGGACTGAATAGCGATAAGTTCCCTACGTCGTTGGTCATAATTGACGTGAGGTTTGGATCGCTGAGATCTAGAGGTAAAGACATATCATACGGTGTCCCTATGTCCATATCCATCGAGCCGGTAGGGTGAATGGGGGACGCATAAGTGGAGCCAGATTGCGCCATCGCGGAGAAAGTAGTGGTATTAATGGCAAACTGTGCGGTCAAGGGCAAAGATTGTATTTGTGATGTTTGTTGAAATTGGATGCCTTTCGAGTCGGCGGGTTGTATACCAGCTGAGAGCATACCAGCGTTTGGATCGAACTGAAAATCTTGAAGAGACCCTCTTGATGACTGGCCGCCGAAATCCAACATGGAGACCCTCCTCGTTTCACTGTTCAGTTCGCCTGTGGAGGATCCATATTGCATCGGTATACTCCGCCGCCGCATAGCGGCAGAGTTCTGGTTCACGATATCGTCCAAGGATCGACTCCCGCCCATCATAGTGTTGACTGGAGATACACCACCGTTCATCATATGTCCCATATCATTATTCCCATTACTACCACTACTTGACCCTTCATCTCTATTGAACCCTCGGCCATAGTACCCATCCATCGTATTCAGACCGCGATGAGAACATACGACCGAGGGGTAGGACTTGCGGGAGGCTTGGAAGTCGTATTGAAGAGAAAGGGGGTACGAGCTTGGGTTGAGTTGCTCTCTGAGAGCATAGATCAACTCGCGAGGGAGGCCAGCTTGACAGTATATGACTGAGTGTCGGGAGGAGTGAAGTGGTTGACTGTTACAATATCGGCCATAGAATTAAATGACGCATGACATCAAGGAGCAATAAGGCGAACAGTTCCCAAGATTGCAACCGAACACTGATAGTAAGCAATGCTAGTATGCAGCTTGAGTAATATGGTACTGGGCGGATTGTATCCAGCATCAACTAGGGGTGGGGACTCACTGGGAGCGGATGGTTGTCCGTACTTTGCGAAACTTACGCACCTCAAGCGATTTGACAGCTTGACGACCACTTTCCCATTTCACCATCCCGCCGCTAAACCGAAAATATAAAATCCCCCAATCCTCCCGTCTAGCCATCTGCTCTAGCGATTCCCTGCAGAGAGTTTATACCGAAGAGCCTCATCCTCAATTTTCCCTTATATCCATGCTTACGATCTGTCGATGAAGCTGGTCGAAGTGAATTGATTCACCGGCAGTCCTGATTTTACATCCTCATAATTATGATAATACGGCGATCGTTGCTGCGGCAAGGTATGCGAACTATCATCCGAATGCATGAGCATGTACAACAAGCTAATCGTCTCACTCAAAGGCTGTCGAGCTCTTCAGTTTCGAGGTCTAACCCCCTACCGACGCTTTCTCTCCTCAGAAATAGATGGCATAAACACTACCTCTGATTCTTTAATCGATACGCAAGTTCTCGCTTCTCGAGAAGCGGAAGAGACCGACCCTGGCCCTCGAGATACATTTGCAGCGCAGAATTATGAGAACTTCAAGCATCAGCGTTAGTAACTTCTACCACACGCCCATAATTGCGCGTCAAGAATTAGAATTGACATTGTCCAGAACAAATGCTGGGAAAGCTTGGCTCAATCGTTGAACCACACTACCAACCACATACTCTCGTCAACAATCCCCCCAGGCCATCCGAAGTCACGCTCGAACTTCTCCTCGCATCACAAGCTCACCTAGGCCATTCGACGTCTCTATGGAATCCTGCGAACGCTCGTTATATCTTCGGTATCCGAGAAGGTGTGCACATAATATCTTTGGACGTTACGGCAGCGCATTTGCGGAGAGCTGCGAAGGTAGTCCGCGAGGTAGCTAGACGTGGTGGTCTTATTCTTTTCGTTGGAACGCGACCGGGTCAGGACCGTTGTGTGGTCAAGGCTGCCGAACTCGCAGAAGGTTGTCATCTATTTGAAAGATGGATACCTGGGACTATTACCAATGGGCAACAAATTTTGGGCAAATGTACGATGAAGGTTGTCGACGAATTTGATCGGGAAGTCAAGGAGTTCGAGGATCAAATTGCTGATCGCCCAGTACTAAAACCGGACCTGGTCATCTGCCTCAATCCCATCGAGAACTACATATTGCTGCACGAATGCGGTCTAAATGGTATACCTACTATCGGAATCATTGACACGGACGCGAACCCTACATGGGTCACATACCCCATTCCGGCCAACGACGACAGGTAGGTCAAACATTTGTTTTTTCCAAGCACTTTCACTAACATCCCTGTACAGTCTCCGATGCGTCCAAGTCATTGCAGGTGTGCTCGGGCGAGCTGGAGAAGAAGGGCAGAAGTTAAGGAAGGAAGCAGCCGCTAACGGTCACATCACATTTAACCCTGCTCGAAACTTGGAAATGCCGGATAAGGAAAAGATCAAGGAGGTTGCCAGGCGAAGGACTTCAGGACTAGATTATGAGGAAGAACTTGGTATAGGAGCCGCTCTTATGCAGGAACCCAAAAGCAAAGAGGATGAATTGGATTGATGCTGCATGACACCACTCCTTATTTTGCATCAAGTCAACAGTAATGGCATATGTAAAATACTTACGCTGTATTTGAATGATGGTGCAGCAGGTGTAGAACTATATTCTTGTAGCATATTGCAAACGATATTCAACTTTGAATAAGAACGAAAACTTATATACAAATTCAAAATTATGGAACATAAAATCAGTAGCATCATTGATTTACATACTTTATACGCGTAGGTACACGTGTTTGGTTGTATTTTCTATGCGTTTTGTATAGCTGCAATCACGTCAGCGCCTAGTCTTTCATAGCTCCGTTTCCGATAGTAAAACACAAAATATCCGTCCGAACCTCGCAATCCGACCCTTACAAACACATAAGCAACTTCAAAAAGCATAATTCAAACAAAATTTTGAGATAGTGTGTAAGAGCAAGGAGACTGAGATCAATTGGTACTTGATCTTCCGAATTATTTGATTTAGCGGCCGGCAATGGCTGTGGTGGAGAAGGCGCTGGAGGTGGAAGAGGAGAGTTTCTCGCGGACAGTGAAAGATCTCTTTGCTGGGGCCGTAGGAGGTATTGCACAGGTGATGATAGGTAGGTATTTGAATTATTGACTTCAATGCGGTGGATTTTTTTTTTTTTTTT
>MU006096.1:332003-385171 GCA_010093705.1 Patellaria atrata CBS 101060
TCCTCCTCCTCCTTCTCATCAACAGCAACAACGACAACCTTCGCGCTCGCCCTCACACTAGCAACGTACACCAACACCCCACTCCCCACCCAAACGGCCCTGACCTCGGGCGCCTCGAACCGCGCCACGAACGCCTTCCACGCCCGCGGCGCCCCGTCCGCGAGAACCATGCCTTTCCGGATCCGCGGCAGGGCGGGCGAGACGAGTGGGCCGTCTGAGGCGTGAACGGGCACGACGCCGACGGAGCCGACTTGGCCGGCGCGGAGCACGCGTACGGGCAGGCGCAGGTTGCGGATGCTGACGACGCGGACGCGACGCCATTCGCGCTGCTGAGAGCGGGAAGAAGCTGCCATGTTGGATGCTGTGGCGCCGGGGTACGAGCGGGGTTGGCTGGAGACGAGGGTGGAAGAGGGTGAGGCGTAGGGGCCTAGGAGGAGCTCGTCGCCGGTGTGAAGTTCGCCTTTGCTTAGGTGGCCGCTTAGGACCGTTGGGGTTTCGGTGGTGCTGCCGGGGAGGAGGGGGGAGGAGGAGGAGGAGGAGGAGGGGTGAGGGCGAAGGGTGTTGTAGACGTCTTCGATGTGGAAGACTGTTGATGAGGCGGTTGGGGTGGTGTCTGAGGCGCTGGGCCGGTCTGGGATGGGCAGTTCGTGGAGAATGGCGTGGAGTTTGCGGATGCCGTCGCCGCTGAGGGCGCTGGTGAGGATGATGGGGACGGTGCCGAGGATGTCGTGTTCGAGGCCTCGGGTCTTGGTTCGGAAATCGGAGAGATCTGACGCAGAGATTGTTTTCGGGTTTGCCTCTGACACGAGGCTGCCTGGGCCAGAGAACATGGCAGGTTTTCTGCCCGAATTCTTCAACATGGTCAGCACTTTCGACAAGGTCTGTCGAAGTCCATTTTTGGAAGCTAGGTCGAGTTTGGTGATCACGACGACTAATGGCAGCTCTAATGCGAGGCATAGCTCCAGGTGAGCCTGAGACAAATCCACTTCGGCGGCTGCTGGGCCGAGTATCTCTTCCGAAGATGGTGTGCTGCCGTTCTTGCCTGAGGTGTCTTCAGCATTGTCCGCGGGAAGGCACAACAACGTCCAATGCGGTGCCCAACCAACCAAACCTCTGACAGTTGTACGCCGATAGCGAGGGTGTCCTGCAGAGTCAGACAAGAGTATGAGACGACCGGATTTAGAGGCGGCATGAATGTCGTTCCATGACGAGACGTTACCAGAGGCATAATTGACAACTTCAACCTCATGGTCATTGTCCGAAGTTTTACTGTAACCTATGAGTTCCTGGGTTACTGAACTTGTCAGCCCAGATGCGATTTCATGACGGTGCTTCAGCAGATTTATTCGCGATTTTCCCCTTCCATTATCCAAAGTTGCAGTTGTAAGACATCCGAGCAGACTGGATTTGCCAGACGCTGTAGCGCCAGAAAGTGATACTCGCAGCTGTGGGGTTGGGGGGTATACGTCCTCAGCATGTGAAGTAGATCTATAACTATTTGGCAAACTTATACCGAAGCTCTCTAAGTTTGGAACATCAACATCAAGCTGGCGTAAAACCGAGAGGTTTATATCACCTCCGGTATACGGTTTGACGTAAGCTTCAGCAACCCAGAGCGTACCAGAGCGTACAATAGAGCCAGCTTTGGATGGATAAGTGGTCTGTTCAATCCACTCGCAAGTACCTACTGGGACTTTTCGAAGGACATCCACGGTACAACCTAAACTCGCTGCCATTGCGCGAAGATTGTTGAGACTTTCCTCAAGTTCTTCTTCAACAAGGCCTATACAAGTCCCATCATCGGCTACTCCTATCTCATATAATGCGCCCTTACTCTCTTCAAGGCCCGGTACTAACTTACTGAGGGCTGGGGGAACATGAAGTTGCTCCGTTGCCTCGGGCAACAACGGTAGCACCATATCTTTTGCAGTTGATGCATGGTAAGGTGATGACTGCTGTAATCGCCAGAGCAGCTGCGTTGTAAGCTGAACGAGGCGATGCTGCCTCAAGGGGGTTGATGATGATGATGATGATGATGATGATGATGATGCTGGTGCTGGTGGGGGGGGGGTTGATACTGTTGTTTCGGTGCTACTACGACGAACTACAAGTCCACTAGGTTTTGCTTTGTATGAGCCGGTCGTGTGGTGGTTTGTACTGGACGAACAGAATGATCTTCGAGGACGTAACAAGAGATGTAACTTGTACTCCGTCGGGCCTTCTTGGGGTTCGGCCTCGAGTCTTGTAATGACGTTTTCTGAGAATGTCTCTCCCTCTACTGCAATAAGGCGGGAGAACGTGGACAAACCGTCATCACGTATATTGGGAGGATGCTGTGTTGGGGTGCGTGTGCAAGGGGTTGAAGTCCGAGATGTCAACCATGGGGATGCAACGCGAGGGGGGTCTGGATCGAAGGTGAAGATCGACGCCATGTCGACTGACCTCAGCAAAGTGATATACAGTGAACAGTCTACTGTTGCGAGAGTGATGTCTTGGCGCAGATGAGGCGTAAAGTGGTCCAACAAATTACTCCTTCGGCAGATTACCGTATCCTAGCTTGCTTTTCTCCGTAAGGTAAAGAGCGCGAGTTCGTATGCAGATGATGAATTCGGAATAATTGGCACATAGATCGGAACATGGTGTCCGCCGGCCGCTAGAGCTGGTGTTAAGGTCGTTGGAGTTGGTTGCGAACTGGCGATTTTGACGACTCGGTCACAAGCAGCGGAAGGAGTCACAAGGCAGGTGTTTGAAGAGCTTCTAGAAACGAGTTAAGCGGAAGTAACCATGATGATCATCCGGAGTAATTTCTTCGATTCCGATGGTGTAACATGAGATGGGTCGGCTTATCGGATATCGTGAGAGCGTGAGAGCGTGAGTGCGTGAGTGCGTGAGTGCGTGAGTGCGTGAGTGCGTGAGTGCGTGAGTGCGTGAGAGCGTGAGAGCGTGAGTGGGTGAGTGGGTGAGCGGGTGAGCAGCTGGAGATGTTGGTTCGGCGCTTGAGTTGCGGGTGTGAGTGGTTGCGAGTAATAATTTGTTGGAAAGGGAAGGTCGGGGAATCGCCTCCAACAGAAAAGCGAAAGATGATTCTGGTTAGTAAGGGTAAGATAGAGATGAAGGCTGAGTCACGCTAGAACCCGAACTGCATTTTCGAAGTCTACTACTTAATGCTAGGCCTCCATGTACTCCCACTGCAGTGCCTGACTGACCATTACACCTTTATTGTCAAATAATGTCAACTTGGGCTTGTCGGACTTTTACCAGTAGCATCCATGCCAAAACCGTTTCGCTTCAAGAGAGGCTCAAGGTACTGTACATACAGGGCAGGGCAGTTGATATCTCTCCAAGATCCTGTACAGAAAACGGAACTGATGGCGGGAATACCGCTGCAATTATTTCTACTATTGGAATCTGCGGCTCACACTAAATGACGGAGAAGCTAAAAAGATGCCTTGCTCGTTTCGCACAGATGATGAATTGCATTGCAGTGAAGGGTCTTCACGGCTTGCAATTTGGCTACGGAGTGCCACGTTCAGTTAATTACTTTCCAATATAATTCCCAGACGTCCATCACTTTCGAACCTGCGAGCCTAATTCTTCTCGTCACAGAGGAAAATGCACGCTTCTCACCTTCTCGGATCCGTTCCGCCGGGTTTTGAAACCCTCCGCTGGGGCCGCAAGATTCAGCCTTGACTAAGTTGGATGAGGTGGTTTATCTCATTGACTTTCTTGCTAGATTTGATCATATCAATTCGTGTCAATACCTAAGACGAGTCTTGCGCTGAGGTGACATTGCCACACGGTCATGCCGAGAGTCATACCAATCCAGACAGAACATATGAGTTTTGATCCTTAATGCAGATATCAGCATAAGTTCTTGTTGTGCCGTGATACTCACGGTAGTTGAGAGATCAGGTGAGGTGACTACTGTACTTGTAAAAGTAGTACGGTAGACTGTGGCGCTGATGGTCATGCGAGGTGACAGCCAAAGCTCCAAGGGCTCTCTCCTGGAGTCCTGGTGCTTCCCCCCTTGGCTCATGATGAGTAAGAAGCGCTGGAACGAACCACATAACTTCACCACATCTTTAGCAACGGATACCTTCAGCCAATTAACACATTTACCGACTTGAAGCTACGAGCAGTGTCCAGAGAGAAGGTCATCGAACTTATCGGGGGTAAAGAGGTCATCAGCCGTTAAAGTCTAGCTATCTTCCGCTAACCCTCAAGGTCGTGTGTGTGTCTGTAAAAGTACAAGTACGGATAAAGATGATACACCAACTTACCTTTCTGGGTTTGATATGTATGTGCAAGGTTCATATTTCCAGTTACCACCCATCCGTTGAACCAAAGATGCGGTCAGACGGGGATACCAGTCGTAAATATCAAAGTCTAAAAAAACAACCCCCCATCAATTATTCCACCGTTCGGCTGTTACACGTGGTGACTGTTACACAGAACTTGTCGCAGAATCAGCCGCACACGTTCTTACAGTCTTACAGTCTTACATGTTTGCATCTGATGTGCTTACCGGGCTTTCGAGACTTCGACAAGTACTTTCACTTTGCTCTGTAAGGCTGTGGGATGCCTAATCGGCGTGGCGAGATACTTTGTAACTTTGTAATATATCCTGCTTTGCTGACTTGTTCATTTTTTGCACCATGGCCACTATCAACATCGGCCCTTGGCCCTGCCCTACGTAATCGTAAGCACCCAAAATCAACGCTGAAGTTGGCCCCCAGCCTAAAAACCGCCTCCAACAGCGCCCGAATTTACTTTCTACACACCGTCTTCACCCCTAAAACAGCCCTACCATTCCAAAAATAACAAAAGGAAAATGACGCCGTCTACTTCCCCGTGCCCGCTGTTCTGACTGTGAAACGAGTAATATGGTATCAAAAAGTAAAGTGACAAGAAAGGGAGAACAAGGGAGAAGGGTAAGACGAGAAAATACAGATGTCTAGAAGTAGAAGAAGAAACTCCGCGTGCCGCGCTATGCGCCGGAAAAATGGTCTTTTTAAGTTCAACGCTCAAAATGCTGCCAGATAAATGACGCCGCCCATGCTTGTCTTCTAGTGAATAGCTTCGTCGAGGCTTAAAAGCCCATTGGTGTCTCGGATTTCGTGGCGGCCGGCGGTCATGCTTACGGTCCGAGGGCCTTAGTTTTGATGGTTCACTGTGCATATGTGCACACGATTGAAATCGAAAAGGGTAAGAGCCTTTTCACTCATTCTCCTGGGATGTTCTCCTAGGTTTGCACTTTTCATGTGCCATATGACCGTTCCGTGCTGTCGTACGGGTAAACTCAGCTCCACATCTGGGACAGTACGACTTGGCCGCCGTTCCAGACTTCTCGCGTTGGTGTCGTAGGAGATTACTGAAGGTTGAGAACTGTCGTCCGTTGCAGCCATGTTCCCAGCATTGCGGCTTCGGTCGGGAGTTGAGTACTCGTACAGTCTCCCCCGGCGCCGATCCAGGTGGCATCGACCCAGCAGCCGATTCGGGAATACTACTGGCTAGATACGGCGGTGGATATGATGCATTAGAAGATGGGACATAAAGTGGTGCAGGAGCCTGGCTGTACGGTATATCGTATGTAGGTGGTGCATATTGACCGGGAGAGCTATATTGGTCAACGAATGGTACTTTCCTAAAGATGATACGATCGATTACCTCGAAAATGAGTGTCCGTAAGGGTAACCACCAATCTGTCCATGTACAGGGGCCTGTTGAGGAGGTGGATAAGACGATGGACTTGGTGCTGGAAGATTGAATACGGAAGGGGCAACGCTCGAGACTGGAGGATATGCAGAAGCTGCGGGCGGTGATTGCATCAAACCTTGGGGGACCTCATAGGCACCTATCGGTACAGATCGACTAGAGTAACTGGGTACTGAAGATTGCGGGTTTACGCCAGATTGCCGTCGATCCGACATGCTTGGACTGGTAGCAAGTAAAGCAGGACTAGATGAATAGGAAGCCGCGTATGCAGGAGTTGAAGAACTTGTTCTAGAGTGATGTTGTTGGTGTGTACCAGAAGAGTGGTCCATCATGAAATCTTCAAATAGTTAGTTACTTGCTCGGAAAAGCGCAAATTTTCAGATACTGACTTGAAGATTCAAAAGAGTGTCCGTAAGGTGTCCCAAATTGCGCAGGAATCATGACACCCAAAGAGCTAAGAGAAAATGAGCATTTTTTCTTACAGTGCTTTCAAATATAGATTCACCTCATATCTTGCAAATCCGACGGATGATTCGGATCAAACTCTTTGCTCAAATCAAACTGCGTTGGCGCCGAGGTGAGAGATAACGACGAAAGATTCTCAGCGGAAAGGTATGGCGAGCCAAAAGGAGAGGGTTCAAGGTGCAGGTTTGTCTCTAGGTGGGGTCCAGACAGGTCCGGTCGAAAAGCAGGAGATAGTTCAGGTTCAGGAGAATTGCAATATACGTCAAAGCTATCTCCAGTCGCCCACGCTGGTGGAAGCGGTTGCTGTAATTGTTCTGACTGTGAGAGCTGAGAAGACGTAGTTGACCTTTGTGATGCCCCAGATAAACGCCTTAACCGTCTGTTTCGATTTTCCAAGCCGTGAACGGATAGAGTGCTATTTGTTCGAGATCTGCTGTGGCGTGAGCCTATAGAAGTCTTAGGGGCAGGAGGAGGAACGGTCATGATGGACTGTACGAGTGACATGGGGAAATAGGGCTAGAAGAATGAGGCACTCTTACTCTTTTGAGACTTATGTCTGTGAGACCTGGATTGAAGTCTTTATATTAGAACGAGTCCTGACTCTTGAGTCCACGATATTAGGCCGCGAGTAGTTTTTGGAAACTTTCTAAGGTCGAAGCTGCCTGCGCCTTGTCCAGGGGAAACTTTAGAGCATATATCATCTTCTAGTAGGTGAAGATCCAACATCATTTTCCCGGCGTGTCCAGGTGTGCGGCTGGCCGGTGCCTGAAGGATTCAATACCCTGTATTTACAATGAGCAGAAGAGGTACGGGCCACACGGGCACCACCCGACCGTTTTTAGGTTGGAAACGCTGCAGCTAGTGCTGGTTGCGGCCTAAACCCATGCCCGCATAGTATTATGAAGCTGCTGGATATTCATGGTTTAGGATACCCGTTGCTTATTAGATATGTAGGAGTACGAACGTTTCAAAACGATACCAAGCTCCCGCCTGTTCTTGTCACCCTTTTACTTACCCTGCTGCTCGCTCATGGGCACTTTTTGACGGGTACATATCATTCTCATCTAGAGCGTTCGAGAAGACTGCCCCAAGTACTGTACCCTCGGAATGACCTAATCCTGAGAGTTGGTAGTAAGAGGTGTCCGAAGTACTTGTGTCCAGAATGATTACAGCCCGAAAAGGGCATCCCTCCTCGCACATCTCTAATCGGCAGCAGTTGGAAATAGTCTCATGCGAAGCTTTTCTTGCCGCTACAAGGACTTAAGGAGAGGGTTGAAAAGCAGCAATGCAGAGCCTCTTAGGACTGTACAGATGTTGGTGGCTGCAGCACGATTGCGGGAAGGGATCAACTAAAGGGCGATGTCACAAGCGATTCGTGATTCCAAGCCTTACCGCGAGTGTAAAGCGGTGTTTCATCTCTACATCTAGTGCAGAGAAAGATACATGCAATAAGGTGATTGTGGGACCTTGGACGTCTGTTGCTTTGCTGTCCTGGGTTGGAGACGGTATAGCGGTTACTGGGGATCCAGTGGGGAGGTTTGTGCGACCCTAAACCCAGCCTCATCTAGAAGAACGCTGCGCCACTAGTCGATCAACCCTCGTCCCGTCTTTCTTTAGACACTTTAAAACACCAGCCTTTGCTATTTCGACGAATCATGCCCCCCTTCCGACTAACGAATATTGTAATAACAATTAGCTAGTACCTTTGATATCTTATTTACCTTACAGGTAGAGTGTCAAAAACATTTTCGCCTATCCAAATAGATTACCGGTATTTTCTCAACCATGACACGAATAATAATAATGGAACGACTGAGCCCAGGGTTTTTAGAAAGACTTCTCAGAGCACTGTGCCGCTGTAGGACAAATGCGGAATAGCCTGACAGCAAAAGTGACAGGAACCTTTTTTGCAATTACTGTTGTCGAAGCATTGTATCGGACCGATGACAGGGCTGCATGAACAACCTGGTAACCGGGGGGTTTTTTGTTAGGATCACGGATGGTATGGAGATGCGTGCAACTCTTCCATACGAGCTTCGATAAGTGTTCCGTGCAGTTCTCGCATGGTATCTCATCATCAATTGCGAAACCTGTTACACGACCGAGTCACCCGAGAGGAAATCACCAGTGAGATCGTGGGGTCGGACATCTGACGCCTTTTTCCGTGGGACGGGTGCGCCAGGAGAGCCCTACGGTACAGGTACCTATGGATACAAGCTCGAATTCCCACGACCTTGGCGACCATGAGGCCATACTGCATGGAGATAATTGGTGAGAAACCCTTACATGTGTAGTGAAAAGGCATTTTCCGTCCAATGGTTGATCTGCTTCTTACTTCTGATTTGAGTTTGCAGGTGCGGCTTTCAGCGAATAGCAACGCGCGTAAGAAGCGGACTGCATCTGACCCGCTATGGAAATCGCTGCAAAGGGTGTAGAGACAACAGTAGCGCTTCTAGCAGGTTTGGGGAAAGGCTATAGCACCCGAGAAACCCGGAATAGGCATTTTTCTCAAAGATATCGCACGGCTGGGTAACCCCAACCGTTGACTGTCCTACTCCAGTTGTACTAGCGCGAGGAGGCCGCACGTGTCGTGTAAAATAGTGAAAAGGGTAACGGTAGGGCAAGGGGTAAGCTGTATACAGTAAATGAGAATTATCCCCTTTGTTGGAGTTTGGGAGATTCAGAAAGAGGTGCTGGGACTCCTCTCAGATCCGGTGAGAACGTAAAGCTGTTTTATGAGCTTGCTTCAAGAATAATAACCAACAGAGAACTATCCAACGCCACGAAAGCAGATCCAGTCCACGGACTCGCCGGTGAAGACGCCCCTGCCGTCGTCAGTGGAACCGTGATGGTCATTCCGCGAGCTTAGCTTGGTTTCTTTACTTTTCTTTGGCTGCTTCCATGGTTAGTGTCAGTCGTCAGGGCGGAATACTTGCTGCTACTACGAAGACCTGGGGTTTGAGGCCAGGTACAAGTAATCGGATGATTTCAAGGTCGATAGTCGAGAAGGGCGACCTATGCTTGCAAGAATAGTTGAATACATGGCTGTGATATTGCTCTGGGGGTGTGGTGGAGCGTTATCCTTACGATGATTGCGAGACTCTTTTCAAGACCTCATTCTAGGGCCTTGAATCTGGGGGTCCGTGTAGCGGCAGAGCGACATTCTGCCGTTTTGTCCTAGTTCTAGTTCAAGTACAATAATTGATGTGCCTGGTGCGTGCTCCATTGTAAGAAGTAGCCTAACATGTCTGTTACACAGCGGGATACCTTGCTAGGTCAACCGTATGGGTGGGTTATGCAGACAACATCTGTCCCAACGTGATGAGTGATGAGTGTCACAGAGCTCGCAGGTTACTGTACTTGTAAGCAACTTCAGCACCAATTTGACGGTGTCGGAGCGTCGGAAAAGTCGGGGTTCGCCTTGGAAATGCACTGATTGGCGATGCATTCACTTGCGGGAACTTCCATCAACCTTGGGCTTGGAGAAAAAAAAAATTGAAGAGAAAGAAAGATGCAACTACTGTAGAGTGACTCGATGAACTGGACTTGGGAGAGCAACGGGGGAAGTGATTGTCGCTCTCAGAGACGGAGCTACGACATTGTTGAAGCAAAGATGTCCTACCAACCGCTCATTGCATCGCTGGCTCGCTGACCATGAGGCCAGCAGCTTTGTGGTGCTGCATCCGACTGTTTTGAGCATGCCATCGCGGTAGAACTAACTATCAGTCAGTGGTCTTAGATTCCCACCGGTCTGCAGGACAGTGAATGCAACACAATATAATTCGCATTATTGAGCAGGAGTGAATGGAAATTACAGAACGGTTGAAAAGCATACCATACTGTACGTTCCGTATTCTTTCATCAGACGTCGGTCACAAGAAATCGTGGCGTGGAAGTCCGATAGTCTTCGCAGCGGAAATTGTACTGTTTCAAACGGTCCCGCGGGGTATCAAGGGTTTCTGTTGGTTCAATTCCTCATCTAACGTATCTTTTGTCGCCATTTCCCTTGTTAACTTCCAGGTTGGTTGCAGCACAGCCGCAGCATGGATGGGATGTCCGTCGCTTCGCTGACTACGAAATGACTAGTAGCTAGCAGAGTTAGAGTTATACTGTTAGTACGGAGTAGAACTAGAACTAGAGCCGTAGCTGGAGCGGAGTAAAAGTCTGCCTCGCTCAACATAGAGTGCTCTAAAAGAACATTTGACATTCTTCACCTCATCATCAAAGATCAGAAACCTCATCAGACATCAGTGACCTTTCACCTGTTGATTTCAAAGAAGCGTTACCACTTCAGTCGTCTAATTTCATGCTTTTCATGCTTGGTGATTTTCCATGATATTCGCCGCAATGATTACCCGCACATCTACTCCGATTATAGAGCCGGTGGAGGCTTGCAGGTTGGCAGTGGTCTGGAAGATCGGACTTGCTGAGTCTTTGCGAATTACGAACCGTATAGTTCTACAGTACTCATTCAATTGCCTAGGTTTGCTGCACTCTGTCTGATCGATTATTAGGCGGCTGTCATGGGCGCCCGCCTTATCAACGGACTGCGTCATGATTCTCATCAACGTTTCCACAAAGAACGAGCAGAATACTCTCCGCTGCCGTGTACCTCCGCACAATGAGCATTTCAAAAGACAGACTACTGTAGATGAACTTCTCGGCCCCAGTGATCTTTGCCACCCTAGATACATATGCACAGCTTACCTGTCTCCTGCACGTGGCTCTTCCCCCCGTCCACTCGTCTCATAGGTTGCATAGGTAGCTGTATGGCGCGCCCAGATGCCTGTTTCTTCTACCTGCACCGTTCAAAGTCGAATGCCTCTAGATTTACAAAAGAGCCTTCATCAGCTCTGACGAAATCAGGTGTTGAATGGTTCGTCAAGCTCCATGCAAAATAATCAACCGTGACAGACGCTTAAACACCATTCGTTGAATTGATGCAATTTTTCACAGTCCGCATGTCTCGCATGCATGTCTAAGTTCAAATATTTTCCGCTTCTCTAAAATTTTCATTTTCAATCTCCACTGCTCCTAGTGAATATTTTCAATTCTATCATCTTTACCGAGCTAAATTTGGAGCCTAGCACCGCGTTATACGGTACCGATTAAATCACGTGATGTACATCATCCTTTACTGTTCTGATATTACGTCAAGTGCTCGACGGAAGATTGCTCTCAGTTGTCCTGTGTCTTCTAATCCAACGCTGAAACGTATAAGATCTGGACCGACGCCGAATGAAGCAGCCTGAGAAGTTGTTTAGTAAGAAAGAGAAAATATGCAGATGGGGGTTAACGCACCCAAGGAAGCTCAGAGTAATGCGCGAGGATAACATAGGGAGAACTGTTGGTTTAATGTTAGCAAACATACGGACTGCCATGGCTATGCTACTAGACGCCCACCTCAGCGTGAAATTTGTTCCTAAACTTGGTCCTTTGGCAGTTTCCAAATGGTCGAAAAAGGTGATCGCATCACTTTTCTTATGGAACATCACCGACAATAACCCGCCATAGCCACCATTTGGATTTCTGCAATAGTCGTAAAACTGGCGGGTAGAGTTGTACTTGGGATAATTCACCTGTTTCACTAGGAAGATCGTCAGCCGTGCCGCTTCCTACGTGCCAAGTGATACAAGGGCGAAGTGGCTCACCACGCGGGTGACTTCTCAGCATTTCGCAGAGAGCCTCTGCATTAGAATTGATGCGATCAATTCGAGACACAAAGTCTCGACTGTTGCGTTCAAGGAAGATGGAATCTTCCGCCCAATAATTGTCTTCATATTCTGTTGCCCACGATTGTTGCAAGACTTTGTAGTTTAGACTCTTGGGATTCAGGATTGCACTGCAGAATTTAGCTCACAAGACATCCCCAATCATACGGTTCACTCACCTTCCCCCCATAACGTTGCTGTCCCCGCTGAACACTTTCGTCAAACTACTGACAACCACGTCAGCGTGAGGGAGTACGTTCACATTGAGAAAGTTGCCAATTGTTTCATCGACAACAACACAAAAGTCAAACTTGTCAGCTAGAGCGCGTATGCGTTGTAGATCTGGAGTTTTCAAAAGCGGATTACCCGGAAACTCAGTGAACAAGGCCAAGTATCTCTCGCCGTTCTCTAAGCGTTGCTCCAAGTCGTCAAGGTCTTCCGAGGAACCGTAGCCGTAAAAGAGACATCCCGGTCCGAACTTCTGTACGATTTTGAGTGTATCGACATATGGAAAACTAACCATGTCAGAATACTACGTCGCTTTGCTGTTGGAAGTACATACCCATAAATGATACTCTTCATTCGCCCCTTGGCTTTCATTAATCCCTGATGTGTATTGAAAATGGCGCTCATTCCGGTCGGGTACAGATATACATCATCCTCTGATAAGCCTTCCACATTTCGTTTCCTCTCCTGATCATCAACCTTTTCTAATGCCTCATTCAAGTCAACATCGGCCGTTAAAGAACCAGTGATGCGTCGTCGGATAGCAAGCTTGGCGTTCGCTGCGAAAGATACTTCTAGATTTCTCCCAAAGCGTTCCTCAACGAACTCCATGGGATCAATTCTATCGGTCGATCCATTGACATCAGTGCAGGATTTATCCTGATCTTCTGCATAAACGCTCGGATCGATTGCGGTCTTCTTTCTATACCGTTTCGGACCTTTGCAGGTCCGCTGCAGATCTTGAGCTTGAGATTTCTCCAGAACTAATCCCCCTTCAAGAGCTTTGAGGCAGAACTCTGCCCTCCGGCTTGATATACCGTCACCGGAATGTTGCCAGAACTGCTTTGCGATCCCAAAATGCTCCGCGGGGAAAAGTAGAGCTGAAAAGTTCGGGGATACATTCTTTCGGCTCTGGGAATTCTCTTCGTCAGGGTTCAGAACAAAATCAATAATGCGGGCTTGCTGAGAACTCAGGTCAGCCACTTGCTCTTGAAAAAATGCTTTACAACGCGTGGCAACGGAGTTGGATGGGAATAAAATGGCTTGTTCCCCTGACACCCCATACTTGTTGACTACTGTTGCTGCTAGTTGTGTTATCGACTTGTGAATGAAAAACCTAAGCATCATATTAGTTTCCTTATATACAACATGTATATTTAGTACAAACCTTGGATAACCGGTTTTCATTTTACTAAGGACCCATTCTTCACCCTCTTCATAGCTCACATTTGATTTCCATGTGGGGAGTGATACACTGACAGCCTGTCGCGCAAACTTAGGTTTCCATGATGGATCATTCGTGTTGTGATGTACATACGTGAGCTGTGAGTGGCGGAATTGTTTCTCCCACTTCAGTTGTCGCTGTGATTGCTGCCATAAGAACTTTAAATCCAGATTGATATCCCAAACAGGATGGAGATAGCGTATAGTGACCGCAGCTAATACGACACGCAAAACAGTTTATTATACCCTAAAATGTATGTTTGAAAGGTTGAGTCATTTTAATGTATCTGCCCGACTTCGCTGTGCTTAGGACTAGGTTTTCTCAGTTTGTCCGTAATCGTTATCGGTTGCGCTAGAACTAATATGGTATTCCTCAAATCTTGGCATTTACAAAATCTTCTGGACAAGACTGAGCTGGAGATATCTTGAATCATCAGTATCCGGACCCTTCTTTTAATTATAATGGCTCTGCCAACATTGAAGAGACAAAAACTAAACCATAACAATAAGGTAGGTTTCCGAGATGAAAATACGAAGGCCGATATAAAGGCTCTACCTACAGAGACTCATCAAGGACAAACTAATCCCACAGAGAGCCAAAATAAGAATGGACGTCTAGAAGCGGATGTAGAGTCTGATTCGGAAGAAGATGATTATAGCTCCAAACAGGGCGAGCTACCGCCTGGGGAAGTTTCTAAAGGTTGCCACACAAACGACCTACCAGTTCATAAAAAAAAGCATCGTCTAAAAAAGACAGCCACCGGGGTGGTTTACTATGGGGAGACCTTCAAGTCTAACATTTTCAAACTTCAAGTGGATGCTCTTATAGATGATTACAGAGCAAAATCTGGGAGGAAATGGGGTTCGGTGGACAAGTTTCTTCACAGTTTAAAGAACGTAATTACCCAGTTACCAAATCGGGAACCGCTATCTGTAGGTCGCCGTATTTGGTAGTAGCAGAAATCATAGTCTAACATTCGGTAGGTCGCTGATGCTGAGCGCTCCTTGATAAAGTCTACCAAAGTAGCGATTCCGTTTCCCACTCCTAGGCCACCCCCTGATGCTCGATATAAGCTGGAATATAAAGGACCAGAAGCGATCAACGTCACCGGAAGTTATGTACTTGGTACGGCCGAGAGGGATTCAGAGACATTCTCAATTGATCTTGTCGTGGTCATGCCATCAGTAGGTTGCCTTATGTTGATATAGGGACTTAGAACCTTCTAATCATTTCAGGCTCTCTTCCAGGAGAAGGATTACATGAATTACAGATTTTTCCACAAGAGGGCGTATTTTCTTGCATGCATTGCTGCCGGAATCAAGATATCAAAGGATCATACTTTCGAGCTCACATTCGACTATTTGAACGAAAATAGACTGCACCCGATCATTAAGGTGAAATCCTCAAATGGTAAGCACGCCTAACCCCCCAATTATGCTGCTATTAATGCTTTTGGAAGATCCCAGTAGAAAAAATGGCATCGGAGAAGCTGGAATCATAATCAATATCATAGCTGCTGGACCAGAAGGATTGTTTCCTTCGGAGAAAACACTGCCAAACAGGAACTGCATCAGACCTCACAATGACAATGGGGGAGCCACTTCAAAGACACTTGTTCCAACATCATTTTACAACTCGTCCTTACGAGCAGACACATTGGTGTTAACGTATTTGAAACTCCATCATGAAACTGCACGCGAGTGTGACGCTTATAGAGATGCTTGTATCCTCGGGCGTAGTTGGCTCAAACAGCGTGGTCTCGGTAGTAAAATCTCTGCTGGTGGCTTTGGCAATTTTGAATGGTCGACTTTGGTGGCACTACTACTTGGAAGAAACGGTACCGAAACTCATATCGGCGATACAATTCTCTCACCCGGATACAGCAGTTACCAATTATTCAAGGGTACATTGAAATTTCTCGCATCAAGAGACGTTTATAAAAATCCTTATGTCTTTCAAACTCCAGATCTAAGGGCGTCAAAAACAGCAGAGGCTCCTATTATTTTTGATGGAGCACGAGGATTAAACATACTGTTCAAAATGACACAGTGGTCTTACAATCTACTTCAACATGAGGCACAAATAACTATGGCCATGCTGGGAGAATCCTCTTTTGATCAGTTCAGGCCTACTTTTCTCTTGAAGAACAATCAGACATTATTGCGATTTGATGTTTGTCTAAGAATACCTATAGGATGTCTCTTTGATTACTCTGGAGACAAACCTCCTGACTCTGCCCCATCTGTAATTTACCAAAAACTGTATTCCACTCTTGAACGCGGATTAGGAGATCGAGTTAAGATTATACATATATCTCCTCCGCCGGCACAAGAATGGAGGTTAGGCGCTTTTTCAGCATCTAATGGCCATCAATATGCCACTATTGGACTGGTTGTTGATCCTGCACAGGTTGCTCGCTTAGTTGATCATGGGCCTTCAGCTGAGGATCATAAGAGTGCCGCTTCATTCCGTCAGTTCTGGGGAGAAAAAGCAGAGCTCAGACGATTCAAAGATGGTAGCATCCTTGAGAGTCTTGTCTGGACGATCAAAGATGATAAATCCTCAGTTATAGAGCAGATTATCGCATACATTCTTCTTAGGCACTTCGGGGAAAATGTAGTCAAGCAGGTGAAATATCTGACTCCTAGCGCTCGAGATCTATTTCGGAGCGATATCTTGGGAACAACCCCATTTCAGCCTATTATGGTCGCGTTCTCTACTCTAGAGAAACATATCCGTTCGCTAGAGAATCTACCATTACGGATCAGACAAGTACTTGCGGTTAGTCCTTCACTCCGTTATACATCAACGGAGGTTCCTACTTTTGGTCCTGGAAATCCCATGGCTCAACCGGCAGATGTCGTGATACAGTTTGAAGGCTCAGGTCGGTGGCCGGATGATCTGATCGCAATACAAAGAACAAAAATTGCATTCCTTGTTAAACTTGCTGAGCTCCTGGAACAATCCGTGGAAGGTATTTCCGTCCGGGTGGGATTGGAGAATGTGTCCTCTGATTACATAAACCAATCTTTTCTCGATGTTATATATGCTGGAGGTGCTGCCTTCCGCCTTAGGATTTATCATGACCGCGAACAGATGCTTCTAGAACGTTTGCTGGGCGACAAATTCGTTGATGCTGGTAGCAAGTCAGAGGCTGCTCTAGCCCTTTTACGCTACAAGAAGGATTTTCTGCGAACACCTAGTCTTAGCCAAAGCCTCCAAACCCTCTGTACGCGACATCCCATGCTCTCTCCCACCGTTCGACTTGTTAAGAGATGGTTTGCGCGCCATCTTCTTGAACCGCATTTCGCTCCAGATGTTATTGAGCTCTTCGTCGCACGAACGTTTCTACAGCCTTATCCTTGGCGTGCACCTTCAAGTATCGTTACGGGTTTTTTACGTACTCTCTTCTTCCTTGCCCGTTGGGACTGGCGTAGTGAGCCCTGGATAGTTGATTTCGGCGATGACATGAAGCCAGACAATGTTGCGACCATAATGACCCGTTTTGAAGCCTGGCGTAAAGTCGACCCAGCAATGAACCGGATGGTTTTGTTTGTTGCGTCGAACTTTGATCTGGACGGCTCGACATATACTAATCATTGCCAACCAACGAAAGTTGTTGCTTCTCGTATGACGGCGCTCGCAAGGGCAGCAGATGAAGCTTTTAATTCATGCGCAGAAGATTTTGATCTAGGGACCTTATTCGCATCATCCTTAGGAGACTACGATTTTGTGCTGGAACTCAATCCTAAGTTTACAAAACTTGACCGAGTTAAGCATAAGAGGACAGGTCAATCTCAATACAAGAACTTACAATCTATGCCTTCAGATGAAAATATTGTTAACCTAGCGCACGATCCTATAGACGCATTTGTGAGGGAGTTACAGGAAATATACGGGCACGCAATTGTGTTCTTTTGGGATCTTGGTTTTCAGGGTATCATTGCTGGTCTGTGGAACCCAAGCGCTGGCGCAAGGCAATGGAAGGTCAAACTCGACTACTCAACAAAACCTTTGCAGCTTAAATCGAACGGAGACGAAAGCGCACATGTGGATATCAATAAGGAGGCTATATTAAATGAGATAGCAAGGTTGGGTGGGGAAATGGTACAGAGCGTCACTACGAAGGATGCTTGATATCGATCAAACCATGATGTCATTTTTACGGACTGTTTTATGGAAGAGAATTCCTATTCAATGCCCTTTGGTCGAAATACTATCAGTGTTGGTTCTGGAAACTGAGCTTTTGATGTTTGGAGCGGTCTTCCCGGATTCAAGACAGTATATCTGCTCATGGATAGATTGCAGGAAGTGCGCGACCGTGCTTGCATGAGAGTCTGTCTACTCAGATATATTTCGTTTTATGTACGGTAAACGTGGATATACTATTTGAAGATCGACATGGTTTTAATATGGGTCTAAAAGAGTTAATATTTACTTACCATAGGTATTTTTGTATTGGAAAGTTAGCCTGAGCGATTCGCACCAACCTGCTTGACTTTGTTTTCTACACAGAGCATAATGGATTGCGCTAACATCTTCTCAAGTCTGTCCGATGAAATTGACCACAGCATAAGTTGACAATAATCTGCGGACTGCTGATTGAGGTTGTAGTAAGGTTCCGCACTAGCCTATATAGGATTGGTGCGATTAGTCATGCAGTTCTCATCACCTGAGCGCCAGGAGAATCTTGAAGCTTTGGCTTGTGGAGCTCCTCGACGCTGAAATATGTCGTTGTGAACACTCAACTAACCTTTCATGCCATTGGGTCTGTCCACTTGTCGTGGAGCGGTACAGCTATCATTTAAATCAAATGGCCCGTATCATTGGATCACAGACGAACTACTTGTCGACGCTTTTCATCGATTCGCTCGCGTCGCAAATTACGGTCGCAAACGCTTTGGCAGCCATGTCCCCGGACCGTTGGAAGCTCGGAAAAGGATGGCAAAGCGCAAGATAATGGCCATGACTGCGTCCGGTGGAGGTGTGTCTTTTGATATAGGCGGCTTGTTTGGTATGAACAAACCACAACCTCCTCCCTGGAAGTGGGAGGCTCCGGCACCGCTCAAGGTGGATCTGGATCCGTTACGTACGTGAATTTTAAATACATATATTAAAAGATATGTCTGACTGTTTCAAAGCTGGATTGGATAGTCCTAATTCGCCTGTTCAAACCGTAGAGCACCCTCTCATACTGACTCCTCCTGTTCCTCCATGGCCCCCGCATGTCCAGCAGTTATTAACAGCTGCTGCTGATGATCCTTCCCGCGATAAAATCATATCGATGCTCAATCGCAATGGTGGGCGTCATTCCCTCTCCCAGAATCTCCTTCAACAACTTTTTGTCTCTTGTCCACTGCAAGCCGTTCTTGGTTATCTTGAGGAAGAAGAGCTCTTGACACAGCAAGGGTATAAATATTTCAACATGATCTTTCACCTTATGGTACATAAATCTGACATAAGTATATCTCCGGATGAGTATGAATTGCTGTTGTCATACCTTAATCGATACTTACGGCTCAACCTCGTCCGGGTGGATGACCTCTTCGCCCTTCTGGGTGGAATATCTCGTCTAGGAGCTGAATTGTTTGATGATTGGTGGAAAGCTCATTCTGGTGTAATGACGTATCGTTCTATCGCTCGCGCACTTATGGATGGACCAAACCAGCGAAAAATGTCTGAACCCGAGTTCATTTATTCGTTTTTCCGGAGTATTCCTCATACCCACGAGTTTGAGGATACTCTTTCGCTGCAGTACGAAATACTTAAGCATGTATGGCAGTTAGACAATGTATTACTGGATGGTTCGAAGGTGTCGCAGGATACTTTCCTTGCTATGTATGCCGAGGATGTTATTTTCTCTCGCGAACCATGGTCCACTTCCATCTTGGAGCGGCTTGTAAAGCAAAGTTGGAGGCAAAAAATCCCTAACTGGATCGTAGACGCTACTATCCGGATCGCGCGCAGATACCAAGTTAACCCAGACTGCTCATTAAGATACTGGCTGAAGCTACTCGCTATCCGAGGCCCTCATCGATTTTCAGAGTGTGAATCACTCGACAGTGACCATACTATAGAAATATGGGCTCCAATTCACAGAATACTAGCCTGCTATTGCAAACCAGTGCAGGTTCGCGAACATTTTGCCATTTTCTCGGGATATGTGGCATCAAAATTGTTAATCACTTGCTGGTTCAATGCTGAGAACCATATACCTAGCATAATCAACCCCGGGGTTATTTTACCTGAGGAGATAACAGATATGCTACGACCTGGACTTACCAGCTGGAAACCGCTTCTACCTCTACTACAAGCTTCATTCCGGGATGGAAGTCCACTCAAGCGATATGCGTTAGATATTTTACACCTAGCTGCTAGCTGGGAAGAACGAACCGCTTCTGGGAATGTGATATTCCACATGGTCAGATATTTGAGAGATAGATCCCATCTCATACCTCGCGAACATCTAGCCAGCATCGTAAATCATCTGATACCAGACCGCCCATGGCAGGCATACAGAATGTTCAGTAGATGGGAAGAACTGGCTCTTAGCGACTGTCCAACATTGCCACTTGCCATCGTTCGGACGGGAGAGTCGAAGGTTGGGCAGATCTTGAGGATCCTTTTGCGTCCGGATCCTGGATACCCGTCTCATCCAGATCCGATCACACAATATCAATATCTCAAGTCCAGTGATAGTATGCATAGATTCAACGTGGGCAAACGTAGAGTAATGATGCTCAACAAGACTGAAATGTGGTTACATATCACCCCAAAGCCCCTAACGGATCCACGACGTCATCGATTGTTGGAAGAACTTGCACTGGCGTATGCGACGCACGAGCCTAATACCCCTCTTGCTTTTAGAAACATCCAGAGGATATACCGTTACCTTTGTCGGTTTTCGAATCGTTTGAGTCCCAAATTAAGCGCCGCTCTGATGAAGGCTGGTGTGACCCGATGTTTTCAAGAAAAGAGATGGCTGCCCACGAGTCGATTCATGTGGATTCTGGATATTGTGAGGCGAATTGAAGGCGAAGCAGTTGCCAACCATCTCGATCAAAAGGTCTATGCTTTAAGAAGATACATTTTCTATGATAAATACGGCCGACGGAGATTCTGGGACGCGGACTACGGGACTTGGACATATGATAGAGCCAGGGAGTTTCAGAGGTCTAAGGAAACGATGGATATTGACGCTGAAACACCAGATCAGACGAATGCCGGACCTGTCAATGGTTCCACTCTTTGGAAGCCCTTATCAGAGATTGCAGGACCTCAAAGAATAGAGGGCTCACGAAGACGAAAGTCCGAGCAAGTAGCTACTCTTGATGAAGGGCCCGCACGATCTTCGTTACCACCGGAGAATTCACCCAGCCAAGCCCGGATAACAGAACTAGAAACTCACAATATCGCGCTTAGAGCGCCTAGGGCGCCAATCGTATGGTCTCCTCTGCCACCTACACAACATGCGAAACGCGCCCCACGTTCGAATCTACCAGAACCCTCAGAAGAATCAGAGGCTTCAGACCTGCTGACGCCTCTCGCACTCGAAAAGGCCAATTGGAACGGTATCCCTCGTATAACTCTACAACAGCAGCCCGAACCTCCGTCCGCAGAGGATAATTATGAAGCGCATCGCATGATACGCTATGAGTATGAGCAAACGAAGACAATTGCTCCCTTCGAATGGCGAAAAGTCTCATTGGAACCGCCGAATGCGTCTCCACCTGAGCAAAAGGCCGAATGTAAACAGGATTGGGATTCCATATCCTCGTGGTCGCCTTTGTCGGCACGTGATGATTAGATATTTGATAGGGGGATGAGGACATTTGTTGGGATTGTCAATGAGAGCGCTATGAGCTCTTACTTGGGGGAATTAGCGAGACATGAGTGAAGCGTTAACCTGAGTAGTCGTGTGTATCATAGGAAGGGAATGCCACTATGTGTTTTCGTAGTGCTGTACAGTACACCAAGCCGCTGGGAAAGAAGGGACAGGATAGGGTATTAGTTAGGCGTATAGATTTGCACGTATACCATGTCAGCTAGATGAAACAGAACATAATCATATCATTTGAATTTGAATTTCATTTCCCGGTTATCCGGGTAGCCCATACTGCCTATTCGTGTCACAGTAAATCATACAATTCGCTCACCCATCCTATACTTTAATCACCGTTTTCTTTCAATCGAAATGATGAACAAACAACCAGCCACGAGAATGCTGTTGCATCGCATCACGACCCATCGTCCCCATCTTCAGACGGTATTTTTCCCGCTAACGACCCTCCGCCAATCGTGCTGATTCATCATTGCGTTCTTTCATAATACGTACCGAAGTTTCTGCGCCGCTCTCTGCTGGTGGTGTCCTTCCTGCCGTATCGATAAAGTCCTCACGGTCATCATAGGTCATACCATCCTTCATCTTCGCATCTATCTGCGATTCCGTACTGTGTGCTAGGGGGGAACCACCCAGGTTTACCGGTTGATCGCGAAGGTGTACAGGGACCACAGAGCCCTGAGTGGGAGTCGCTAGACTCGCTTTGCCGACAATAGGGGAACCGTATCCGCTTTGTTGGCGTGCGGGAGTGCGTGCACCTTCGCCGAAACCAACGAGAGATGCCTCGTCGCTGAAGCCGGTGCTTGAAGCCTCCTCCATATCCTGATCCTCACTCATCTTGTCCTCGTAGGTATCGGAGGCGGAGGCCCAAGTTGTGCGACCACCGACGCTCCCTGTAGCCGAGGCCGAGCCGACTGTGCTGCGCTCGCGTACGATTTGTGGGTTGTTGTTCTGGTCGAAGTAGGCGGTGGGTGGTTGGGCGGAAGTACTACCGGTAATAGATTGATTGCTATTCTGACGAGCAGCGCTGATGCGCTCCAGGCCGGCGAGACGTGATATGCGGTCCGCGCGCTCAGCGTCGAAGGGGTTGTGGTGATGGTGTGGGAGGTGGCCGCGGTGCCCGTCTTTGATGGCTACAGTTGAGAGCTCGGACATGGTTGTTGTGCCGGAGTTGGGCGTGCCTCTGTTACATAGTTAATAGGATTCACTATGGAGCGAATGCACAGTTTAGAACACAAGGTAGTAAAATAGCTGAAAAGGTAGGGGTATGCTTACGGTCCCATGTCCGAGGGAGTCATTGGATCGGAAGGGGGTGGAGGGAGATTGATCAAGGTAGGTGCGTTCGACATGATGGTGTTTTGAGAATTTAGTGTCTCTAATTCAAGTGGTGGTTAGATGGAGGGTAGGTAGGTGGTACTGGAAGCTCTCGCCGGCTTGTCGAGTGGGCCTTTTGTCCCTCCTGTGAAAAAGAGTGAAAGAAGACGAGATAGGCGCAACTGTAGTTGTAGGGTGTTGGCGTCGTGTTCCGGTTTAGATCGTTGCTGTAGACGTAGGTTATTCCTCTATGTTCCTTTGAAATTGTAGAGGAGAGTTCAAGTTCAAGGTAAGGGGGTACAGTAGAAGGTACAGAAGTAGTAGTGGGGTTCACGGCTACTATTTCTTTAGTTGCGAGTGAGAGCCGAGGGAACTTGGCGCATGTCATTGGGCGGAAGGTGCACTCGCCCTGCATCGCGCCTTCCTTTTCGCCTCGCATTTCGCTTGTTCCCGAAACGGCAGCCATAGTAGAAACTCATTCAAACATTGATTCGACTACTTGTAAACGTAGTGTAAAGTGATAAAAAGTAAGAACCTAACCTGTGCGATATATGCCTGCGTCAATAATTTTAGAGTATCTCAGAGTCACCATTCTAGAATGATTTTTTCTTGGACTGCTCTCAAAAGCTTTCCTGGACCAAAGGACTATCCTAGAGTCTCAATCTTGGGATTATCGTAGACCTTCCTTTGGAAAATATACTACATAATGCCAAAAGAGTGTCCTGGACTGTCCCGAAGGACTACCGTGGACTCTCAATTTCGGTAATATCTCGGACAGCTCTAAGGATCTATACCAGACCGTCCATATCTCCCTTCAACAATCGGATATTGATGTCTCAAGAACATATCTCGATGTCCTTCTCTTAAGCCAAGACCAGCGTCAACGCCAGAAAATGCTCCTTTCCTTTATATCCTATTGACCAGCCAACTCCGCGCTATGCAACCAAAAAAAAAACGAATTGGAGATTTAAACAATCACAAGTGAATGTGGTAAAGAGAAAGAAATAGGAACAGGTGATATACGCACACCATCTCAGAGACCTGGTAGCAAAACTTGCGGACGCTGACGATACGCAAGGTGTATATTCGACACGAAGCTACCTCATTGTGGGGACATAGCTGGAGGACCCTGTGAGAGTGATGTGGGAGGTGGAGCCATTTGAGATGGAGCTGAAGTCGTCTCAAACGCGGAGTCGTTGAAGCCATCACTTGACTTAATCTGTCCGTTTAACAAAGGACAAAGCCTGGGAAATCATCAATGTTAGCATATTATTGAAATAGGCTGGTAGTTCCTGCATACTTTTTGTTGGTCTTGATATGGCCTGCTCGACCGCAAGCCGCGCATTTACGCTGTGTACCCCCAGCCCCCTTTGATGGACCTGCCCCGGGAGAGCCAGCATCTCCGGGAGAGGCGGCTAAGCCCATCGTAGCCTTAGCTTTCTCACGAACCATACGACGATCTTTATTGCGAGAGAGACGTTGGAGCTCGCCCTCGAGATGTTTCTTGAGCTTTTCGTCGACAGCGGCGTTACCCGTCGGTTGCATTTTATCAATACTATAAATCGTTAGTAGCTAATCACGTGAAACGTTAAAGGGAAACTAACTCGATGTTCTGGATCTCAATAGCTCGACGCCGCTTGATATACTCCCGAATAACGTTCTGATCTTGAACCACCTCTTCAACAACTTCTTCCTTGCCATACTTGTTGATTATTGTCCGTGTGATTTTGAGGACTTTGCCTTTCGATTGACTAGAGGTACTGTACCTGCTCATTTGGCTGGCATCATCATCGCGACGGTGGTGTGCAAAAGGATTGCCTAATTCAGACCTAGGGGTTTGTCCCAATGGAGGTTGAGGAGCAGCCTCCTGTTCGTCAACATCTGGTTCAACATCTTCGTGCTCTACAGTAGATACAAGACTTTGTTTCTGGGCATCCCAAATCTTATCTATCGCTTCTTCGTAGGCCTTTTGCTGCTTAGCAACATTATAGCTGTGACCACCAAGTTCCTTCAAACGTTTCGCATCCAACTTATCTTCTACACTTTCCCCGATCGCCTTGAAGCCGCCCTTCATTGAGGTTTTGATGAAACTGAACGCCTCACCGCGTCCAGACGGATCTCCTTCGCCGTGAAGTTGTAGCATAGCCTTACTTTGACAAGCGTTTAGAAAGTTCTTCGTGGTATTCCATGGTGCGAGTTGCTGATCAAGGCTCTCGCCCTCTTTTTCTTCTTCATCTTCATCCCCCATTTCATCCGCCGCACGGTTATACCCAGCATCGGCTAGCTGGCGTTCGCCAACCTGCATTGAGTCAAGCAAACAGATGTCCTCTGGTTTGATCCAAGTCCGCATAGTATCCTCGTCAGGAATCACGTCACCTCTCCGCGGTACCCAAGATGAAGTTTCTTTGTCGTAATTCATGAACTCTCGCATTTTGCCACGGTTGCTGGAAATATCACTGCCGAGAATGTGTGATTTAATCATCTCATTGCTTAGCAATGCTCCACGCTTGTTGTCTCGTTGGTTCTTCCTATACATACGATAGGATAACATTTTCAATCGCTTCTTTTGAGCTTCCGTGGTCTTCCGTGAGTGTATCCCAGGCACCTCCGTCGAAGGAAATTCCTGACCGACGACGTACATCTGATCGATATTCCGGAGGTACCACGAGGTCCCATGGACTCCAGTAACGCTCTTTCCCACCAAAAAGTCGGTACTCTTGACATTGTGACTGAATACAGGTGCCCTATACATGCCATTTTGTAGAGTTGGAACAGTCTCTCCAGATTCCACCTTGCCGAAGATTGAAAAGGGACTTTTATCCTGAGGGAGAAGAACCTGTCCCTCTCCAAAGTCCGGTTTAGGTCGGTAATTGTCGTTAGGATCTTTTCGACGGTAGTAGTGGATTAATCGATTGCCCATGCCGAAGTTCGATAACATTGTTGGATATTCTTCCGAGTATTCGAATAGCACGGCCGATGAATTATCGGCTAATGTGAGATCCTTTGCCTTTGCGAACAGATCCTGCGTTGATTTGCCTTTCCTTTCTTTTTTCTTCATTTGACCAAGTTTATTGAAGGTAATCCTTTCGTTCTGGCCGAAGTTGAAAGCGGGACGGTGGAAGGACCGTGCTTCTCGAGGGTTGAGCTGCACCTTATAGAATGGGTACTGAAGTTTGATAGCTGGAAGACTGTGTTCAACGGAAAGGCTGCCTAGCGTGCTCCGAACTTTGTGTTGGTGATTTTCCTTAAGAGCATCATAGGCGTCATCATTAGAGATGTTAAACCTCTTCAAAAGGCTTTTACTTATTCCCTTAGTAGCATCTTTTTTGAAGTCTCCTACTGCTTTCTTGGACTGGCTTTGAACGGTATTCGGTTGTTGCTCATCAAGAAGTAGGTACGGATCGTTGAGGTCGAGTCTAACCTTGCGCGCAAGCTGAGCCGTAGTCTCTTCAGGATCATCGAACGATGGCCATTCGTCGGGATATATCGATATAGGGAAGGGTGTTCCGATACCATCGAAAGCTTTGCGCTTCTTAAGAGGAGGAACATCGGTATTCCAGTATTCATTTCCAAGGCGGTCAGTATGAATATCATTAAGTTGAATGATATCCTCATTCCCTTTCGTTTCAATAGCATCGATATCCCAGTCGGCGCAAATAATCTGAAGGTCTCGAAAGGTGAAACCATGCACCTTCTCCTCATCATTGTCGATATCGATCTCCATTTCCTCCTCACTGCTTTTTGAGCCCGATTCATCCTCACTAATCACCACGATACCCGATTGTCCGTGCTGGCGTTTTCGTTTGTTCAAAGCTACAGGGGCAGAGAGTTTTGTGAAAAGCTTATCCTGCTCTTGCTGTAACTCTAGATCTATCTTTGTCGGTTGTATAGGTCTTGGTGGCTTGAATGGGGTCCTGGGAATGTAGAAGGCGCGTTTACCTGGGAGAAGTCGATGGAGATTGACCCTCTTATCCTTTTCGAACTGGGGCCACAATGCCGCAAAGACTTCTGCGTCCGTCTCTGGTGCTTGAGGAAGTTCCACAACCTCGCCACGATCCCTGCGTTCCATATTTGACCTAGCCGTTTGGAACAACCGTGTCTGTTCATCCCAATCCTCGAGATCCTTTGATGTCCAACCTTTCTCAACATCACGAACTGGCACGGAGTTTGTTACCTCTGGAGTAGGAGACGCAGTGCGAACGCTAGGCAATGTAATTTTTTCGACAGGTGATGGTTTCTCGCCCGGGAGGCTAAGCCGTGTGATCGGTGGAAGCTGAAGGTTTCCGGAACTTGGTTGAAGGACGTTCGGGGCTTCCTGCTCCTCGAAAGCAGGTGGGGGTGCGTCATCCTCATCATCGCCGAATAAGTCGTCAAGCCGGTCGTCTTCTACTGCGTCGTCCTGTAAGTCTGAGAATGTTCCCCCACTAGCCTTGTTCCCATTCGCGCCGTCATCATCGCTCATATCCACATCTTCCTCTTCTGGTAGATCATCATCGCTGATGTCCATATAGTCTATAGCGCCTGCGTCCTTTTCTCCTATCTCCAGATCCCGACCAAAGACAGCGGTGCCGCCATCTTCGCCCGTGATGTCCGCATTCAAAAGGTTCTGGATGAGCGTGTCGTCGTCTTGTTCCGGTTCATCTTGAGGTCTTGGGGAATCCATATTCTCCACTGCATGAGGCATGGTTGAAGCTGATATTCGAAGATAATTTGAGTAAAGTCTGAAGATATACGAGGGTGTTGGCTACGCCGCGCCGCTTTCCTTTGTCGGTGACGGTTGAAGGCAACCACAGAAAAGAAGCAGCGCAAGTGCAGCCACTCGCGAGGTACTTAGATAGAGGTTCTGTCTAGTCCTACGAGTTTACGTGAGAATATGTAACCTTCCCTTGGTTGGACCTGTCGAAGGCTGGTTGTCGAAGACTCCAAGCTTTCTCTCGAATGTGTGAGATGTAAGAACGATGGAGGTTGACGCGGGTAAGGCGAATATCAAGTCTTGGCATTACTGGAGTTTCTTGGCACATTGTCTACATCCCTTGATCTGAGCATTCAAGACAATAGGGAAACAAACATAACCACACGTTGATCTTCTATTTTATATCACTATCAACTTTTTTGATTCCCGTCTAATGTCAATAGGATGCTCTATACGTCAGAACCCGTTGGTTAAGGCTTAATTCATCTAACCTAGAAATACCTACTACGTTAAGGAACCTGTTGTAGGTAGTGGCTGGTGCAGTGGAAAGCCGTCTTCACACCTTTCCGTCGAGGACTCGGGTCGAAGATTGCCGTAAAAGACGCACAATGCCTGCGAGGAATTAATTGTGTCTATAGACGGTGCAGGATACTATGGCTTACCTTACTAGCCCCTTTCATACAATAATGCCTTACATGTACCTGTTCTCCAGTCGGTACGTACTTAGAGATTTGGTTTAGATTCGAGGTCCGCGGAAGATACATGACGATCTCTTTGGTGATCCTAGAGAATGGCATGTACAAATCATCGAGTCCATACGGTTCCATGCTGTTTAGGTCAAAGACCTGGTCCGCCTTGTAATCCGGCCCTAGAAACGTATGAGTCGCTTTGCATCAAGGGAAGAGCACAATGAAACTTACCTCCCCATGGCGGACTGGCAAAAATAACTGCATCCTTTCCCTGTGCTTTGAAACGTGCTTTGATAACTTCAAAGCAGTCACCTTCAATCCAGAAGATCTTTTTAGCAACACCATACACCTCAGCGTTACGTTTAGCGCATTTCAGCACATCGGGATCCTTTTCGATTCCAAACACACGTTCCCATCGACCTGATAAAGCGAAAGCAATCGTATTGCCGCCTGCTCCCGCAAATGCGTCGATGATAATGGTCTTGTTAGATGGTGCTAGTGATACAACGTCTTGCGCAACCTGACTGTTCATGATTAGGCTTTTACTGTGTGAAAGTGTTCATAGTGCTTACTTTGCTACAAATTCTGGAGTTATGCCAAACCATGCATTATCCGTCAACAAGATGCCCTCGTCATACTTCGAGAATATCTGATGTCTCTGCTCCCAATACCTAAGAGAAATTTATTATATGGCTTGTATTTTGAGATATTAGGAATTAAATACTTTTGTATATTCGGAGGGACTTGGCTTCGATGACTATAGTGAAATTGTCTTTTGCTGGTAAGCTCTTCTTCTGCTAAAGGTTGCATATCAACCTATCCCCGAAAAAATTGAAACACAAGAGATTGGCTATTTGGCTTGAGAGTGTTCGCGACCAAATAAGGTATCCGTACCCTAGAACTGACGTGAGCCTTGCAGTAAGGCGGATTATCTCGCTAAAAGCCCCGAATTAAGTAAAGCTTGGGTGCCGACAAGTTAACATCACCCATATTGTTTCACAGTTCACATCAACACAGCAGACTAGACTCACATTATGTTTGGAGCTCTAAATAGATTCATATCAAGGCTTGACTCGGACGCACCCGAGCAGAAGTCAGCTACCCAGGGTGCTTACGGCTTCCAAGTACTGAAAAATACCAATCAAGATCTTGCGATAGAACCATGGTTTGACTTCATAATCGGCATCAATGGACATTCTATAGTATGAATCCTCTCAGAGGCTATGACTGTATGATTGTTGTCTAATATGCTTCAGGACAGCCCTGATCCTTCGCTGTTCGCGACGGAGGTGAGGAATAGCGCCGGCTCAACCATAAATTTAGGGCTATGGAGTGCAAAGGTGCGTCTTCTCAAATTCTGAATTAATATACGATTCGTAACAGATGAATAGGGCCAACGTATTCATGAACTCTACGTGACAGTCCCTTCAGACCCACCTTCTTTGGGCTTATCATTGCAGTGGGCGCCTCTGGGAAGCACTGAAGATGTGTGGCATATCTTAGATGTGATTCCGAATTCTCCTGCAGATGTCGCAGGGTTATTACCGTATGGTGACTACGTTATTGGTAGCCCGGAAGGTCTCATGAAAGGGGAGTCTGGGCTTGGAGAGTTGGTTGAGGATGTAAGTATTCCTCCTATGCAATCCGGATATATTCTATGTGCTCCTTCAAAAGAAACCTCCAACTAACAGTCCCAAGTTCCTTAACCGTCCGCTACGACTTTTCGTCTACAACCATGAGTACAATGTGGCCCGCATCGTAACCATCATCCCTTCCCGCAATTGGGGCGGTACTGGTGCGCTCGGATGTGTCCTCGGCTTTGGTGCTCTTCACCGTATTCCCGCACCGCTTGATGAACCTCCGCAAGCCCCAGGAGAGACCCTCTTTGATGCACCTGCGGACGAGAAATCTACTTTCACCAGTTCCAGCCAAGCAACAACAACTGCAGCAGGATTTTATGCACCTGCAGACTACTTGGTACCGGCTAATATAGAATTTACGCCAACGTCATCCTCCCCCCAGGCCAGCACGGGACCACCAAAAGTAAAGGCTGGGAAGAAGCAGAGGCATTTTCCGCAGGGAGCAGGCGCAGGGCTTGACGATTTGTTGAGAGAGGGCGAGGAGAAGAGCAGAGAGGAAGATTATGGTGGTAGGTCAGGAGCGGGGACGCCTTTGCCGCCACCGCCGACTGGAGGACCACCCAAAGCTACGAGTCCAATACCATAGATGAGTTATTCATGCAATGTCTAGTTGACTCCTCTTACACACTGAGTATCACACTTTCGTGTTATAAATCAGTTATAACTTCGAATTGAATTGTTCTACGAGGTCATCTACTTCAGGCGCCTCCACTTCTTCCTTGCTACCCTCCTCAACCCACGCTAGGACTGCGGTTTCACTTTTCCTTCTCGCCCACGGGTGTACAATGGTCAGAACACCCTTTCCATGGGTGACCGTCTTTACGGTAGGTTCATTCTTCTTCCGCCTGAACGCTGGTGTCCGCTTTAAGGAACATGTCTGTGATAACGAAGCATCGTTCAAGACATTGTGGTCGGCCAACGTTGAGCGGGAGGTTAAGTGACTAAGAGGTTTCGCGACACTCTTCGGCGCAGATTCTTGTGGCGGACGCGTCTGTAGATTCCGTCCTGGATCTGTTAATGTGTAGACTACTAATAGTTAGCGATATGTCACTACTGAACTTAAACAGGTATGCCGAAAAAATCCAAAGGAACACCAGGCCTAAGATTAGGTGTGGGAGTACATGTTCGCAAGTTATACAAAACTGCCTCATGCTTGAAATCGCGTATATTAAGAAAAAGAACCATGGGCGCGTGAAAACTGCGACGGGACCGGTTTGAAATGTACAGATACGTAGTGCAACAACTAACATATGCCGAGAAGGAAGTGCGCTGTTTACCACTTCTTCACGTAGACAAATTATCTGGTACGGCCGATCACTATCAAAGTCAAGTGGTGTCTAATCTAAAGCGCCGGCCAAATCCATACGTACATTTCTCGAGAAAGCAACTCGTTCCCAAACGGAGAATCAGGTACATAGCGAGAGTATCCCTCGTAAAAATAAAAATAAAAATAGCAGTAGCAGCAGTCTACGATTAAGAATGATAAACTTACCTTTGCGAGGCTGTTGGTTTTGCATGTTGCGTAGGAGATTTTCAAATAGCCTTGTAGAGAAATTTGATGCAAATTGTGAAGAGAAAGAGGAAGAGAGTGAAAACATCACTGTTTAATATCAAACCGGAGACCAGTTAAAAACACAACGAAAGCTAAACCTGCGGTACCTGATGGCTATTATGTTTACAATCATCTCAAGGACGGCACCTCCCTCCTGTCATCCCTTCCCGGTACCGTACTTCCATGTATAGTCTATCCAAACCTCAGCTTGACATACTTCATGGCAACATGATAATACTACTGCACACAGTGGAATGGAACGAGAACAAATCAACTTACGCACTGAGATCTCTCTTGAGGACAATACTATATGCACTGAAAACATTGTGTGCGGCTGGTACCTAAACCCCTGATGCTTTCGTGAAATACGGGTGAGGGATAGTAGTCCGGCAGTACATATACATGGGAAAGCACCCGGTGGGAATCTCCCGGGCTACTCTACTTTAGTGATGTACCATCGCGAGTCCTCACTTAAGACTTCTAGGTTCCGCCCTGTAGTATCATTCGATTGATGTACATCCATGGCCGATCAGGATGTATGCCCATGCAACGAAACTCAACCCTTATCAAGGCTCGAAAACGCGCATACTTCGGTCCTAGACCATCTGAAGTGGAAACGTATAGTAAAGCTATCAGGGCTATGGGAAGGGATATTCACTAGCCTGCGATGAAGTCCAAAGGAGACGCAACAGTTAACTGGTTGATCACCCCGCGCGCTCTTTTTGAAGTTTGGGCTTGCAATATATGGAAGAGCTACGCTTCAGAAATATGACAGTTTCACTGGATATACCCTGGGTTTGGAAGATGAAGATGACTGACATAAATTTACGACTAAGGATACGCGACACAAACGGAAAGTACAGTCATCGAAAATTGGAATTATATAAAATAACAGGTAATTACAGCGAATGGGTCACGCGTAGAGGTTGTCTCTATAGACGGTGAGGAGAAAACAGCTAATAAGTCTCAGACATGACCGAAGAGAGCCATCGAGGAAGACAATGAACATGGAAGCAGAATGATGAAGGCGCATGTAAGTTCAACAGCACGTCTGTAGCCACTATAAGAAGATAAACACGAATGAGTTTAAAAACGAGACAGTGCACCTGACAATCAAGATGGAAAATTGAATCTCAAATGATGGGACATCACCTCAGATGCGAAAGAGTATGGACTACGGGTAGGTATAGTATGCATTGAGCCCGGAAAAAGCGCTCGCAACTGGAGGGACAAGAGGAAAGTGTGTGGGAGAAAGGTGTGCAGTCTCCAGATCAGCCCAATATGACGCCAAGATGGCTGGATCCAGTTTAGCGTTGATGTTCACCGGGGACGTTGGCGAAAAGTTGATCTGGGTGGTCCCCCGAGCATCATAGCTCGCCAATATAAACAGTCCCGCCCCTCCTCCACGCGCGCCTGAGTACCCATCGCCCATTCCATCTGTATTTTCAATCCCAACACCAGCCGTCGCATACCCAAGTATAACCCCTCGATTGAAAGTTCATATTCAGATCTATCCGATCGTACTTTTCAATATTCAAGATGCCTCCCAAGAAGTCCACTACCGCTGCCCCAAAGAAGGCGTCCGGATCTGCCTCGACTCACGGTTCATACATAGGTAAGTTGTCACAATTACTACACCATATAAGCGTCGCGGCGCAATAACGATGCTTTTAACTTGGTCGCGAACTCTCACTAACATGTTCCTGTAGATATGATCAAGGAGGCTATCATCAGTGTAAGTTTACACCTTTCCGCACGTAGGGTGGCCCATCGGCACCGCCCCATACTCCGTCGTTTTGTTGTCACATACCGGTCACGAAGCTCACACGCCCAACTCAATACTGTATATCATTGCTAACGCGTCTTTCTCAACGTCCAGCTCAAAGAACGTAATGGTAGCAGGTCAGTTACTCTTCTATTGAGCTCGTTGTCGCGTACTTCGCGACCACGTCACCTCAGCTCCATAACATATATACTAACATTTCACAGCCGTCAAGCCATCAAAAAGTATATCCAGGCCAACAACAACTTGAGCGGTACCACGGACGCCGTCTTTGCTTCTCACGTCAACCGCGCCATTGCTTCAGGTGTCAAGAACGGTGATTTCGCCCAACCTAAGGGACCTTCCGGCCCCGTCAAGCTTGCGAAGAAGGAAGCCAAACCCGTTGCACCCGCAAAGAAAGAGGCCAAACCCGCCGCTGAGAAGAAGGAGAAGGCGCCAGCAAAGGTGGGATGGCTCCTTATTACTACCCCCATTGCTGTCTCCATACTGACGTCCCATTAGAAGACGACCAAGGCCCCAGCAGCAAAGAAGGCTGCCGCTCCCAAGAAAGCTGCCGCACCAAAGAAGACCGCAACCAAGGCCGCGAAGCCCAAGGCTAATGCCGGTCGCCCTCGTGCCACCGCTACCAAGGTCGCCGATGCCGTCGAAGACAAGCCTGTTGTCCTAGGCAAGACCAAGTCCGGCCGCGTCACCAAGAACAAAGCACCCGTTGCCGCCGCAAAGCCAGCTGCGAAGAAGAGGGCTCCGGCCAAGAAGCCCGCTACGAAGAAGGCAACCCCTAAGAAGGCTGCCGCCGCGTCATAAGTTGTTCATTCTCTTAGATTATGAGTTGTAGCAAATTATGACTTGGTTTCGCATCGTATCGTTATGAAAGGCGTCCGGCTTGGGGATGGGGCTGGATGGCAGGGTTTGTGGGTTCATGTGTGATATCCTTGGGCATTTTCTCTTTGTGATGATGGGATGGGCTCCGTCTTAACGCGTCGCTACTTACGCTACTTACCTGACGCTGGCGAGAGATGGATGGCGTTTTGGGCGTTATGAGCGCGATGAGAGAAATCTCCGGCTGGGACTTTACTGTAAAGATGTGTGTAGGAGTGATACAAAACACGATCTTAAAACTTCAAGACTTCATATCGTGTGCTTTGTGCGAGTAATTTGCAAAAGTAATCCCTTATGTGAAGTTCAATTTGTTCAACATACAGGAGAATTTTCCCATACGGGGTTTTGTTTTGAACGCACAGACGTACCGTACGCGTCTCCCTTCCGTCACGAATCATACGCAGGCCTGCCCACTAACTTAACGACCTCCAATTCTAACACAAACCAAGATACCATACTCTACTCCGGCTTCTCCATGGTGATCTTACCATCCTTATCATAAAAGATCTCCTTGATCTTCACACACCTCAGATGATTCTTTCCACCCGAAAGAGTCGTATCGTGATGGAACAAGTACCACTTGCCCTTGAACTCGACAATGCTATGGTGCGTCGTCCACCCCAGCACTGGCTCCAAGATCCTCCCACCATATGTGAATGGGCCCAATGGGCTATCCCCGATAGCGTATACGAGGTAGTGCGTATCTCCCGTCGAGTATGAGAAGTAGTACTTCCCATTGTACTTATGCATCCATGCAGCCTCAAAGAAGCGACGGTCATGGTCGTCGGCGGCAATGGCCTCTCCAGACTCATCAAGGATATGCAGTTCGGTAACCTCGGATGCTAACGACCGCATGTCATCGGTGAGTTTGGCGACGCGTGGGAAGAGTGCCTTGACGGGACCTGAAGGCTCTTGAGGACCGGCCCATTTGGCTTCGAACTTTCCCGGCTCCTGCCAGCACTGCAGCTGGCCGCCCCAGAGGCCGCCAAAGTACAGGTACGCTTGGCCGTCATCGTCGACAAAGGTCGCTGGGTCAATGCTATAACTGCCGCTGATGGGCTCCGGATCCGGAGTGAAGGGTCCCTCCGGCTTGTCACTAACGGCGACCCCTATGCGGAAGATGCCTTCCTTGTCGCGAGCAGGGAAGTAGAGGTAGTATTTCCCGTTCTTGGTGGCGGCGTCGGGTGCCCAGAGCTGCTTGGAGACCCAAGGGATGTCTTCCATCTTGAGGGCCACGCCGTGGTCGGTCACGGGACCACCTACTTCATCCATGGAGAAGACATGGTAGTCCACCATATCGTACTGATCACCATTGTCATTATCTTCGATGTCAGTTTCTCGGTCGTGTGAGGGGTAGACGTAGAGGCGGTCATTGAAGACGTGGGCCGAGGGGTCGGCAGTGTAGAGATGCTTGACAATTGGTTCTGAAGACATTTTGAAAAGAATTAATTGCGAAAAAAGTATAGGAGAGAGAAGATTGGAAAGAAGGAGTAGACGTAAGTTTCAGAACTGCTATAGAACCCCAAAAGTAAGGGTGAAATCTGAGAGAGCAAGGGGAGCTTTTTGTATACAGCATCATAGTCTGAGCTGCCCCGCATAAGGTACCTACATGTTTGGATAGCGGCCTTAGAGCTCCATCTTTCCATTTAGCCATTTATCCTCATTAATCGCTAGTTAGAGATTCTAGAAAATGAGAGATAATCGATTGAGGCTCAAAGGAAAATACCATGGTTGGCGTCATATTCGAGATGTACGAGCCCTAAGGTATGATTCTGTATGGTGTGTGCTGTACTTACAATACAGCGGCCGCACATGAAGCCAGCGAAACTCTATACACACGGAAGCCAACTTTCAGAGCGAATGTATGCATTTTGACGTATTGCTTACTAGCGATCGATATCCGTAGAGAGGGCCGAGATTTTAGAGTAGCATGAGCCGCACTCTCCCAAGAGATGTACCATCCGGTTGCTTAACTTTTGGGCCGCTATATCCTCAGATGATGGTGTGGACAGTGGAGAAGTTGTATCTTAGGCTTGAGACTTCTAAGCGATGAGATGATGGTGTTGAAAGCGACCGTCCAGAGCAGAACCTTGATGAGTCTTGGTTAAATAATGAAATTACGCGTCGTGTACTTCACTTGTGAAAGTGTAGTACGGCGTCTCTGTGTATCCTATCATCTGCTGTACTACTATTTCTTGCCGGAAGTCAGCCCCTGTGGCGATTACACCATGGACACGACCGTTCTGTCGTCTGAAGGGTAACTGTCAGAAAGACTCATATAATCCAGGCGTGCTCTGCCATATAATAAATGTCTCGACATCTTCAAGTATTATTAGTTTGTATTATTGTAGTGACAAAAGTAGAGTACCGGGAAGTTCCCAAGTTGGCGGGCGGGATTTGCGGGATGCGGGTGGGTTTTCAGCTGAATCTCGCTCTTTTAGGCCCAGTGGCTTATCCAGGCTTGGTAAGGTATTATACCGGATTCAGGGCTCAGTCAGCGAAGCGACACCAGCGACGCCAGAGCAACCGTACAGGAAATCTCCCCCTCGAAAACCAGAAAACCTCGACAGATTAATAGATCTCATCCTCACCTTTGTCTCCATATACCTGATCATTATCCTCGTCTCATCCTCTATCCGCCGGTATCGATCTGCTACCACCCTCAAGAGCCCGTCTAACCGGTTTCTCTCAACAACTGCAAAACCCCATCACATCACAACAAGTTACTGTTGCTCACCGTAGCGATCCACGTAAACAACTATCTACCTGCGATTCACGGATATCTAACAGCAGGGCCAGTGCCCGGGACATTGTCTGATGCTCGTCATATGCTCCACTCCCTCGATATGCCATCGCTAGTGGCCGAGGGACCAGATCAAGCCTCATTCGCGAACCCGCGACAACTACACAACCAATACCCAATACGGACGTCAGAGAAGGGCCCGACCAAGGCTCATAAAGAAAACGGGGATTTGGTCAATGGAGACGCTGTGAAACTTAACGGTGTTTTGACAAACGGCCTTGGATCTGGTATGCATTCTCTGCCAAATGGACGATATTCGACAGCGGATTCAACGCCTTCAAGGACCGGAAGCTATGCATCACTAGGTACCGCACGAAGTTCTGTTTTAGACAATGCAGGAAGATCGAATGGATTTCGAAAGGACTACTTCCATGGTGCGGATGACGGTGCGTTTGCCGGGGTAGAGAGAGCTTCTATAGATGACGGATGCCGTACCATGAAGGTACAGTTGGATATGAATATGGATGGTTTTGCACAATCCCGTGTCGAAGGATCTGAAGAATCCGGTCCTTCTAAAGCCGCATTATCAACCGCAGCAGCAAAACCTACTTCTGCTACGTTACATTCTGCTCCCAATGCCTCAGAGAATAGTCTTCGTGTACCAGGTTCAATTCATCGACTATCCTCACCTCCAGCATTCGCACAGTCGTCTGGTTCCGCCGCTGGATCCGCACCATCTTCGTTAAATCATCCTCCGCCGCACAAACTACAGCATCGTCATACCCTAGAAGTCCCGAAGGTCTCCTCGGCGCGCGTATCTAAGGAATATACTCAAGGACCTAATTCTTCGAAAGACGTTGTATCAGCCAGTGGGAGATTCTCACCTGAGACTCCGACGCGTAGACGAGGCTCGATGACCCTTGTGCGACGAGCGACTCGATCAATACATTCAGATATGCACTTGGACGAGCCACTACAAGATGAGGATGCAGCTCGGTGGGCAGAACACATAAAAAATAAACGGGCAAGCAAAAGAAAGAGGGATGAGGATAAAGACGATGAGAGGGTAGTTGTGGGTACAAAAGTGGACCAGAATCATGTCAACTGGGTCACAGCATACAACATGTTGACCGGAATCCGGTTTACGGTTTCTAGAACTAATGCGAAGATGGATAGGGAATTAACTGACGCAGATTTTGAGATGAAGCATAAGTTTTCCTTTGATATGTAAGTCGCTGTTGAGTATTTCGTCTCATGCTGTGATCTAACCGTCCGTTAGCACTGGAAACGAATTGACACCGTCTGCGAAGTACGATTTCAAATTCAAGGATTATTCTCCATGGGTTTTCCGGCATCTGAGAAAAATATTTGGTCTAGATCCGGCGGACTATCTCGTCTCACTTACAAGTAAATACATCCTTTCGGAACTTGGATCTCCAGGAAAAAGCGGCAGCTTCTTCTACTTTTCTCGGGACTATAAATACATCATCAAGACTATTCATCACGCAGAGCATAAGTTCCTTCGCAAGATTTTACGTGAATATTATGATCATATTAGGGCAAATCCTAATACTCTTCTTTCCCAGTTCTACGGACTTCATCGTGTTAAGATACCTTACGGTCGCAAGATACATTTCGTTGTAATGAACAATCTCTTTCCGCCGCACAGGGACATCCATCGCACATTCGATCTGAAAGGCTCTACAATAGGCCGAGACTTCAGAGAAGAGGAACTCGAAAAGAATCCTCGTGCCACACTCAAGGATCTTAATTGGCTAAGAAGAAATCTCCACTTGGAATTTGGACCTACTAAGAAACGCGCTTTCCTTGAACAAATGGAGAAGGATGTCAAGTTGCTTCAAAGGCTGAAGATCATGGACTATTCGTTGCTAGTTGGTATTCATGATCTTGTACGAGGAAACCAGGACAACTTACGCGACCAAACCCTCAAGGTCTTTCAACCTGGCGGGGATGAGGCGGACGATTCGGGGCATACCAATGTGCTCGCGAGGACACCCTCGAAATTAGAAGCTACTCGGAAAGCGAAGGAACTGAGGCACTCATTGATGAACCAAAAGCCTATTCCCATGGAAAAAAGTGCGAACAAGATGCCCGACGAAGTACAAGATGGGCGGAAGCACTTCTATTTCTACTCTGACGATGGCGGATTTCGCGCGACACATGAAGATGATTGTCCAGGCGATGAGATTTATTATCTTGGCATCATCGACTGCCTAACACATGTAAGTCACTTCACCTAAATCACGATGCATTCTTAGTGCTTGATTTCGGCTCAAAGTTTAAATCTTTGGGATCTGAATCTAACATACTATACTAGTATTCTCTCATAAAACGTGTGGAGCATTTTTGGAAAGGTCTTATGAACGTCGAATCGCAAATATCTGCAATTCCACCAGAACGCTATGGTGATCGTTTTCTCCACTTTATTTCGGGCAACACCAAGTCTCGTGAAGAAGCAGAACGAGAACTGAGAGCTAAAGAGAGAAAGGAGGGTGAATTTCTTGATGACCCAAGGCTCTCAGGCGTAAACATTCCACGCTCTCCAACCGACATCGTGATGGAGAAAGCGGAAAAGCAGGCCGAGAAAAGTAAGAGAAGAGGTGCCAGCGAAGACAACACTCCTGAACGGATCATTGCCGCCGTCCGAAGTCCCAGCGCAGACAGAGGAGAACTTGGTTCTACGTTACCAGTAGTGGAAGAAGCTGTCGAATCCGGCAGTACTGGCGGCAGGAGTGGGAAGAGTGGAGAGATTGATGGAGTCCTGACCCCGAATGTCGCAGCACATGATCATAGTGCCGGGTGTGATCATAGTCAGCATCGAATTCCACCACCGACGCCGCCGAAAGAGGAGTGGAGAGAGAAGGACGAGAGACCCACGACACCGCCGAAAGACTATCTGCCTACCACGGAAGCGCCACCAACGCCTCCTAAAGAGGATCTTGATCGAGGAAGGGGCAGGGACAAGAAATTGCCACCGCCTCCAGGCGCTGGAGAAATTCAACGGAGTAGTATGTGGGTTGGATTGTCTTAGTTCTCGTTATAGATGCTGCGACAGCAGGTGTGATCTAAAAGCACACAAATTTCCTTTGTTATGCGTTCAGGTGAGGGAAGGGGAGTCCAGCATTATCATTTTCCCCTCTCTGTATGGTTAACTATCCCCCTGTGTCCTTGCGTGTTTTAATTTTGCTTTATGACGGTGAATAACCATATGGTAGCCGTCTTATCCCCTTTGTTTTTGCCACCTATACCCGGCGTCGTTCTTGCTTTTACGCGTTTCAAGTACGTTAGCATAGATACACTCTCGGGCTCGTGGGAGTCTCTATCTCCTTGCTGCATCGAGTCCATGGTGGGGAATCTATGGACTATTGCTCCTTTTTGTATCATCATTAGAGTAGTTCATCCACCTTTCCTGCTTTCGTATGAGAGATGTGATGAATAGTGGAATGCAAATGAACGTTGGAGTTGAAATACTAGCTATACGCAGTCCCTCCCATAAGATTTAAAATGCTTGTTGTGTGTCCTGACGATAGTGTCAAATCTTACCTAAGGCGGATGATGAAATAAAATTACTTAGTAAACCATTGTAAATGTTTATGATCGTGCTGCTATCTATGTAAGTAACTCAAATTCTACTCAGGAGAAAAGTAATCACTCGTATACCTTACTTTGGAAGGAATCGTAATATCAGCACCAGCAGGATTCGAAATCAAAATTTCCTACTACCTTACCCTCATCTAAGCAGAAAAAAAGGGGTTCCTTCCCTACAAACGGGCGCGCCTGCCAAACGTAGAAACCACGTACCAGGCGGTTGCAAGTTATAAGCAACAAGAGCCAGTTAGTTTTCCATCGAACTCGGGGATGTAGCTAAGTAGGCAGGTACCTCGTCCACCTGCAGTGCCGTTATACTCAGACCTTCAGAGTCACCCGCGTTCGACTTTCCTTTTTGTCATATTTTTTTTAAAAGTCCTCTTTTCCTGAGGTATTCTATCTATTATCATTTCGGTTCTTATTTTGGAGGTTGGCTAGGTGAGATAGTGATTTAAGACTACATTGACTGAAAACTGAAATAAATAGAAGTTAGTTAAGCCTGAAGTAAAGTATATAACTGAAATTAAGGATGAAAGCTACGGATCTCGTAGATTCCATATCCTTTGGGGATTTTTAAATAATATTTCCATATCTTTCGGATTAAAGAATATTAAGGGATGGAGAGTTTATCATGGTTAGAACGGAATAACCCTTTCCAGCCCTTATGGGGAGCAAGTGGAAGTAGGGTAATTACTTTGTGCTCGCCTATTAATAAGAAAGGAATCAGCCTTTAAGTTCGGAAAGGAGCAAGAAGTACAGTATTCAACATAAGTAGAACCAAGGTATGCATTACATTACGAGGTCAAACATATAACTAGTAGCGTATATAAGTGCTTAAGGCTTGTTATCTTAAATATATCATGGTATGAAATTAAGAAGCAACCCCCCGAAGGATAGATAGATAACATTGATAATTTTCACCCATAGAAACTACGGTATGGAAACTCTTGAATCAACGCCATAATTTTAGACATACTTAGAATGTATACGCTATAAGAATATCCAGCACACAAGGTATTAGATGATGTAACTAGGGTTGCTTTACCCAACTGCTGGCATTAGTAAATAAATGAAATCACCGGCAGGGTGGAAGTCCACAGCCGGAAGAGTGGATGTACATGGTGAGCCAGATAGAGGAGGACATACAACTAGAACCTTTTCGGGATATCGCTAGTGTATAGAGTATAGTCAGAAGGAGAATATTGCGGAGCAATTATACGCCAAATTTCCAAGTACCGAAGAGATGTACTATAGACCGATGGTGTACCCGGTTAGGGGCAGTAGCTTCAGCGCCTTTCGGGTTGGAGTCGACCATACGAGTCCCCAATTCGACAGGGATGATCGTCTCCGGGGTTTACAGACCCTTAACATAGCCGATGCGGTCCTGATAAGGGTGATAACATGGGGTTGTATTGTCTATATGGGGGACATTCGATCAAGGCCCCCTCTATAGAGCCAACGGTCTATGCGATATCCCGGACATTTCACCTCAAACCGTACGTATAGCCCAGAAATGAACTGTATCGAGAAACATTTCATATCATAGACCGCAGAATAGCGGCTATTATCCACCCCTCCAAATTCTCAAGATACAAAGCTTCTCCCATCCACCCTTCTTCCCGCTACTCCCAGCTATTTCTGCTCTCCACCCCATTCCCCATGTCTGTATTCTCGCTTTAACTTCCTCAGGCTTGTTCTGTGCGCACAGAAGAATGTATGCGATCCCTCTTTCCGAGCTCAAGACGGAAGGTAATTGGGATAACAGTCTCTCCGTGACCTCCATCCCTAGAGAACCTCCGGCATAAGACAAGGCGAGAAGATGGGATTCTTGATCAAAAGAGAGCGTATCCTGGGGTACATTGTATTTAAGGTGATTATCTAAATCGGGCAACTCTTCAGTGGGCACATACGGTGGGTTGAATATCAGGACGTCCACGCTGTTGGGGCGTATAGGTGACGTTAGGTCGCAATTTACTACGTCCAGGAATTTACCTGTAGATAGATTTGTATTACTCATGGGAGGTATCTCCGCTATGGTGGTATCGACAGTCTTCTTCGTAGCCTGACATGCAAAGTAATTGATATCAGCTCCTAAGGTCAACACTTCCCGTCTCCCTAGTATTGCTTGGGCGTTCGCTGTTACGAAGGCTAGAACGATACCAGAACCCGTTCCTACTTCTAATATCAGTGGCGCAGGGGTCGTTTCCAAGTTCTCATTTTCAAAGAAGCGTTGGTGTAGCCAAGCGGTTTCGGAAGCGGATGAGATTGTATCGAGTAGGAGGAATGAATCTTCTGCAGGTTCGTAGACGCGATCGAACGATACATGGGATGTTGATGGAGTTGGGAGCATCCCTCCAGCTTCTTTGAAGAGGATTATATGTCAGTTCGAATCTGGCTGTGACAAGATGTGAAGTGAATGCCCAGGGCTTCGTATGTGGCGCTAGCTGCATGGAGCTCTCTCATTCATGATGACATTGAACTTTTAATTCCACTACAGTAACAATCGCCTTAAAAGACTCGGTTAGATCTGACACATTTCGATTAAGATGAGGGCATTTCAGAGACTGCGAATGGCTACTCCAACAGGTCCAAATCCCAGAACAACCCCAATTGCCCTACTACCACCGATTCCTCTCTACCGTCGACTCCTCCGAGCTCACCGCAAACTTCCTCAAGATATGAGACTCTTAGGGGACGAATATGTGAAGACGGAATGGCGTTCCCATCAGAAGATTGACAATCCCATCCACATTGTGAGTCGAACCGCCGAGTCACAAGCCATTCAGTCACTAATGAGGTTCTGTTGTAACAGGTTGGTTTCCTCACAGAATGGCAGATGTACACGCAACACCTCGAGGGTGACTCATGGCGAGAGGCCAAAATGGACAAAACCAAGCTTGATAAGATGAGTGGTTAGTTACCCTCCCGCCATTCGTACCTTCCTCTCCTTCACGTGCCGTTCCTTCCCCCACTGCGGTAACATGCGGCTTGAAAACGTGGAGACTGACGTATAAACTTGGTGTAACCCGATAGACGACCAAATCACCCAGCTTTATGAACTCATGCAAGCTATACGGAATCGTGACTTGGAAGACAACGATCCCGAACACGAATCAAACAAAGAGAAATGAAGAAAAAGGATATGAGATAGCGGGTGTCGCATCTCATAGCTGGCATTACACGTAAGAAACCAGTATCGAAACCCTTTAACGACGGAAATCCTGACGTGCATAGCCTCGCTCGAATCCAACGCAGTAGAAAACTACACATCGCAACATACTCCACGCTTTTGAAATCCAACGCGTAGTAGCTTTGGTTCCACCATAAGCTCGAAATCCGCTCACGACCGCGATTGAATCTCTGCAAACCCCCTTAAGAATCCAGGTCCATCTGTCCAACCGCTTCCTCTACGGTCCACGGCTCAAACGAATGTACTCGTTATCAGGTCCACACCACCGTAGTCTACTCATCTCCTCAACATTGCCATTTCACCCTCAAACCAACCGACCCCTGACTCACAAATCAAGACAACCGCCGGATGTGCCACACAGCCCTCCAAACCCACCTCTGCCGCCGAAACCATACCTTTCTGATACTCATACGGCCATGTTCGCGCGGTCTGGATCTCCTTACCTGTCCGCGGTTCAGAGATGGTGCCGTCACCCACCTCACCACTCCCCCGCCATACCGGGACCGTTTCATCGTAGCGGCGGGATCGTGTCCACGCTGTGATCTACACGCAAGGTATGATGAGCGGTATGTGCGATTGGTCAGAAGAGAGAGAAGGGGTTGGGGGCTCGGTACTGACCCGAGGAGGAATGGAGTCGGGTGGGATGTAGGGGTTAGTGAGGGACCGGTGGGCCGGATGCAGGGTCCCGGATGCGCGGTTATGTGATGTTGGAGGCCCAAGGTTTGGAAGATTTATGGTTCGAGGTTTCGAGTGTAGGCAAACGAGGTGTTCATCTACTTTGAATCTTACGGAGGGAAGAGATATGGGATATATGCAGGTCATGATACCGAGGAATCTAGCAAGAGCATGGTCGAATTTCTACTGTATAAACTCCTTCGCGATATCTCGACAAGGAGAATAGGGAGGGACGCGAATCTATGCAGTTCTCGATATTCTATATCCAGTTTTGAAGGGGAACGTTTAAACCATTCTACTAGTTCATTCTACCCATAGCATCTGGAATAGGTAAATCACAACAACCTCCATATTACCCAAAATAGACACCCAATTTCCACACCACAACATCTCCTACGCCCCCACACTCTCCCAAACCCTCCCCCCAACCTCCTCAACCGCCCTAACCAAGCCCTCCACAGTCCCCCTCCTCGTCCCCCCATTAACAACAACCCTAAAAAACAACCCCCTCTCCCCGGGCGCAAAATCCACCATCCACCCCCTCCTCAACAGCTCCCTCGCCATCACCTTCGTGACGCGATCATTCCGCTCCTTATCATCCACCTCGCCGTTCCGCGCATAGTGAAAGCACACCTGCATGCACGGCAGCGGTTTCGCACTCACGAGGACAATATTATTGGATTTGGAGAGATGGTCAAAAAGACAAGTAGCGGCGGCATGCGCAGCCTCGACGTACGCTCGAAACCCCTCGGCCCCGTAATACAGCCACGCGAGATGCAGTTTCAAACTCTCGGCGCGGCGTCCACACTGGGGGGTCAAGTCCGCGAGGTCCCAGACCTCAGCGCCGACGTTTTCCTCGGGCCCGACGCCCTCGTCGTCGGCGCCGTGGAAGAGATACCCGGCGGGGAGGGTGTAGGATTTATGGAACAGACGGACGTCGCGGCCGAGCAGGAAGGAGCACGTGAGCGGGACGCCGAGCATCTTATGCGGCGTCACTGCTATAGAATCCGCGCGGTGAACGCTCGCGAGACGGGTGGCGGAGAGGGAGGGGGAGAAGGCGATGGGGCCGCCCCAGGAGCCGTCGATGTGGAGCCAGAGGTTGTGGCGGTGGCAGATGTCTGCGATGGCGTCGATGGGGTCGAAGGAGCCGAGGACCGTCGTGCCGGCCGTCGCGTTGACGTAGAAGGGGGTTTCCCCTTTTTCTTGGGACGAGAGGACGAGCGTTTCGAGTTGTGTGGCGTCCATCTTCCCGGCGCTGTCGACGGGGACGGCGATCACGGCGTCCGCGCCGAAGCCGAACATTTGTGCCGCTTTCTCGACGCTGTAGTGTCCGTGTGTGCTCGTGAAGAGGGTGAAGCGTCGGCCTTGGAGCCCGCCGCGCTTGGTGCTGGGGAAGAGCGTGTTACGGGCGACGATGATGGAGGTTTGGTTCGAGGCGCTGCCGCCGGGTTGGGAGATGCCGCCGGCGTGGGGCCCGGTGAGGCCGAAGAGGCGGGCGAGGGCACGCGTCGTGTGTTTTTCGATCAGCGTGAGGGCTGGAGAGACGGAGTAGACGTGTGCGTTTGTGTTGAGGGTTGCGAGGAGGAGTTCGGAGGCGAGGCCGACCTGGGGGGCTGTTTAGTAGATCAGTTTTGCTGTGCGGTTGAAAGGGAGAGAGTTAAAGGGATTGGCTTCAAGAGGAGAAAAGGGCATGAGAACGGAGACTTGAGGATACGGACTCGATGGAGGTGATAGGCCTGAAGAAACTCACCGCGTTTGTGCTGCCGTACAACTTATCCATGAACCCCTGATCCCACGTGTTGACGCTATATCCCAGTATTTTCTCGACTGCCTTCAATACGCCCTCCTTCCCCTGTCCCTCATTCGTTACTCCTAGTCCATCTATTCCCCCATCCTGAAGCCCCAACAAGGACTGCAATTTCTTCGGTGGATGGGATTCCACAAGAGTGGTTCGTGGACCTCCACTTGGCACCTGTAAGCCATGGCCCTCGGGTTTGGAATCCGCATCTTCGTCTGCTGCGCGGATGAAGGGGACAATGAGGCTTAGAACGGAGTTTATGAGCTGTCAATTCCAATTAGCCTCTAACATGTGGGAAAGTATGGAGAATTGACGTGGGTTAGAGATATATAAAAGACATACGCGCTCAACCTCGTCTGCACGGTTCATTTTTGGCTCTTTTGTTGAAATTGAGCTCTTATTTGATGCCATTTCTGAGATAGAAAAATTATTTCAAGTTGATCGAAACTACTTTGATACGTTCGAGAAAGCTGAAACTGGAACCACAAGTAGAACTAAAAGAATCAGAAAACGAACCACCGATATGTAGTTGAGAAAATATGAACTTTTTATTGAGACACTGGAAAAGCTATGAGAAAAGTCAATTGTATGATGACAATATGATTCCCCCGCTATGATGTATCGATTGCAGTTAGTCCGTGATCAATCTAATCTTATCTTCAGCCCTGCTTCTTTCCTCACCCTTGTTGTGATCGCCGGTTCTACCGCATTAGGCAATTACACGTGCACTAACACGTGAAAAACGTCCGAATTTACCAGACCCTTGTCAGCACCCTCGCGCATTGATGCCAAAACGCACGTGTCACGACATGTCTCGTCTGTGTCCCCGTTTAGGCGATGCTGGTGAAAATTTCCATCGCGGTACTCATTTTGCAGCCTATTTGTACATAACATTTATCAACACTCCTTCTCACCACCATCTTGAAAACGTAGAAAATCTTCTGGTCATTTCTAAGTGTTTTACTTTGCCCGTTCTTCGTACCATACATCCCATGCTTCCTAGAAAGTTCTACCATTCAATCCGTTTAGACGCCATAAATCATGTCATCTAGTCGATATCACGCCCGTTTATCAGATTCCTTCCGTCCACCCGTCCGTCCACGAGCTTACGTCTCCGATCCCCTATTCCCATTCTAAGTCCCAAAGCAGAAGGGTATCATGAAAGCACGCATCTAAGCCCCGACAGAGCCAAGAGAAGGAGAAATCGACTCGGCTACGGGGGTTGGCTTCTCGGCCGTGACAACTTCCGGGGTATAAAGCACATCATCGAAGAGAAATAAGAAGAGCCGAGCGCCAAAAGGAATCCGTCCGTGAAAAAAAAAAATAAAAAAATAAAAAAAAAAATATAAGGAACGCTCAAACGCAGCAAATCAGAAAAGCGTAGTAATACATCAAAGAATCAGAATTGAGGATCTTAGGGGTATACTCGTCGCTGAGAGTGAGAAAGAAAGAAAGAGTTGACCCGGTCAATACAGATTCCTGTGAGGACCTTGGTGGGTAGAAGTCACGATGAGTCATACTTCTAACCTCCGAATTCCTTTATGAGACGGTTGAGTAGCATCACAAAGCTGCCATGAAGATCAACGAAGAAGTCATCCTTCCCCACGATCTCAGCAAGACCTTTTGCACGCATCACGTCCCTAGATACCCGCGGAAACCCGTCAGGATCCACCTTTTTGGCACATAAGAAAGATGACACAGACGTCGGGTTACGTTTGGTTGGGGAATTCGGAGTCGTATGAGTCACAGATGTTGCCGGTGTGGGGATTGTGCGCCTGTCCCTTGGAGCACCGCTGATTGCACACGGCATTGAGTTCGTTGAAGAGCTAAGAGGGGGAGTCGACGATAGCAGACTTGGAGCAATCCGAGCAGCGGATGCGGAAGCTGCCTCACGTTCCAGGACATTCTCAGCCATTGAGATGATTTGTGAAGCCATTGCTTCGAACAATTTAATCACTTTCGTGAAGGCCATACCAACACGCCAAGTATCGCGGCTTCCATGAGCGATAAAGGCGTATGTTCGTCTCTTACCTCGAGCACGAGGGTCGGTGAGACGAAAGATATAAGCGATGGTGTGACCTGCTACAGGATCCCCGAAATACATTGGGCCAGAGGACGCGCCTGGAGGAAGACCTTCGCATGATAAGGTACGAATGATGGCGCGGCGAAGAAGAGAGTACTTCGATGGAGAGGCTGGTTGTTTCGTTGTGATATATGTCAAAGTATGTGTATGAGTAGGTTGTGGCATATAAAGAGGAGAAGAGGATGTCGAAGCTGAAGCTGAATCCGGGAGGCTAGAGGCGGAAGAGGACATAGTTCGTGAAAGCCGACTTGCTTCTAGATCGGACGAATCGACATCGCTTTCACACCCATCGTCCGGATGATTCCGCGGAGCTCGCAACTGGATCGCTTGTCGGGATCTCAAGATCGGTGTTCCGTTCCTTCCTGCCTTTGTTGGGCTCCCTGGCGCACCATCGGGTAGCCTGTCACTCACGTACCTAGGGACTAGAAACGTGCAATTTTCACATCCTTCATTATCCAGGTCAGAAATAGAGCTGTATCGTCTCATCGTTTCCTCACTAGGGATAGCAGGAAAATAAGGGTTATGTTTTCCAGTGGGAGAACGAGGGCTCGTCGGTGGTGTGTCGAAGGGTGCTATCAGAGATCCATGACTGCTGTACTTCGAGGAAGAGTGATCCCACGGCGGGCAAGAACCGTCAGACTGGGCTAAGTCATCGGAAGGAGGTGTATCGCAAGGTGTTCGGCAGGTGGCGCATGTGACGGGTGCGGCTTGGGTGCAAAGAATGGACGTAGGGCCATGGATTTCGCAAAAGTGGGCAAGAGAGATCTGGAAAAAGAGAGATGGTTAGCTATTTCTGATGATCTGCAGCGGCGACTTCTCAAGTTTCGCGCAGGTACGAAATGGCCGGCCTGCATCCCACGCAGAAAGACGTGGGTGAGGGTGAGGGTGAGGGTGATGGTGGCGGCCTCTCGTCTCCATCGTGGGGATCGCGTGGTATAGGTCTCGACTTACAATGAAATCCATATTTCCTCCTCAGGACAAAGCAATAGCGTTTATCTCACTCAAACAACCATTTTGAGATTTCCTCTTCGCTCGGTGGTAAGTGTGGTGGTGTGGAAAGGTGGTTCAGCTGACAGGTGAGAAGACTAGGCGGGTTGCCCCTAAGCTTATGATGCTCCTTGGGTGTACCGGACGTCGCGAACCGAAGCAGAAATGCGCGGTCGAGGATGGCGGTGAATTGGGTAGTCGCAAGAAGGAGGTTGAGGTGAGACAGTGATCGCCTAAGGTTCGCTTCTTATGAGAGCAAAAGGTTTGAGGAATGTAGATTATTTGCGTTGAGTTGGGCTTCAGGTTATGAAGGTGTGCGGATGGGAAGCCCTTTGGGTTGGTATGTTCTGGCCAACGGCGGGCAGCGCTCGGGACAATGAATCGCGGGCGGGTGATGTCGCATGTGCTAAGATGTCAAATGGTAATAAATCACCAGGTACTAACTGAGGTGAGTGATGATGAAGCAACGCAGCAAAAAGGAACAACAACAAGTCATACAGTGTCAACACCTCGTCCAGCAGCAATCAGGATGCACCCCAGGTTTTATTATAAACACCCAGGCATCTTCTGGAATTTCCAGAATGTTATTAGCAAGGAGAGGATATTAAGCGTGCGGATAATAACGTGGGAAAATTTATATTATTGAGGATGGAGCTTCGAAAGCTTCACAAGGCCATAAAGGAATTTAAGTCAAGGGTATTGACGGGTATGGCTTCTCATGCCGGTTGTCCTTTTTTCCCTTCTTCCTTGCACTTCCACAATTCATTCCCTGTTGCTTCGGGCACAAGGTCAGTCATGTCATACTGTCAGTATACAATTCTTTTGGATCGATACAAGCACTCTGCAGTACAGGCAACCAAGTAGAGGATTCAAAGCGACCGATGAAAGAACTGAAAGTACCGTAGAGCTTCGGGATATCCCAAAGCCCCTAGATCCATGAGAATACCTCACCGCCAGATAAGTTTAGATGCTATTAGTAGTCTATCCCTATCGCTTGCATTACTAGAATCGTTGATTGCTTATAACCAAAGCCCTTGATTGGAAGATGACGTTCCCTTTATCGCATCCTTTGCCGGCATCTTCGCTGTCAAAAACCAACGTGTCTCAGCAACTTCTCACCTGTCATCACGCATCACTGCCGTTCTAGTTCTATTCTGCACACCACCGAAAGCCCTCATCCTTTCAGACGGGAGGAAGGGAAAAAGAAAAACAAAGGAGACGATATGTTGCTGCCGCCTTCCCTGTGGTACGCCGAGTACAGCAGTATGCGTGGTATGCAATCTCCTTGATACAACAGCAATGTAAATCACAAGGTCACTTGCCTCTACCTCTTCTAGAAACAATCCACGCTCCATAGCCGCATAGGGAGACCTTGTCGTTGCACCGCTAGCAGTACGATCTACCGGGTTCCATATAAATTATAGGTTACCATAAAGTACATCTTTTCCTTCTTCGGAGCCTGCACCCGATCTGGACCAGTGTGAACCCAGAAACATACGAACCCGACGACCGTTGATCTCCCTCCACTACCAGAGGGCGCTCTGTGTGCAGATTTTTTAGAAGGTTTAGAAAATGACACGGCGTACTAAATGACTTGCAGTACAACTACCAAGTTACCACACCCGGACGAGGAGGAGCACTTCATCGTTTTGAGCACATGATTGGTACACTGCATAATAAATGCGCAAAGGCAATCTATATCTGAGCTCCTTTTGGATCAAAGAAGGAGGTAGGATAGACGGAGATTATACTCCAGTTTCTGATTCACTACCTGGGTTCCTACGGTATGACTGCAGCGGGTGTAGCATCATCGGACTGATTCATCTCGATCTTCCCCCCGCGTTCATTTGGGATGAACATGCATCATTACCATCCTTGGGCGCTGATTGGAGAATTAGATTCATTTTGAGCCCCTCCATTGTCGTCACTTGTCACTTTGGCATTACCAAAATTGCTCCACCAAGTTTTGACAGAGTGGGAAGTTCTCCTGTCGCTCTTTGATCTTAAAAAGTGTGTTTTGGAAATTGGGATAATCAAGGCCCTGACGTTACTCAGTCGTCACAGTCTCACAGATCTACTGCCTCAAAACGCTGAGAAGGAATGTTCGTAACGAATTAGGGCGGAACACTACACCCCGTCACGCCCGTCTTTCTGCAGCCCTTTGGATCCTGGGCTTTCGTAGAAAATTTCAGATCATCAAAAAGCCTTTTCGCATGCAGGTTCTCCCGCTTCTTTCACATGCTGCTCTCAACCGGTGCAACCTCTGGCAGAAATAATAGAAATTTCTCATGATTTCTGCAGTAAACCGACAAGTCCACAAGATCTATAGCTGATTTTGTTATAGCTTGGGTATGACCCGGATGGGCCCCCGAATGCAGAGTCATGGACAACTGTGCATACAGTACTTTGGTACCTTAAGTACCTAGCGCACGACACGGTATGACGGTCAAGCCGAATGCGACTCAAATGACCGTAGAACGGCCGTTACATCCGCACTGGAAAGTAATCTTCTACTGTCCATGTATAGCTGCATGCCACTCGAAACATCATCGTCCGTTTTTTACGAACTATATGAAGGGACTGGACGTGCTCATCAATCATCATCGTTTCACTATTATACCCACGGATACCTATAATACTGACTGCTCGACGGGGATCATGGCTAATATGTAATTTCTGATCAAATAACAATAGGCAAATAGGCATGACGACCACGAGATCCGCGGTTAGATGTCGTGTCTCGGATCTTGCACGATAGGAGCCGACGAACGCACACCCGGATCCCGCAGATTCGGAAGAGATGTGTGTCGCAAGTCATCGTAAGCTCACCTCTGACCTTGAAGGGGGGGCGACGAAAACTTTCAAGACTTCAATATTTTTTCGGAGAGGTCCTTTTCCAAGACACGTCACAGAGGTAGAGCACCTTTGTTTGACATATCGGGAAGATCGAGGACGATTGCAATCAATATTCGACAATCCCTCTTTATACGGAGTATATACAAACCTGTTTCTCCCACCTCACACACCTGCACCGAACTCTATCAACGTCTCCCTACTCGTACACCTATCACTTTTCCTTCCCTCCCTGCATCTGTTTCTCGTTGTCCCCGTTTCATCATTTATCACCCATCACATATTCGTCAGAATTCGTCGTACAAAAAGTTTCGATCGCCCAGGTGTACCATGTTGCCCCACGATGTCGTGTAACAACACTCCTCGGATTTCCTACCTTTCCTTTTATCTTTAGCGAAAAACATTTCCACCAATGGCTTGTTGAGAGCGCCTTCAATCTCTCCTTATCCCCAGTAAGACAGTCTTGTCCTTGTCCCCGTTCATCATGAATACAAAAGCACCGGGCACGTGCTCTCGCTTACTTTGCTTTGCAAATCCTCGTATTCCATTCGTCCGTTTTGTGGGTTCTGCTTTGGAAAGTCATAACTGGCGATCAGAAGAGCTTGGCCCGTTCCTCGTGATGAGTTGTGAGGCTGTGCTGCGCTGCGCTCTGGTCCCGTGTCTTATAATGTACAAATTACGGATGACGTCCGAGAATCGTCCGAGACCCCAACTTGAGGCTCCGACGGTGATGGATCTACAGAGCAAGCGAGTATCGTAGCTTTCGCTCGTGCAAAAGTGAATTTGCGATCTGGCCAAGGGATAACTGGGTGTTTTGTTCATCGAGCATATCTTTTGGTACGCGGGGATAATGGTTGCCCTGGAATAGGCAACTGGGGCTCAGACGATATCTATATCGCCGACTGCTCCAGAAGTCTATTCGATAGTTGAACCCGTGGTACTCAAACATCACTTTTCTCCATACAGTCGCATATCCTTCCATTAGTACACCATTTCCAGCCCCGTAGTGACCGAATAACGCAAAAGCCCCTTCATCTCAGAAGGGGCATATTTCGCGATTTGCGACATTCTACATTCGCGCTGGTTATAGAACATACGCAGGAGGGGGAGGATAATAATCAGTTAGAACGAAGACCCGATTCAAAATAATTGTTTAGACGAATGAAATATCTTTTTTCGCATGATGCTTTCGTTTTCCTATGCAACAGGACGTGAAGCTACGAAAGCCTGACATGTCGGTTCAAGCCAGCCTACGCGCTCGTGTCATTCTCGCGCGCCGACGTACACACTTTTGGTATCACGTCTCCTGCGTGGTATTCCGAGAGGGGATTTTGGGTAGCCGGAGTGGATGGGGTGAGCTGGAGTGCGTGAATGACTCGGAGCTTATTAAATAGACTGGAGAGAGTGTATAAAATAAACTAGAGAGTATATAAAAATAGCTAGAGTTTATAAAATAACTAGAGTCTACAAAGCAACTGCGGTGTATAAAATGACTGGAG
>MU006096.1:385372-552162 GCA_010093705.1 Patellaria atrata CBS 101060
GTGTATAAAATGACTGGAGTGTATAAAATGACTGGAGTGTATAAAATGACTGGAGTGTATAAAATGACCAGAGCGTATAAAATGACCAACGCGTATAAAATGACCAGAGCGTATAAAATGACCAGAGCGTATACTCTGACTGGACCGTATAAAATGACCAGAGCGTATAAAATGACCAGAGCGTATAAAATGACCAGAGCGTATACTCTGACTGGACCGTACACCGACTGGACTATGTACGCTGACTGGACTATACTCTGACCGAACTGTACACTCTGACAGAACCATATACTCTAACACTCCACCTCCACCCAAACCGGCCTCTTCCATCCACTCTCCCCAACTCTCTAACCCGCACACGGCTAGCCACCAGTCCTAGATCCCGTCCTCCGCGCCAGAAAAAAGGTGCAATATTTTGCTTCCGTATGTTTACACAACCGCATGTACAGTACAGTACAGTACAGTGCAGCATGATTTAGTAAGAGAAGACTATTGAGCGCGGATAGAAAAAGCCAAATGTTGATGTGGTATATATATATATATATATATATATTTGGGTTGGGAAGCGGGGGGATCTCTTTTCTCAGTTCAGCACTGCTAATTGTTACACTGCTATTACTGTCCCTATGGTGAGGGGCACTGATGCTTAGTGCTTAGTACTTTTTGGATTCCTCTCGGTCGCGGCTTAGGGGAGGTCATTCATAAAGATTCACAAAGACAAAAGAGTGGACCCAGAGGAGAGGATCGATTGAGTTGTTGGGTTGGTGAGACTGTATAGATGAATATGAAGAGAATAGGTATAGTTGACAAGAAGGATATCAACTCGACAAAGTGAAAGAATCTCGATGGTTCCAATCGATATGACTCGATGACATCAGACTATCGAATCGATTGACTTGCCTCTGATAAACTCCATCATCAGCCCAACTAAACTCCAGGCCCATTGCTCCTATACAGTTTCCTCCATATCTTGCACCGAAGAGGGAGAAGAGGTCCTATATGTACAAGAGAAAATTGAAGGTATGAAGGAGAATACATGATGCAGATGTGAATTCACAAAAGGAAAAATGAGGAATATGAGTGAAAAGGAGCAAACTCCAGACTACCATGCAAGAATGTGACAGCCGACCCACCTGTAATGCAGAACCTCTCTTTCGGAAAGACCAAACCGCTATTCTGGTAGAAACACAAGACTGAAGCAACCGCGTACTGACACAAAACCCAAGACAAGAGAATGGAAAATAGAATGACATCCCTGCCGGGATCGAGTCACAAAGTAGAAATGAAACCATTACCGCCGTCGACCGGGCAATCAACCCATGGAAGCGTACATCGGTGGCTGTGGTTTGGCGGCAAGTGTAGCGGCCATCTTCTCACGCTCCGCCTTTTCTTGCTCCATGAGCGCCCGATCAGCCTTGGTGACACGAGGTTTGCGTACAGTTGCGCCGCCTCTGGAGCCGCGCCCACCGCCTCCTCTGCCTCTACCAGTACCGTCTCCGCGGGTAGTACCTCCACGGCCTCGGCCGCGACCACGTTTCACAGTTCCGTCAGCACTGTGAGGTGTTAGTGAGTCATTGTGAGAGAAGGATGTGGATACTAACCGTTCAACAGCAGGTTTATCACCCTCGGTAATGAGTGGACCGCTATACACGAAGAATCCATCCTTAGCCATGAGCGCTGATTGCTCCCACGCGAGTTCGGTATCGTCGATGAAGTCATCTTCCTTGTCATAATCCTCTACCTTCTTCTTGCGTTTCTTCTTGCCGTCACCGTTCGAACCTTCACCGTCCACACCACCCATCTCGACGTTACTATCCGGTTCGGAAAGGTCAAGAGACATGTCGTCTGCGGATCCACCACCAGCTGCGCGCTCCAATGCTGCCCCAGCAGCGGCCATCTGCCTCATTCGTTCACGATGAGCGGCGATGCGAGGGTGCAGGGCTGCGAAGCCGTACTTCTTTTCCACTTCACGGGCGAAGTTGATGGTGATGTTAGTTTGGCCCCGAAGTGGGAAGCTAAGGCAGATATTGGTGCCACTTGTACCGTTAGTACTGCTGGAGGTATCTATGAGGCCGAAGGCAGAGCCAGAGAGAAGTCCGCTTCCCGAAGGCACTAGAGCTGTCGTGTCCTTCGATCGAGCTACCTTGGCAGGAGGGGTTGGAGCATTCGAGGGATGACCACCGGTTGAATCAGACTTCTTGATCGCGGGTGCGGGAACTTGAGCGGGTCCATGATCGATGTCCATTTCCATTGTCGTGGAACTATTGGTAGATGTATTGTTTTTGGTGTGTGGATGCTGATGAGTATTTTGCACCGATGCACTTGAATTGGCGAAAGGCATTTGCTTTATGGTGGTTGCAGCAGGCGATACCGGCGCCGAAGTGACGGATTGTGGATGCTGGAATCTGGAGGACTGAGGTACCGACGTCGATGAGAGTATCGGAATGGAAGTACCAGGCGGATCGATTAGACTTGTGATGGACGGCGAGGCGCTGGCACGATTAACAATTCTAGTGGGAGGCGATACTGCAGGCGTCCCATTATGACTTGAGACGGATCGGATGGGATCGTAATGTTGGCCACTTGATGCTGGACGCGCACTTGGTGTTGGCGCGACCGGCAATGCAGATTGTTGTTGAGCGGGATGCATATGCGAAGCTGTATTATTTGAGGAATTAAGGTTAGCTGTGTTGTGTGCATTAGACAAGTTTTTCGCCGGTTGCGGGGTTGGTTTAGCGTCATTTCCGAATTGGGTAGTCGACGATGTGTGAAGGGTTTCGGCTTGTTGGTGTTGAGGCTGAGGCGTCATCTTTGCGTCTGAAACCTTTTGTCGCTTGCGTGCCGGTGCAGATGTTGGTGCTGCGTTGTTACTGTCCTTGGGTGCCCGTGGTTTTCTTGGCTTCTTTTCCTTGGCTGCACCATCTTTTGGAGCCGGTTCTCTCTTTTTGCGCGGTTGTTTGACTGTGTTGGCCGATGCGGGTTTGGAGGAAAGAGAACCACCGGCTAGTTTGATTGTAGAATTGGCGTCGCTGTGAACAACATCTTCAGATGGGGGACTTCCGGGCGGAGTGCTTAGATCTGCCGAACTAGACCTTGCCGTTGCCTCATCAAAGTGTGCACCTCTGCCCGACTCCATCACGAGAATATCCGGGAAGACAAAACAATCAGGTAAAACGATAGATAGCTGCTATATGCGTCGACGGAATCCTCGATCCGGAAATTAAGGAGAAACGTGTAATGTGCCCGTAGCTTTTCGAAAAAGTATTGTGTTGCTGAACATGAAACAGCTATGTCACGTCCTTCGGATCTGGAGGGTTTGCGAATAGCTTCACTTTGCTGGCAACAACACCGCAAACTTGAGTTGTGGGTTAATCCGATGGCGTTGTCGGGTCCAGACGAGAGAAAGAACTTCCGATGCTTCTGGCGAATCGAAAGATGCCAGGGATATGATAGATTTCGATGCACTGGATGCAGTAATCGATGAAGAAGTACTTGAACACGTTGGAAAACAAGAAGTTGAAGAAAGAAGAAGGGAAAGAGTAGAGAAAGAAAGAGAGAGAGAGAGGAGTTATCTGGCGTCAAAAGTGCTTTGAGCTTGTGGGGGAAGAACAAAGTTATATCGGGCGGGTAGGACTTTTTGGAGAAGCTAAACGAGGGCCAAACTACTTTACCACTCCTACCTTACCGTATGAGACATGAGATGTCGCCTTACAAGTTGGGAAAAGGGCAGAAAAGGGTAGAAAGGGTAGGGTAGGAAGGGCAAGACCTTCATTCTAAGGGAGACTCTCTAGCTAATTGCCCATAACTGTCAATCGGCGACCGTGAGCCAAGCAATTTTTTGTCCACATTATTCTGGGAGAAAGGCCCTGATGCGGCATTACCTGATAGTAATAGGCTGCTGAGCAGTAGCGTAATATATTGCTCGGCCTAGAAAAGGTGACTTGTGAGGGACTGAGGTCGGGTGTACTGTACAGTAAGGTACAGTCAGTAGTGCTACAATTAGAACCTTAACTATTAAAGCTGTCCACACTCCATTCTTCCACTTCTTGACTGGGGAAAATTTGCCCTTCAATTCTTTTCCCATGGCTTCTTGTATCCAGGCAGGTTTGACATGACAGATGGAAGACTCTCAAGGAATGACAATTCTAGAACGAGTTATCAGCGGACTAGACGGGGAATCGCCGAAGCATCGTCAGTGCGTCTAATTAGGAAACCAGAAGAAGAAATTTGATGTTACATAAGTCTAGTCATAACTGTCCTAACAAGTCCAATCTCTTAAAAGCGGATGCACGACATGACGAGGATCGCGCAGAAGTTTTGGTGTCCAAATGTGAGGAGATGAGTTGAGATGGTTGCTTGAATGCTTGATGATGCAGGTCCAGGATCGGATTGTCGTTACAGGGATGGGAGCTTTGACTTTTTGACCCGCAAACCTTAGCGCGCCCGTGAATAGAAAGTTTGGCATGTTTGTTCCATATGTTTGTCAACATCCATGCAACCCTCGTGCGGATCGCCGCCCTAGTCCAACCTTCTTTTGTCCCTCAATAACTGAAACCCATTCCACCTACCAATATGTCGAATTTAGCAAAGGGTCAACGCTTCATCGTAGATCTCGACGATTCTGACCATGAGCAGGATGATACCTCCTCTCAACAACCCTCCGCCTTTAGTTTTGTGTCTGACGTTAAAGAACGCGCAGTGTCAGAACCCAAAACCCCTACTGCGCCGACCTTGAAAAGCACCGGGACAGGATCTCCAGCTCACAAAAAACGTTTCGGAACATCTGCATTCAAACGTCAAAGGGTAGCTATCTCTAGTAAAAATGACGCTCAGAAAAGTGTACGGAATGCCGGTTCTCAGGTGCCTCCTGCACCCAAGGACGGGACAAGTTTTGCTGAGAACGAGCGCCGTCAAATAGATCAGGAAAATAGCCAGCGGCTCGCTGACATGTCTCCAGAAGAGATTGAAAGAGAGCGACAAGAACTGTTCTCATCGCTTGACCCTTCCCATATTGAAAAGTTACTGAGGAGAGCTAATCTCAATGACGGCTCGAACGAACGGAATTTCTATGCTGATACCGCTGAGTCTCATGTAGACAAGAGTGAACAGACTAAACCTCAAGCAGACGAGAATGAAACGACGAAGCCTCCGAAACTGACCAAGACGGTGACATTCGAAGAGTCAGAAGAGACCGCACCAGAACCCGACGAGCAAGACTCTCCCAATGACGAGGGTACCGTACCTGAACAACCACTAGCTGTAGAGCCAGTTCCCTCCATACATTTCCCAGCCGCTCCTCAACCTCCACCTCTCGATCCTACAGACCCCAACTTCCTCCAAGAACTGCACGAAAAATACTTCCCCGACCTCCCACACGATCCTTCCAAGTTGGCATGGATGGCACCCCTTCCAACCGACGACTCAATCGCAGATCGCGAATCCACATATCACCCCTCGCAACGCGCCGTGCATCCCTCCTCTCTCCGTTTCAGCTTCAACGGCGCGCTCCTACCTCCCCGTCTCTCGCGCCAGATACCCGTAACCGCAGGTCTGCATCACCATGCTGATGCCCCGGAGGCTGCTGGGTATACGATATCCGAGTTGGCGAGATTGGGGAGGAGCGCGGTGGCCAGTCAGCGGTGCGTGGCGTACCAGACGCTGGGTCGAATACTGTATCGATTGGGCATCGGAGAGTTTGGAGAGGAAGAAGGCGGTGTGGGCGTGGATCCTAGTTTACTGATTCCTGAGGAACGCGCTGGTGGGGACAGTGGAGCTGGAGCAGAGCTGGCTAGGGGTTTGTGGGAGCTGGTCGAGAAGGAAAGGATTTTGGACATATTGCAGGCGGAGGCGAATAAAGAGACTGGACATCTGAGCGCGAGGGTATATGCGCAGGAAGCTGTTTGGAATTGGAGGAAAGGTGGAGGGAGGAAGAGGAAAGCTGTCTAAAGATGGATATAGTCGTATATTGTGGAAATACTGGCTGACACGCGCTGAGAGACATGAACAACCTGCTGGTATTGAATACGTCGAAATATTCCCGGTACACTGTACGTCGTACATAGAGAGCTTTTTGACTTCCCGTACATCACAGAGGAATTTCATAATCGGCCGAAATTGCGCATTTGACAGTATATGTACGACAAGTGTAGAACAACCGAAGACTTTCGGACCCAACAGAGAAGAAGGGTCCCTATCTTCCGCTCCGCCTCAGCACTCATTCCAACCCCCGTCTCACAACATCAATTTTCCCAAGGATACCATCAAGTCCCCCACTGTCCCGCTCCCCCCTCAAATTCTCCCAAAGCCCCTCCCCCACCCTCTTCGCCACCGGCAACACACACCAATTCGGACTATGCTCTGGTCTCAACCACTTAAAGTCATCCACCTGCTCCCACAAATTCTCCTCCCCACTACCCCGCGGCAACGGCGCAAACCGCACCCCCCGACAGTCCTCAATGATGGGCCGACTCCCGACGTCTAGGTAGACGTCGACGGCCCGGCACTCGTGCATCCGGAACTGCCGACACGTGACGCGCAGCACGCAGTTAGTCAGGCCGGTCAGATGGATGGGCCCTGCTACGGGGCCGAATGTGAGGATGGAGGTGGTGATGGTTTTGAGGTTGAGGGTTGAGAAGGTAAGGGCGGAGAGGTCGATTATACTGCGGGAGATGTTGCGGAGGGTGCCTGAGCTAGTGGAGGAGGAGGAGGTTGCGATTAGGTGGATGGAGGAGTGATTGGTGATTAGGATGTTCGTGCTGGGGAAGGAGGGGCGGTGGATCGTGTTGGGTGTGCCTGGGGGAAGAGGGGGATGGGGTGTATCGTCTTCTGGGATCTTGGGGGTTGATGGTGCTTCTGCTGATGTTGGCGGTGTCGTTGCGGTAGACGCTTCGTTTTTCTCTTGTATGGGGTTAGCTTTCAGCCGGTTCTTGAAGGAGAATTTCGTCCGTGGGGCGAATGATGCGCGCGTGGTTTGGAGCTCGTTGGTGAGGGATTTGAGGGTCTATTTCGTCCCGACGTAATAATGTGTTAATCAGTTGATTCTGGTATCTTGGACTCAGGTGCCCCCGTGAGTGATGGAACTAAGGATACTGCGCAAAATGTACGTACCTCTGAACACGACTTCAGGTCGTACGCGGGGATATACCCGCCCGCGTCTCGGACATCCTGAGATAGTTGCGCTATCCCGGTCAGGCACGCGTCGATGGCTTCGGGGCGCTGGTCGGCGGGGATGGAGGCGAGGGCGGAGAGTTGGGTACGCAGGGCTGCGGAGCGTTAGTTTGAAGATATGATTGTATTAACTAATTTTTCTTGTCGCTGGACGTAGCAGGTTGTGGGAACGTACTGCTGACTGCATCCTGGAAGTGGTGGAAGAAACGCTCGTTTTGGGTTTGGGTTTGGGTTTGCTGGGGATGGGGTGCGGGAATGGAGGGGTCGGAGCTCATGGTAACAGGATGGGGAATCGAAAGTATAATTTGTGAGGATTATTTTACCGTATGGGTGAGGTATGAACTTGTTGCGAGGAATTTGGAGAGCTGAGAATATCTAAGATCACTTGAAGAAGGGTGATGTGTTCTAGATTACCGCTTTGAGCTGAATTATTAAAATAAAGATTAAGTTTTGGTGTGAGGAGATACAGTATCATATATGATAGATTGGTGTCTTTGCAAAGAATTGTGGGAATTATTTCGAAGGCTATTCATGTAAGGCTACATTGTGCTTTTCAGCTGATCTGTTGATTGTCAATATTCCGAACACTTAGACTCGAGATCAATGGTAATGAGAATATGATATGTAACGCCCAAGCTGTCCAATACTACATATATACAGAATTCTAGCGCTTTATGATGCCTCTTCTATCGCCGTGTTAAGGGATATTGGTTGATATCATTTCCTGCCTTCCAACGTTCATTGAGTTGGGACATCGATACCATAATTCTCCTTGATTCTCTCTGCTCTCCTCTCACGATAACCCGGTGCATATATTCCTAAAAATCATTAGGATTCGAACAATATGGGGGCAAGGGGATGTCCTCACCTCGTCCCTCTCCAAGTTCTGATATCGTCTCTTCAATTGGCCGCCTTCGGTTCTTCCTTAGGAACTCTTTCCGGGATACCTCATCAACAGTGGAGTCTCTCGTATAGCCCGTAATACTGTTTCCCGTGTAGTCGAAAACACCTAGAATAACAGCTAGAGCAGTCCCGTAACCAAGAACTGATCCAAAGGTGCGCCCTGCATATGCTATCAGCAGGTTGCCTTTTCCCATCCAATTAGGAGCTCCTACCTTTAGCAAATCCGATCATTGAACCTCCAAAGAAACCACCGATCGCGGGATTCCAGCTGTCATCTTTCTCTCTCAGGTTTGCAGCAGCCATCTTTGCGAACTCGTATGACCCGCCCATCGCAGCTGCATTTCGTCAGTGGTCAGATCCGGGGACTTATCGGCCATCAGGTATTACCAAAGACTCCAATTGTTCCCCCGGTTCTTGTGAATATGCCCATAGCCCCAACATTCTGCTTCGTCAGGGTATTCTGTACTGCGGAAATGAAGCCACCAAAGGTTGCAGTGATCATAGTTGTCTGTATGGTCGACTTGATGGCATCTTTTGGCTTATAATGCTTTTGCTGCTCTTGATCGGAAGACATCGTGACGGTTTGAGCTGGTGCAGCTCGCGGAGTGGGGATGTTGGGTCTTGAAGGCTTCGAGGGTGGTGAATATAGACGTTTGGCTCAGGATGGATCTGGCGTTGTGCTTTGCGGCTCTGTCTAATCCCCGATTGGCGCGACCTGGGAAGGCGCGGCCATGGGGCGTGGCTTTCGTAGGGGCTTGGCGATCTACCCCAGTGACAGAGGTCGAGAAAAGTCACAGACGCCAGTTTCCCTAGGCACAGCGTGATACGTACGCATCTCATCGCCTCTCTACCTTTTTACTTTTCACTTCGCTCAAATGTAGACTCGTTTTGTTGCCTCCAACATCGTACATGAGTTTTTCCCGTCTGAAGTACGACTATCATAACTCCCTGTGCTTTCACCCGGAGAGATGCGCTGCTCTCGTCCATAAACACCTCACAAACACAGGCCGTTCTTTCTACCTGTGAACCCGCAGCTCTCCATTGATACCTCCAAGCTCGTAGAACAAAACGAACGGTCACGCCCAGCTTGGTGCACTATTCACTTCAAACGTATCCTTCCCACACCCCCTCGTCCACGGTTCCCGGCATTTGCAAACAACTGATCACATTGTTGGTACATCTCATGAGATATGGCGCTGAGTGATGATTCATTCCCGGGTATTCAGTGTTCCATCACGTTAAGCTTATCCTTAACGCGTGTGAGGATGTAGTCTGACGTTTGAGTTTTGACAGGCAAAACCGCTCCACGAATACTCGAAGACCTGTACAGTTATGATCCTCGCAGACAGCTTCCAGGTGGTCGCAACATCCTAGCCGAACCTCCTCCTTTATTTGATAAAAGTGCGCCCCCAATACGCGCGGTTCCGAAAGGCTCTTGTCGACATGTCTATATGGCAAAGTACTCTCAGTCCGTCCTACCGGACCACGATATCCAAGCAAACTCGCAGACGAAGTACAAGGTGGCTGCATTCTGTCAGGAATGCCTCTCTCACGTGGACCTAACAGTAGATTATGGCCGGTCCGGTTGGCCTTTCGCCCCTTGTCCGAATACTAAATTTCCTCTACACCATTTTCTTCGAGTAGAGGCTGGCGGACAGAATGGATCATCGTCGACGCCCGAGTTAGATGAGAATGGTACAACGTATCACTTCGTCTGTTCCGCAGAGACATGTCCGGTTGGACTGAACATACGGCTGCGACGCAGAAGATTCAAACTCCATCATGAGGATCTTTTAACCAATCCGGTAAAACTAAAAGCCAGACTGCAGGCCGCAAAGAAACTGGACCCTCACCGCGAGGACCTCAGAGCTGCTGAACCTCACGAGGGATTGGTTATCCTTGCTACATATTTGCTGGATTCTTTGGAACCAGCGAAAAGCAAACTGCGAATTCCCTTACTTAACCGAAAATTTCTGCAGACTTTCGGACAGGATTGCGATGAGATGTTCACGGAGCTTGGCTTCGAACGTGAAGTTGCAAGTGATAATAATAATGCAGTCTATTGGCATCTGCCCAAAATGACGGAGGGGAGAGATCTGTTTGACCCGAAATCAGCTCGAAGTTTCGTGGAGGATATGAGGGAAGAACTACTGACGCTTGCGCATCGGAAAGTTAATGGGCCATTGCTGACGAGAAATGCCGTATGGCAACCAGAATTAGCCTTGAAAGACTTCCAACGCTGTCTTGGATGCGTCGAGTACAAGAAAGCTCCAATTTCGCGCAGGACTCAGGATCCTTATATAGAAGACCACCCTTACTATGCTAGTTTAGGAGCAGTGAGCGATTTCGCGGATGATCTACTCCTTTTTGCGTATGATAGACAAGTGAAGACTGACCCACGCAACTCTCCATACTACTTTGATTGCCTTGGAGGCATTGCAAAAGGACGAGAAAGTGAGGACCTTGAATTGAAAGTCGCAACTCTCGCATCTAGCGGTCAGATCGGCCGCGAGGAAGTATTGAAAGCTTTTGCATACTTGGCGATAGACTCTAAGCATAACACGGCTCTTTCAGATGACAATATACTAGGGCATTACCGCGCCCGTCTTCGGGATACGCCTGAGTCGAAAGTCGGTGAATTACAACAGATGTTACGTATCATTGGTCGTGCTCGCAACAGTGAGCTAATAATACAAGCTGCGACAAACAGTGAGTACATTCACCCAAACGATTGACAAACGAACAGTATCCTTACTCAAATATATTTAATCAGCTGTTGAAACATATGAGCAAGCTCTTACCTGGCTAGACGCACAAGAAACAACCCCCGATGACTTCATAGGAACACTTTATACTCTCAAAGTAGGATAATTTCTTTTACTAACAGACATTAGCTCTTCCTGTTGATAGAACTAATCAACTACAGGTTCAAGGGAACGCCAAGGAACAAGAAGTTGGACGAAAAGCTGTGGAATTGATTGCAAAGCATCGTAAAAGCGACGTTCTACATCGTTGGCTGGAGACCGGCGACATGACACAACCGGAGATGGATACAGCTCAAGCATACAGCATGTTCGAAATCGCAGATCGCGCTGCTCCACTGGATCTTCAGATCCTGGAGTACATGCGTGAAGCACGTGTTCATGATGCACCGGACAGGGAGGCAGAGATAAATTTAGCTTTCAACTTGATACAGAAGGATAAGGGCTTGATCGGACAGATCGAGATGTCTGGTTCGACGACTTTACCCACACATCCAGTCGATAAGTGGCCCGTAGGTCTTCAAAACATCGGGAATACATGCTACCTTAACAGTCTACTACAATATTATTTTACGATAAAGCCACTGAGGGAACTAGTGTTGAAGTTTGAAGATTTCAAGATGGAGCTCACTCCGGAGAATATCAGTGCAAAGAGGGTAGGAGGTCGCAGACTTACCCTGGAAGAAGCTGAGAGATCTCAATTGTGTAAGAATTCCTCACCAAATATGGGGATGCTGGTTCAACTTGCTGACAATGTTAGTCGTCGAGGAACTCAAGAAACTCTTCCAGACTATGATAACCTCCACCCAGCACGTAGTTAGGCCTGAAACGGATCTCGCAGTTCTCACTCTACTTGATGCTGGAGAAGAAGATAAAGCGTTGAAGGATGAGGAACCGTCCCAGTCTCATACTTTAGGGAGTATCAACGGTGCACCTATCATTGGACCTATATTGCCGCCACCACTACCAAAGCGGCAACCTCCCCCCGTACCCACTGGTCCTATTCTGAGGCCCCTACCTACTTCCGACAGTTCCAGCGATACTACGCTTGTCGATAAAGACCCTGACACGGAAATGGTTGAAAAGCCACCAACATCTGACAAGATGGATGACACTGTGCTCAGCGATAAGGGTCTACAAAGTACAAGTTCTGACGATACGAATATACCTACAGTTACGCCCCCAACCAGCAGCCAGCCAGAAGACTCTACCGGCAGTTCTTCGCCTGGTAAAGGTACAAAGGAGAGCAAGACGCAGCAAACACGAGCTACGAAGCCTGCTTCTGTCGTACTGAACAAATTTGACGCGTCGCAACGAGACGTGACAGAAGTCATCGACAACGTCCTCTTCCAGCTTCAAGCTGCTATCAAGCCGCAAAGCATTGGTTCTAGCGGTGAACAGGTTGATTTGATTAGAGAGTGAGTGGCGAGGTGTTCCCAAATTCACATTGTAAAAGCTAATATAGACAGACTGTTCTTTGGTTCCTACTTATGGCACTACCTTGAAAATGCGAACGAAAACAAGACGGAGGCATTCAATAATATTGTCCTAAATGTTTTAGACGGTCCATGCGATATCTATACTGCTCTAGACGGCCACTTCGACGTGGATAGTGTTGAATCAGAGCACAAAGTAATTCGTCGATTCTGTACGATTCATGATCCTATACCCCCTATACTGCAGATCTACAGCCAGAACCTCAGTTTTGATCGCGACACCGGCTCATCGACGAAGGTTGAACATCACTTGCGACTTTATGATCAAATATTTATGGACCGGTATATTTCTTCCGATAACCCTGAAATTTTGAGGCGGAGGCAAAAATCCTGGGAATGGAAGGCAGAATTAGAGCGCCTGAAAGAGAAGAAGTTAGAGCTGACCAAGACAGAAGCCGGAATGAGTATGCCCGATGTACTTGAGTCCACCTTGGATTTCATTAAAGAATTTCAAGCAGGTAAGAACGACGATGATTTGATGGATGTCGACCCCATCAGCGTAGATAAGTCTGTTCGCACATCTTTAGAGAAGCGCGCTGCTCAAGCTCGCCAGGAGATCGAGCACTTGGATGGCAAGATCGGAGTTCTTACCACCAACTTGCAGACCCTATTCGTGGACCTCAATTCCCATTCGTATAAGCTTTTTGCAATGTTCATGCACCGTGGCAGCGCGCGAGGTGGCCACTATTTCATCTACATCAAGGACTTTGCGCGCAACCAGTGGCGGAGATATAACGATGACAGGGTAGAGGAGGTTACGAACGAAAATACCATATTTGAGCAGGAGAGAACAAAGCCACCAGCGACACCGTACTATATTGTCTATGTCCGCGAGGATAAAGTTCGGAGCCTCATTGACGCTCTGCACAGGAGGCCAGAGAGCATGGAACCAAAAGATGTGGATATGCTAGATGTTCCGACAGAGAAGTTGGAGGTAATCGAAGGTGTTTCCCCTTGAACTAGGGTAAGAGAGCTGTGAGGGATGTTTTGCGTCTGGTTACGGCTGCGCTGTACGAGGAATGCGTATAGCAACTACTCGCAGATATGGATTTGTCACTTGGGTTGTGTGATTTGGCATTATTGTATACGTTTTCCTTTGAGATACCTAAATCCCCTAATTGCATAGCATATTTCGGTGTTGAGATGGCCCATTATGGGATGGCAGCGGGCGCATGGGAATTATGAGTGGGAGCGCTCCAACATCATCCAGAATACAAACAAATACTGTACAATGGTGTATAGCGATTCGCGAATCAGAATTGCTTTAAATGGAATATTTGATCGGGTGCGTTGTTCAAAGTAAATAAACATAAATCGCTGTGGTCGCATATGAGTGGATGTCATCGTTGCCCTGACAGTGCTAGGAGCTTGTGCCAAGACAAACACAGACTATATGTGAACAATTACCTTATATCCCGACTCACGACTCGCTCCCCATCAGGACAAATTTCATGGCACGACAATCTATGTTCTTCCCTTCTCAAACAAGATTATAAGTATGTACGGTTATCCTAATACAACACCGTGTCCTGTCTCTTATGGAGTTCCACAAGCTACTGGGCTCTATTATCAAAACTATGCATCAAGCTTGAACGCACCATATCAGACGCAAAACACGCTGTATCCCCTCGATGAAACGGGAGGATTAGAATACACAACGGAACTCCAATCACAATTGCGCAATGTAAAGCCCAGACGACCTCTAGGACAACGTCGAAAATCGACCTTCGACCCGATCACAGATATATGTAAGGACGGACATGAGTTGTCGCAAGCTCCCGAGCGGAAATCACGAAGAGTTTCGACTGCGCTTCGTGAAGATGGAAAGAGATCAAGCACTATACTCGCGAATCCAGCACAGAGAATATCTCTGGTTCCTGCTGATAAACATGAACCTAAGCGGGAACCAACGACCCGCCGTAGACGTGTCTCGGCACTGCTCGAAGATCGAGACGCAGAGAGCAAATATGAAGGGTTGGAGGGTGAAGAAGATCGACTATCGGAGCTCAAGAAGAACCCCAGAAGAAGGACAATCTACGTGCCAAGCGACGACACTACAATCATGACGATTCATCCTGGCGCGCATACACATCATACAAGAAGTAGAATGGAGGATGATACTATCATGAGGATGAATTCTGCAGCATCAACTCGCAAGATGCGTAATGCAAGAGACAGGTCGCCAGATCTAGGGTTTGATCTTGTCACTCTATCGGAAGAGGAGCCGGATAGTCTCATCTCTGCAATGCGCAAGAAACCCACTCGGAAATCACTCGCTGCCCCTCCAAAGAGGGGCCCTCTACAGCTTTCATCTCGCTCACATCAGACGGTTACCTTCGCAGATGATGTCATGGGTCAAGGTGGTGGAAAGGAGAACATACCCCCTGGAATGTCAGCGGTGAAGAACAGGAAGCACATTGAAGTAGATGAAGGAGCAAAAGTCAAGGCTCAGAATCAAAGACACCCCTCTGAAGCGCCAGTGCGGCCAGAAAAGCCACCGCGAACCCTCGCAGAATCTACTTCGATTAAAGTGTCGCGAGAAGCCAGCAAGAAGAGACCAAATTTGGAGACCTCCCTTGATACTTCTCCTGCGAAGACGTTGAAAATACGCGCATCCGCAACCGCAAGCACATCACCTCCAATAGAAAACTCTACCAGGAAATCTTCTGTCCGGAAAGCCGCTCTATCGTCGCCGTATGCTTCGAAATCCGCCAGGTCCCCGCCTCAAGCGCTCCGACAACAAAAGAAAGAGTCTGTACCCTCTAAACTCAGCGTACCTTTGATCGTACAAAAGGCACAACAACAACAAGAGAAATATCCGGCGTTGAAAGAAGATCTTTCCCGACCTCAAATGTACGAGGATAATTGGCTTCAGCATCAAGAGGTTGCTCTTACCCAGCTCATCAATGCATTGTTCGACACAGCACAACAACAGTGGGTCGATCCTGACCATAGAACTGCTAGCACATTGAGAGGCAAGCTCCTCAAAATTTATCATGATAACTCATTCTCGCTCCTACATAAACGCCTTCAAGCTTCGTTGATGTATGGCGCCTTGAGCATCCCGAAAGACGTTCTGACAAATACACTCCGTCTCAAAGACGATCTCGGTCTCCGTCGCAAGTTTTTAAATTTATGGGTCGATACATACGATTATACTGTCTTAAAGGCCGCCCTGGAATCAGTTGTTGGTCGCGAAATCCCTGTTTCCTCGAGGCTCTCCGGCACTTCGACAAGCTCTGAAGATGATGAGCGTTATCACCGGAGGGAGAAGAAGAGCATTGAAAACTTCATTGATACGTTTCTCATCCGCAACGAAGACGCTGTGAAGCTTAATACTGGCGTCGGATCAATCACAAACATCGCTAGAGGGGAACATAAGACAGATGATTTTGGATCTCACGGCTGGTCCTGGCGACGCACCGTCCTGAAGAGTCTTATGCTTGTTTTACTTCTCGACAAGGCTAAAACTACCGATACTTTCAAAGATTGCTTGTTTAAGACTGGCTCCTTACACAAGTCATCGACTACAGTACTGCAAGCACTAGCTAAGGACCTGCTTCCATCAGTCGGAGATATTACTCGCCCCCTCAGTCATCTCAACTATCAAGTATCTTGTGTCCAGTACCCATTGGAGGAGTATAAGTACCATATCGCAAACATGGCAACTGATCTTCGGGATGGCGTTGTCCTTACGCGCATCGTAGAGCTCCTCCTTTACACGCCTTCAACTTTAGCAACCCAGCGGGATGAAACGGTTACAGTTACTATGCCCTCTGGCGAACTGCTTACCTCTGCCTTCGACCTAGGCCAGAAGGAGAGCTGGGTTCTTTCTAAACATCTGAAATTACCAAGCATCGGTCGCGCCCAAAAGCTGTACAATGTTCAAATTGCACTGAGTGCCCTCGAAGGTGTTAAGGGCCCGGCGGGCAAAATCGCCAAAGAGATCACGGCCGAGGATATTGTTGACGGTCATAGGGAGAGAACCTTAAGTCTCCTCTGGGGTCTCGTTGGCAAGTGCGGATTAGAGCAACTCGTCGATTGGAAAGAAGTAGAGAGGGAAGTCGCACACTTCAAGTCCCTCTACCGAGAGCAACACAGGGCATTTCAAGAAGATGAAGACTCCCCTTCCTCGGCATCTTCTGACGATGAGCGCGCTCCAGCTCTCTCTACCTTCAAGCGCCACACCAATCTTCTCCAAACCTGGGCCGCCTCCATCGCATGCCTCAAAGGTCTCCGCGTTACTAATCTCACGACTTCCTTCACCAACAACAAAGTCCTCGAAGCGATAGTCGACGCATACCTCCCCTGCTTCCCCTCCACACACACCAATCCCCACCTTTCCTCCTCAGCATCAACGACCCCAGCATCATCAACCCGCTCCCACCGCCTCACCCTCCAAACAAAACTCAAGTCCATCGGCTGCAGCACCGCCTTCATTTCGCTCCTCGTCCCGACACCCACCCGCTCCTTCTCATCCTCTTACTACGCGCCCGTCAACTCCGCAATCGCATTCACACCCTCCCACGACTTTACCCTCACATCCCTCGCCTTCCTCGCCTCGCGCCTCCTCCCCGCCGCCCGCGCCCACCGCGCTGCGACATCCATCCAGCGCCTCTACCGCCACCGCCTCGCCAAGCGCGAAGTTGCCAAACGGGTCGCCCTCATGCGTCTCGCGCACCAGTGCACACTAGTAGTCAAGACGAGGGCGCGCGTCGTCGGTGCCGCTGTCGTGCTGCAGAGGGCTTGGAGGAGGTGTCTGGACCGCCGGATCGCGGGCTTGGTCAGGGATGTCACGGTCGTGCAAACTCTGGTTAGGGGATGGCGGGTTAGGAGGGAGGTTGGGCGGAAGTTGATGCTCGGTGGATTGGGCATGAGGGGTGGGACGTGGAGGAGGGGGAGGGACATGGTTAGGGGTGGATGGTAGAGGTTTGAGCGGTTATGTGGATCTTGTGTTTTCTTTCTTACTTTCCTTCCTTTACTTTCCTGTTGGATTGTTTCTTCTTGCTTTACATATTCGGTTGGGTATAGGTGTACCCCGGTTCGGGATTGGTATATGGATGGTGTGCTTGGATATCTCTGTGCGTTTGGACATAGACACAGAGTCTGTAGTGACATGGCAAATTGTCAGGCAGACCTGAGGGGCTTGCACAGTATTTATCAGGATCAGTCGATGCTTGATGGGCTGATTGTTGTGCTTTCCCGATAGTTTCTCTTGGTACTCTTAGATAGATTTATGAACTCAATAATGTTGGTTGATACTCTCTGCCCTCCTTCTGTCTCCGTATTGTCTACCTATACAGTAGCCTACAATCTAAGCTGACGTTACTCGAAAAAGAAAAACAAACACAACAACGAGAGAACAGGTAAAGTCAGAAATCCCTAAGTGCCCCAAAACGCCTAGCACGCTAGAACGCCCGCAATGTACTTTCGGTCTTCAAGCCAACCAACGAAAACAACAAGGACACACCCTTGAAAACCAGAGAACATATTTACGGGAGGAAAGAGCCACTCCACTTATTCAGCATCTTCGTTATCCCTCTTCCCTGCGACTCGCAGTCATAACTCCCGGCCTCTCCATATGCGCCGCGACCTCCGCAACACTTATGGCACTCTCCCCCGCTTTCTCCAGCCCCATCCCTAACATGCGTCTCGCAAGTTCCTTTTGGCCATCTCCTTGCTCCTTGTCAGGACTCAGGTGGCCGTTGCCATTATAAGTCGCGTGGGTGGGGCTGAGTGTTTTGGTATCTCCGCTCTTCTTCTCAGACTTCGTTCCATTCTTGCCGTTTATGTGAGATTGCCGTCGCGGAGGTGGTGGTGCGGGCGCGGATGCGGGTACAGTTGTAGGGGCGGTTACGGTAACAGGGATGTGATCTTGGAGCCACTCGACGGCCATACATCGCTTGACGAGCCGGACTGTGGTTTCGTCGACAGGAGCAAAATGCCATGAGGTTGTACCGGAACTATTGCGGCCGCGTAGGATTCGGAGGCATTTTAGTACTTCATGACACTTGTAGTGCGCGTCCTCGCACCTGAGCTGGCTGTTCGCTAGTAGAGGGTGTAGGACACGGAGGTAGGTGTGTCTAAGGGCATCTTCGCGTTCGTTGCCACTAGGTAGGTCGAGAAGGTTGCGGAGGATGACGTCGAGAAGAACGTGCAGGTCGTTAGTATAGAAGTACTCGGCCGTCGACTCAGACTGGAAGAGGAGGTAGAGGAGCTTCAGAATGAGGAGCTGTAATGAAGTTTCGGATTCTCGGTTGAGGAGGAGGATGAGGTTTTCCCCGAAGGTCTTGTAGGCGTTGCCATGCGTGGAAAAGGCTTTGATAATTCGGTTTGTGAGAGGAGTCGAATTGGGGAGCGTGGAGGTGACCATGTATTGTTCGTTCAGAACGAGCAGGACACGGATAACGGGGTAATGATAGGGGTCGTTAACGTCATTCGACAACTCTTCAATTATGCGGAAGAGATAGAGCACGAAAGCATCATCAATAGTAGCTGTTGGACGTATCAGTACAGCCCGTCACATGTAGCGCACTCTACCTCGGATGCTACCAGCGTACTCACATAGATCTTCCCAGGATAATCTCTGTATTCTGGACATTTCATATAGTAGCTCTAGTAGCAACTTATGTAGCCCCATGTCTTCTTCCCTAGAACTATCCTTGACGAGTTCTACCAACTTTGGAAACGCGCTCTCTACACGCATCATCTGGAATAGATCTTCGTCTTCACGACCATCGAAGAGAAGAAAGGAGGAGACCACATGGAGGGTCTTGGCATCGTCTTCCTAGACCCCATCCATCAGATATATTGAACGAATATAACTAATATGCTTATCACTAACCTGTAAGAGACAGTAGATGAACTGTCGTCTCACGTATTCCTTATGCGCGCGAAATATACGGGATTCGAGTAGCTTATATGAGCAGCGAGCAATGTCATATTCGGACTTAAGGTATTCCTCTATGCGAGTCAACCACAGTGTTCTTCATTTGCCAATATTATTCCTACTCTTGTAGCTTCCTACATTGTCTCTTCGTGTTGAAATCGTTGGACATACCTTTGAAGGTTGTGGTGAAGTGTAAGTATGACCTCAGGGCATTATCGATGAGTTCGCACGTTTCGCACTGACCCGCGACGATATCGTCAAGCTCTATGAGGTGACCAGTTAGTCCCTTGTATACCAGATATTGGAAATATAGGCCTTGCAAGGCGCATCAAGGTCTCAGACAGATACCCGGCGCCCGCAGAGGAGAAGTAGTAACTTACCGTCCCAAAACTGTTGTTCGTTATCCAGGCTGTAAGAGACGTTGAATTCCATTCTAAAGCTTGCGATATGAAAGCCAGATACATGGTCAGCCTTGCTTGCCCTGAGAACTGTACGATCTCATGAGGTGAGTAAAATGCTGGCTAAAGTTTAGTGGCGGAGGGAAGTAGATGCAAGTGTGATGCGGGCATATGTTGCTACACTGAGATGTGGTTGCTGCGGTTTATCGAGGGGCAAAACACCAGAGCACTACCGTAAATGCGGAAGGTAGAGCCAGTGAACAGTCAAAAGTACTTCTCATATATCCGTAAGTATTTGTAAACATCTTATTCTTCAATTCTGTCGTTGCAGATTGCAGTCGGTCGTACAGTGTTTATTATTCGAAGTTTTACTACTTGTGAAAGAATATCCCAGGACTCCCAAAAATGCTCCAAGGCCATTCTGCCCTTTTCCCAGCAACCAAAACGCCCAAATCTTTACTACAAGAAACACTGATTCGAAGACCAATGGTACAAGAAATTAGTAAATTCCTCAAGATTACGAGGACGAAGTTTCTATTCACGCCTCTGCCGTAGGTCTCCTGAAGGGATGAGCCTCTGTGTTCAAAACCCACTCGTCCAAATTGACCAGATCCTCATCACTAAACAGGAGGTAAAAGTACTTCAGCGTCTCGGCGAGCCAAAAGCTCTCCATCTCATCCAGCTGTTGCGGGATACTCTTTGTGACATCGTCGATAGCACTATTCCCGTAGGGTGCGCGGGTTTTTGACATAATGGCATTGAACATTTTCCAACCGACTTCACGCCAATGCTGATCGCCTGTAATACGGTACATATAGAAGACTGACTCGATAGCTTCGGGCCTATCGATAAAAAAGTCAGTATACTATGCCTCACTTAAACCTTCCAACAGCAGAAGTTTGTACATACCTAAGGATATACTTTCGGTCCACTATCGAGAGAAAACCTTCAGGTAGCCTCTCATCTTCAATGCGGGATTTGGCGTACTCTTCAAGGGTCGGAGGAGGATCAGGATACGGGTTATAGTCCGCATCTTCGCGCGGACCTAGCTTCTCCTTCTTCACGGGACCCTCGGTAGATACTCCATCAAGTTGCCTCTTGGCCATTTTAGGACTTACTGCTGGTGTTTCGCGCTGGTCGAATATTATTCTGTCAACTTCAGCGTCAGCATCGGACTCAGCTGTGGATGCCGCGGTGGGAGGTTTTTCCAAGCTAGCTGCTGCTGCTGCGGCCTGCTGTTCCTTGATTGCGGCAATCTGCTCGTTGTATGCTCGCATTCTAGATTCCGCAAAGGGGTCTAAACGGCTGTACCATTCCGTTTCGTTCCAGGTACAGCTAGCGGGGTTTTGACATTTGATCGCGATCAATGCTTCTGGCATGATACCTGTCGCGGTTGATTCATAAGCCCATACACAGCCATCAGTAAGTTTAGCGGCGACTTCAAGATCTTCCTCACGACCAAAGATCTTTGCGCCCATGGCAAGCATGCCCCCAGCGAAACAAGTAAGATGGGCTGATTCCGCTTCGAAGTCTTCATCCATAACAATTTCTGTGCTCTCGGTAGTAGTTATAGGACTCAGGGATAATTTCCCAGAGACGAGAATGTCTCGGTTATCTTTCGTCATGGGTCGGAAAAAAAGCTTTTTGGAGAACACATCGGCGGATGTTTCGTACATCGTCTTGTATTGGTCTTTCAACCCACCAAGTAGTAGCCATTCCTATGTAATGTCAGTTTCAGCCCTTATCTTGAGTCATGCTCGATTACCTTGGGTAGATATTCGTAGGTGGAATCTGAGAGGCCACCTAATGTGAACTGTTCGCTGCCATAGTCAGATGACGACACGAGCCCCTGAGGAATACATTCCAATTTCTTCTCCGCAGCTGCATCCAGGTCTGTGAGTGGTTCAGATTCTAGTTGTCTTTTGGTCTTTGACGAAGAATTAGATGAGTGATTGTCGTCCCAGCCTTGTATCTTTCCCTTGATCGGAACATCTTGTTCAAGCGTAGTAGCGTCAACGGGATTTCCTGAGCTCGACTCATCCCGAATATATGCTTCCGTGTTTGGTAGAGCAACCGGAATAGTAGGGTCAGTCGAGTGACTGGGACGTTTGCATCCTGAAGCATCAAGATATGTTGGCCACATGCCAGGAAGCCTGGTTTTACCCTGGAATTCCTCCAGCGCATCTGTCACTCGTTGCACGGCATCAAAATATTTTGGCTCTTTGGTTAACTGGGCTAATCTAGTAAACTCCATAGTCAAGGAACCAATTTCAGCAAGTACAACACGGGTTGACGCTCGATGCGGTTGAGAGGCAAATGTACTTGACAGAATTAGCAAATAGAATATCCTGTTGAATCCAACTTCACTTACGGTTTCCAGGTATAAAAAGTAACTGGCATTCGATTTGGTGTATCGAATGCCCCAAACATTATATCTCCAATCTCGACGGCCTTATCGAGTAATATTTTTTGGTCCCGGCCGCTTATATCGTAAGCCGCAAGTAACCCGCCGAGATATCGAATCGTGGCTTCGAATATAGGAATGTCAAACCGAATACTTGTCGTGAAATCGATATTTGCAACAGCATTCACGGCTTCTTGAAATTCCTCTTTCAATCCCATAATCCATAGTGTGTCTAATGAATCGACTAGCGTCGCGGCCCACCCACAGAATGGGTCGCGAGATCCGTTTGACACAGGCGATAACTCGTCCTTCAACCAGGCAAACTGCCTGTAACCGTTCCATGAATGAAGGAAAGCTTCCTTAACCGCAGCTTGCTTCTGCTCCCGGTCAGCCTTGGCAACTTCAGACTCCTCAGTGAAAGTATGCTGGATCTTTGGGATTGATGTCGGCGTCCCAGTAGGCAGCTGAATGGTAGAGCCCTCTGGGACTGGGAAGTGTTCCTTCTGTTTCCGCCAATGTATTATCGGGACCTGATCATTTGCGGGAGGGATAACAGGCTCTAACCTGCCTTCTCCGTGCTCGACGGGAATATCTGCAGGATTGAAATCAAGATTATAATGGTGTGTCGGGATGCCATCTTGGTCTGGAGTAGGGTTGATCTTGGTAGGCGCTGTCTTGTGTGGTCTCTGCGTGGGACGTGGCTTTTGGGTAGGCCTATTGATATGACTGTAGGTAGGAGCGGGTAAGCGATCGAAGGGGGTATCCGCTGCAGGTATGTGAAGGTCAGGTCTCTTTGTTTCTACGACAATTACACCTGGTCGTTGATCTGGGTTCGGTTTTGTGCCATCGACTGGATTCTGACCCCATGGATGACGCAAGGCATCTGGAGCATAGTTTTTTGCCGTTTCCCATTCTTGAGTTCCTCTTAATTGGACGAATGCGATGATAGCAACGACAGTGAAGAGTAAAAACACTCTGTATCTGCGATACCGAAGCATCTCTCACGGCGACCGTGGGCTCCAAACACAGAAGGCCTTGAGAAGGAAAAGGTCGCGTGCGCAAAATGGAGATGGTGGGAGTAAGGATTAAGGAGAGAGCATCTGCGAACAGACGATGGTAATTATCTAGTTCTAAGGATAAAAGCGCAAATGGGGTTCCCTAAAAAGACACAATAATTCGAGTAAAGCGAAAAGGTATGGTACAACAGGAAGATGAGAGTAACAGAAGACGGCAAATGTGGTTGCACTGTGGTCTCAATTTCTCTCCTAATCCCCAACTACTTTCCCAGGCCTCCCAGGGCTCAGGTTCTTGGCGAATCTCACGTTCAACGTAAGTTCTAGCTCCTGTAATGTATGACTAAGGTATCTTGAGTAAGTTAGTAGTATTAGGGATCCTTATAGGGAACGTTATTGGACCATGAGGCATCACCGCAGGAGTTCAGACTTCAGAAACCCCTAGCCCCACCAGTCGCCCCTGAATGGAGCGTTTTCTAAAGGAGCTGACAACTCGCTAGGTATTCGAACGAGGCCACCATTAACATCACAAGTGTTCTGATCTATCTTCAAGTTCTGACCATTCAGAGTCTTCGCATTATTTGTCTACAGTACCGGGCATGTGATATTAAAGTTGATAAGCACTTTTTCATCGCCGCGGAGCCAAGTCATGGACCCCGCAAAACAATTTGTGCATTGCTCCTTTGGGTGATCCACTTTGCAGTCGGATACACAGGTGTGGGGTAAGTAGAAAGTTATATACTATGAACTTGCCCACGACCCTTAGATACCTGGTCGGTAGGTGCTTTTACCTGTGAAATTTTATGATACAAGTGCTATGCTCATCATGCCATCCAATCACCCTCGACAACTGCTGGTGTTCATCTCCGGACTTTTCCTCATGAAACATAAAGGAAGACATTCATACGTTTACTGCTCAGTTACTGATTCTGGAGCTCTCCCCATTTGCCGTGCTTTTAGCATCTCATCACATAGTAACAAGTTGGATGCGATGCCCGAACTTGAAGCGATACAGTTGCGGAGTACTCGGAAAGAATCAAAGACACCTTGCTGTATAGGATCCATGGGTTTGCCAGTCGTTAGGTTGAGGCCAACAATATTACCATCTGAAAGCTCGTCCTGGAGATCGGCAACTGGAGATCATTAGTATTACTGTTAGTTCACAAAGTTTATGAACACTCACGGGAATCTTGAATATCGTGTCCTGCATTGGCAGCAAGCGTTTTCGGTATTATTAGAAGAGCATCCGCGAAGGCTGTTACTCCATATTTTGCCTTTCCTTTGGCTGTCTTTCTGAAGGACTCGCTCGACAAGTGAGCAGCACAAGCTACTTGGAACGCACCCGCTCCAGGTACCACACTCCCGTCGACAATCATGTTATAGACGCTTCGTAAACCGTCACGAACTGCATCTTTGATTTGTGTGATTGTATGTGCGTTTGGACCCTTGATCAGAAGAGTTACTGACTTTGGATCCTTCACCTCTTCCTTTTGAACGTTAGAAATATCCATCGTTTGAAAGGAAGGATCACTTACAATGAAAGTATACTTCTCCTCGCCAAGTTGATGTTCATAGACAACACCTGCCCACCCTAGTACGTCCGGTGAAAGATCATCTACGCTGTTCTGCGCTGAGCCACCGCATACCAGCTGTAACCTTTCCATGTTTCTTCTCTTGGCTCTCCTTAGGGCAAAGATACCATTCTTTACCAAGACATCTAAGCTGAGTGGATCAATTCCCTTCTGGTTTATTACTACAAAACCCTTCTTCGGGTCATCACCGCACACTTCCTTTTTTAGTTCCACAATCTTACGTAGCTTCTCATCTACGAAACGTCTCTCGCTCTCCACTAACTTTTCCCTCTGCCCTGCGCTCGAGTAATAAAATCCCGAATTGATTTCTGATTTCTCATATTCCAAGCTTACATTCAGGGTCAAAATATAAGCATTTTCAACTCGTTTCGCCATGTCAGGGTGTCTCGCACCATGATCTAAGGCCAGTCCTCGGATGAGTTGTGTGTCAGCTGCTGTCCGGTGTTGCATTGTCATGATTTCAATCATGTGGAGGTCTGGCTTCGATGACGGGTTGTAGATCGCTAGGACGGCATCCACGATTGACGGCGTGAGTTGCTCCGCTAACGAAGCGTTCAATTTGGTAGAGAGGGACGTCCTTGCGACTGATAGAAGGAGTTCGCGATCAACATCTCGTTTCAGTTTAAAATTATCCAGAAACTAGAATATCAGTTTTGAATTTTTCTTGGAAAACACATTGCTCACCTTTAATGCCTCTGTCTTTGCGATCTCGAAACCATCTGTGATAACTCTCGGATGTAGTCCTTCTGATATGTAGCGATCTGCTTGCTTTAATAACTCTCCTACCATTAGCACCACAGATGTTGTTCCATCGCCAGTAATATCATCTTGCGCCGTAGCCGCTCTTGCGATCATAACCTTTCCAACGGTTTAGTATGCTTTTGAAGGAAATAAAAAGAACATATCCATACTGCCGTGGGATTTTGAATTTGCTATACCATGTTAGTAGTAATAAAAAACTCGGTAGCAGATTGGCATACCATCTCTCGAAGAAGAACACTTCCATCCTTGGTGAGCTTAATCTACCATGTGTTAGCCTATATAAGGAATGATAGGCAGGATATGTCCCATACTGCTCCCGCACCATCTACAAGCCTAGATGGACAAATTTAGCATACATAATTCAGATATTGAATCAAAAGGTCCAGTCTCACATCTTTAAGGTGCCCAGGGGACCCAGATTAGATGCTAGTACCTATGAAATCAGCTATTTAGCTTCCTATAAACAGAACTTTTCGTCTTTGCTTCGCCCATACCTGTTGTAGACCCTCACCTGCTGAAATATTAACCCTCAAAGCTTCCCCGCGCCTCTACTTTGCTGTTAGCTCGAAGAAATTGTATGCTTGAGTAAGGGAATCGTACCCGCGACTCCGCTTTAGGATTTAGTAGCTGTGCAGCAGACATATTGACCAGTATGAGAGAAACGGTCGGAAACGATTTAAACTGAGGAATACAGTGGATATCACAATACTCTCTATGCAGCCTACGTTCACGAACTTTTTTGAGACGCGACTGGTCTCGGCGTTAGGTTTAGCCGATAGCCGCAGCCAAGATTTTCCGACCTGAGCTTGAGCTTCGAACTTTTTTCCAACGACCACAGCCATTTTTGATACCAACCAAAACATATACGTTCTCGCTTGAGGGGTTATAATCCACCATGGCTGACTACCTACTCCTTGAGCAGTCGATCGGCTATTCGGTATATCATACTTGCGCTGCAATCGAATAAAAGCTAATTGTCGCAGGTCTTCAAAGTGCTCCTACAAACCGACACGGTCGGCAATCGCCTGAAGGAAGTTCAAGCTCAATCCCAGGACCTTGCAAAATTTGGTAAGATGGTCCAACTGGTCTCTTTTGCTCCATTTCAAGGCGCAACACAAGCATTCGAGAACGCCAATGATGTTTCCGAAGGAATCGCATCGGAGTACCTCAAGTCTGTCTTAGAAACAAATTTACCCAGACCGGGAAAAAAAAACAAGGTGGTTCTCGGTGTCTTCGATAAGAATCTTGCTGGAAGTATTAAGGCAGCCTTTCCAAATATCGAATGCGAGACAAGCGAAACTAGTGAAGTTGTTGGAGATCTTCTACGAGGGTTGCGAATGCACGCGCCAAAGCTATTGAAACAATTGCAGGAGGGCGATGTGGAACGTGCCAATCTAGGCCTTGGACACGCATACTCTAGAGCAAAAGTCAAATTCAGCGTCCAGAAGAACGACAACCATATCATCCAGAGCATAGCCACTTTAGATCATCTGGATAAAGCGGTCAATCAGTTCTCAATGCGAGTCAGGGAATGGTACAGCTGGCATTTCCCCGAACTCATCAAGATCGTCTCGGAGAATCATCTGTACGCAAAGGTTGTACTGTTCATAGGGGATAAGTCTACCCTCTCGGACGATAAATTACACGATCTTGCGGCAGTTGTGAATGATGACAAGGCCATTGCTCAAGCTATCATCGATACTGCGAGAATTAGCATGGGTAGAGATGTCTCTACGACGGATCTGGAAACCATCACACACTTTGCAGAAAGAGCCGTCAGTCTAGCTGAATTTCGAAAGAACTTAAGCAATTACCTTGGATCGAAAATGCATATCGTTGCCCCCAACTTAGCTACGCTCATAGGGGATACAGTCGGGGCAAGGTTGATTTCAAAAGCTGGAAGCTTGACTAATCTCGCTAAATATCCTGCTTCCACCATTCAGATCCTTGGAGCAGAAAAGGCTCTATTTAGGGCATTGAAAACCAAGGGAAATACTCCCAAATACGGTATTCTCTATCACGCAAGCTTTATTGGTAAGACGGGACAGAAGAATAAGGGCCGTATCTCGCGGTTCTTAGCAAACAAATGCTCTATCGCGTCGCGCATAGATAACTTTTCCGAAGCCCCTACCACAAAGTTTGGTGAAGCATTGAAGAAACAAGTTGAAGAAAGGATGGAGTTCTATCAAAGTGGTGTACCACCAACAAAGAATGAGGTCGCTATGGTAAGCATTATCCCAGAGTATTTCTTAAAAAAATCAGCTACTAACACTTTGAAAGAAATGCGCCATGGATTCCGTTTTGGCGGATCTTGACATTGCAGATCCCACTGCCGCAGGTGCTGAAGACGTTGAAATGGCTGATGGTGTTACGGCCGCAGCTGTTGAACAGAAGATTCGGCACAAGAAGGACAAGAAAGAGAAGAAGTCCAAGGGTGAGGATGAACTGGCCGAGATGAAGAAACGGAAGCATGTTGAAGCCGACGGCGAGAAGAAGAAAAAGAGTAAGAAAGCTAAATAGTACAGTTTAGCTATGCATGGTGTCATAGGAGCCTGGCGTTAGGGAATTGTGCCTGGATACCCAGGGGTATGCATTTTAGGGTATGGTGGTACCTTCTACTGTTGAGTTGATCGGAGATTAGCGGCGTAGATTCAGCAGGTCTCAAATAATTTTGTCTACCTAGTAGCAAAGGTTCTCTCGGTGCGCCAAATTGGCACAATGGTTCTGTACTTTATACATATCAAACAGTCAATAAATTAGAACTTCCCACGATGCTTCTTTCTGAATTTGCACAGCTTCGAAATTTTAGCAATAGTATTGAAAATCTGTTCTAGTCGTACATACTCCGTAAAGGTGGACTAAAGTGAGTTTTGGCCCAAGGGCCCTTGTGGTCAATGATTGGTTGTTTGCAAACCTCAAGTCGCGTTTCCCTCGCGGTTCCTCGTCAATCGTGAGCTCCTCTTTCAACATTAGTCTACACTTAACACCACAATGTCCGCTTTGCCTGTACATCGGGTCTTAAAGAAGGGCAAAACTGCACAGCTCTGGTAAATAAAATATGAGTTTCCCCTTCGTACCAAGCTAATCCATTGGCGATAGCTATGACCTCCCACATCGCATTACAGAAGCCAAAGTCTACCCAGTCACAGCTCCAAATGGCTCAACTATTATCATCTACGGCCGATCCAATGGCATCACAGTGTTGTGGAGCGGTGGACGTTCTTTAAAGAAGAGGAAGGCGTCCGAGGCGCCCCAGGAACCTGAGACAAATGGGAATAACGAGGATGCTATTATGATCATAGACTCCGATGAGGAGGAGGAAGCGCCCACTAAAAGGAAAGCTGACAACATTCCTGACGCAGAATTTGAATCTGAAGAGGAGGAGACGGACTTCTCAGAGTCATATCCTCCCATTGTTCAACGACTCACGCTCCCACTCGGAACCCAGGTTTTACACATCGCCATTCCCAGCATACCAATCAAACCGTCAATTAAAGGATCGAACTCCTTACCTCAGATGTTCTACGATATGATCGTATTTTCGGTAGCGTGCGCGGACAATTCAATAAAGATTCTCACACTGCCACTTAGCCCACCTTCAAATGAGGCCATAGAACAGGAAACCGTTGGAGAGGGCATAGTTAACATTTCTGGACCAACGGGGCATCAGAGAGTACCAGATGGATTATCGATGGCCTGGACAGCACGAGAACCTCTAAGTCCAGTCCATGAGCTTGAAGAAGATGATACCATGGAGATAGATGCAACCCCAACCTCCAAAGCGTTCCTAAGTCGCTCCCATTCTCACCCTCGAAACACGCAATGGGATCTAGTGCTAGCATCGCATTCTACTGAACTTAGTGGAATATTTCATATATTTCGCGTCCCGGTCACGCTCGACGGCGATGATTATATGTTGGAACGTCCAACCGGTTCCTCTTTCACACAGTACCTTAGTTCTCCAGCTGCGTCAGTCACTTTCAGTCCGGCTCATTATCCCTCTAAGAAGCATCTTCAACTATTGATTGTGGAGTCTAAAGGCGCTGTCAGAATCTTCAACCCACTGGCACCCAGTCGGGCACGGCCTCGCTCCTCTAGACAAGAAACAGATTCCCGTAATAAAGTGAATCGTGGCTCATGGGTTGCTTCATTCCTAACACCTTTCGATCTCTCTAAATCCAAGACAACTTCTGCTGATATGGTGCGGCGTAAACGTATTCTGTCGGCACAGTGGACAACAAATGGTTCAAGTGTGCTCATGCTCCTATCCGATGGGGAATGGGGTATATGGGACTTTGAGGGCTCTGGACCATCTCCACCAGGCGCTTCCTTTGGCGCATCTGCTCTCACCTTTAGTATGCGGGGCTTCATTGGAGCTGCAACTCGCGCCACACATCTCAAAAAGCCCAAGAGCGGGCGCCTTTCTCTAGAGCCTGCAACGCCTAACACTCGTCGAGTAAAGGAAGAGGCACTTTTCAGCGGCTCGAAAACCTTGAGTAGTAGTACAGTTATGAATGGTGGTATATCTGTACGAACATGTCACCCGCTTTCGGGGCACCCAGATGAATCCGTTATTATCTGGTTCGGCGATGAAGTCTACCGTATTCCACAACTCCATCAGTTCTGGAGTCGCAGTGTTTCAAGTGGAGGCGGAACCGGATCACTGTATGGACCAGGCCTCAGTCACGTCGATGGGATCAAGCTCTTCAATGAGCGAATCTCGCATATCGATCAGTTCCCGATCCAGAGAGCCGCGGCAAGGGTTACAAAGAACACGGATTTACTCATAGCTGCGGAAAGTAGGCTACTCATTCATATGAGCTCTGCAATGGTAGCGTCCGCCAACGCACCTTTATTCGCAAAGGAGAAAGAAGCGGACAATACTGCGTCTGTGGATCAAAGTTTGCTTCTCAGAGGGGAGCTCGACACAGTTGGTTTGGATAGAGTGATGGAGAGTATGGGATCTCTCGGAACGGCTCCTCGTAGAGTTGGGTTTGCTGCTTAAACCGGTGACCAAATTTCAGGTTATGGTACCTTATTGACCGTCTACGATAAGAACACGTGGATTAGGCAGCAGTTACGCTCCATCCATGTATCGTCATTTCTTGGCTAAGGAGATATATGAATAAAAGATACCCCAAGGACTTCATTCTCGACACCTCAACTTACCACTAGAATTTTCAATAGAAAGATAAATGTTCTCCTTTGTTTTGCCCAGTTGGTCGCTAACCATAGGTATACATTCCCTGGCCAGCTGAAGGTCTGAGTCGAAAAGCACCCTGAACACTACGCTACTCTTTTCTTTCTCCAGTCTGTTATTTATCCATAAGGTAGTGACTTCCAATTTTCCTGCTCTTGTCTCTCCTCTTAATGAATCTCCTTCTATTCTCGTTTCTTCCTTCGCAATCTCTTCCTCCCGTACTCTTCACTTTCAACCTCAAGCTTCTCCCTCCCCACTCCCTTCCTCTCTCCCTACTCTCTTTTCTCTCCAACAGTCCAGCACCTGGCCCATAAAAAACATTCCATCACCATAACCCCCAACGCAAACACACATACCAAACTCGCGAGGTAAGGTGGAGCACTAGGCGCGTCCCATCCTCGCTGCTCTGTAACCTCCGCGACAAATCAAACCGCACGCTCTCCGGACCGAAGCCTCCTCACCGAGGTCTGCGGACAGCCCGTCTGTCTGGGGTCCTTACTCTCGCAACCCCGAGTTGCAGGAGGACATGAGAGTGGGCGAGTAAACAGCCCATGGCCCTGGACACAGAAACCGGAGCACTTTTCTCCAAGCGGTGGGGAAATGTGAGGATGGTTTTGCCGTCTGCCGCTGTCCCCGGCGTCCTATTCGCCTCTTGTCGGCTCTGCTGGTGAGGGGAGGGAGGGGATGTCGCATATGTGGGATAGCGGATGGGTTGGCTGGCACATTTATATAAATCCTGCAAAGAATTTATACCAAAACGATAAACCGACCACTCATATTTCATTTCAAGGTCTTGTTTTTGGTCTGCAAATATTAAAGTTGTCAACATTCTCTATCTCTTAGCTTTTGTTTTATGTATCCATCCCATTCATTATGCGTGGAATACGTGCTTACCGTGCAAAAATGCCTTAAGATCGCTCTCTAAGCCCTTCTTATGCCAGCCATCGCTTTTACTTCATATCAATGCACATATTGCACAATAGCCCGTCATGAAATGATAGATATCCCCCATCAGACAAATAGCGCCACTGCTCTAATGAGATGAGAGCAGATGTCATACCCATCCAAATCCTCCCCCGACTAGGAAAATGCCAGTTCAATTACCACAGTCTTCTCTCAACACCTCCCCTTAACTCGAGAAACATACTCTCCATCTATGAATCATGCACATGCCCTAACTTCGACAACTCCTTCCTAATACTCTCCTCTGTTAAGATCTTCCTGACTTGCGTATCTTCCAACTTTTCACCCCCAGCTTGCCTCATCTTCAAGTCCTCGATGGCCCTCAGTTTCTTCAACAGGCTCCTAACCTTCTTTTCCCCGGGGCTCGCACCACCGGGACTCGTAACCGTGAGGTCTGGCGGCGACATAACAGTATTCGGAGGTATCTCCAGCTTCTTCTGTCTAATATCCTGTCTCGACTGCTCCGCGGTAGTCTGGGGAGCTTGTCCAATCCCATCTTGCTGCTGCGGCTGCTGCTGCTGATTTTGTGGGATCCTCCAGTTGTCCACCTGCCCGGACTGGTTGCGCTGATGGCTGTGGTCTCTTTGCCTGCTTCCTGTCCTTCTCTGACTCTTTTCTCTCGGAGGCCCACCATTCTGGCCCTTGCTCCTGCTCCGCTCGTGGCCTCTTCCTCCCCTTCGTTCCGGACTCCTGTTTGGGTCTTTCGGCGCCTCTTCTCCGGCAGCTGCGAGTCCCGCTGCCTTTTCTGCTGCTTCTTTCGCTTTCTTGGCTTCACGTTTCTTCTTGTTCTTGAGCGCGGTCTTGCTCATTTCCGGATCGGCGCCTTCACCTGTTCCAGCGAGAGAGACGCCGCCGCCAGGCGCGGCTCCCGGAGGAAGAGGAGGCTCCAGTGCTTCGGCACCAGGGACTTCGCGACGTCGTTGCGGCCTATAGGCCCCACTGGGTCCGCTAGAGGTACCATTGGAAGAGATACCGTTGTTGCTGTAAGCTTGACCACCTTCATCTTCACGTTTGAAGACCAAAGGAGTAGTTGTTCCACGTGCTCCCGGTGGGCGGTAAGCTCCGGCAGGTTTGGAAGGCGTCTTAACAGTGCTCAGATACGCCAAGGCGGAGGAATGGGGCGTGGGAACTGGGTGGAAAGGATCACCTAGGGGATGCTGTGCAGTCGACTGGGGACGCCAGCATACGTGGTACAACTCGTGCATATCTTCGTTGTACATGACGCCACCACTAATATGCCATACTCTCACACCGTTGTCAACCCTAAGCCGTGGACTTGTCGTAGCAGTAAGGATATGCTTCCCATCCGGACTCCATTCGCAGACACTAGAGTTACTAGCTTGGATGGTGGTAACTTTGTTGTAATTCTTCTCGATATCGTAAATGTCCATCTGGCCAGCCAAATTACCGAAGCCTGCGACAAGAACAAATCGGCCATGAGGGGAGAATAGGATGGTGTTCCGCGGTGCAACTTGAAAATGGTGCTTTGCGACAGCACGTTGATCGAAAATGGTTGTGGTAGCGGGCATGTATCCGTAAACAACCCCAAACTCTTTCGAATTCGGATTCCAAGCGACATCATGGATTGGACCTTCCTTGTCTACATTCATGTTAGCCAATTTCTAGGTTGATCCATCTGTCCAATGTAGTACATCATACCAAGTGTAATCCTCGCATCGAACCCTCCATTGGCACTAAGAATATACATGTTGGTCTCGCCATAGTAGCTTTTGTTCGTCTTGTCAACTTCCGTCTGAGCCAGGACAATTAGACTCGTGCCCAAGGCATTCCATTTCAACTGCACTTTGTCGCCCTTGAAGAAAGTTTTTTGGGAAACGGCGCTATCGAACTGAGGGACATTGTAGACTTTGACGGCAGCTGGTTGGCCCTTTTCGGAGTAGTCAGTAAATGTTGGAATGTTATGGCGAATCTTAGCTAACCTTTCTCTCTGGGATAAAAACAGCAACTGAATGGTTCTTGCCCGGAGAAAGCGCAAAATCCGTCACCCCTTCAACACGGAGTTTGTTCCAGACGGTACCTAGATCCGCACTTTTATAGAATTGGACCTCGTTGGTGACAACACGGGCACAAAATTGTTCGTCAAAAGTATACTGTAAGTTCCAGCCAGTCTGAGATTTCTGGACGAATTTTCCGACCGCATTCCTTTGGCCCTCGGAGCCCGCGTTGTCATCTGCCACACGCCAGACCTTCAAGTTCTTAGTAGCGTTACCATCGGCGTCTTTAGTAGGCCGTTGCCATGTAATAAGGTATGTCCCCAACGGTGAAAACCCAAGTTCGAAGACGTTATCTTCTGGGAGGGCGGTGACAACGTGACCAACTGAGGCATCTACCACCGAAATCCTAAACGTGCGGGGTCAATAAGGCGTCACGGAGGTCGATATCGAGTCACATACTGTTCGGGTGAAGCCCAAGCAAAGTATCTACCATCCGGGGAGTATACACAGCATCGAAGGTTCCCTTCCGGCCTATATTGCAATATTTACGTCAATTACGTATGACCAAATAGACGATGGATGCGGGGCTCACCTAGTGAAGGCAGGAACTGCTTCATAGACTGGAGCAGCATTGAGCAACCCAATGCCCTTTGAGGTCCGATCTACAAAATAATGCTCCGGTCAGCTTAAAGTTAAGTTGTTTGGGGACTGATGAGGGAATGTCAAGCTTACAGGCCAACTGAGTGGGAGTAGTCATGACTAGGCGATGTCGAAGACGTAGCGAGAGTATTTCTCCTCCTTGATGTGCAATAGAGTTTGCTGCTGAGGGAGAGTTGGTTTCGAAGAAGGTCGGAGGCTGATGGGCGCGAAGTAAATAAGTGAAGGGTGCAGCTGGCGAGGTGGCAGGGCGGACGTCAAGGTATTTTTGCGTATGACGAGGCGGGTTGTTGTGCTATTGTTCAGGCAATGAATAGTCAAATCCACCACCGGAGACAAAATTCACAGCTTGGTACAGCGTGGGCACACAGGTAGAAAGCTTGGTTTCAAAGGGCACCTGAGGGCGGACTCGATTGTTGGGAGAGAACGAGGGAAGGGAGAGGGAGGTGGGTAGAAATTCGTTGTCGAACAAAATTTCCAAAGGGCAAGACAAGGCTCACGAGCCTAGGATACACCTCTCATCTACACAGTACACACATGCACCATCCCACCGCTAAAACGCACATGAAGGCGAGTAATATCAACGATACGATTACAACACACGCAGAAAAACACATAATTTTGCGATATATTTTGTCAAGTTTTCAACTCGCCTCCCTCGAGCGGTTCCTTTTTAACCGCCAGCTGAGTCGAGTCCCACGTACGGTAATCTACTATTCGGGCTCAACAAACAGCTATGTATTAAAAATAGTCTGTGGCCTGCCAACTGCAAATACAACCCTTCCTTATTATTGTCTCATGCATGTCTCATAAGGGCTAGAACTAGTGCACAAGGCCATACCGACATCTACAAAGTCGGCCATCATATTCAAGTAATAGCCCGTTGTCTACCACTATGGGCAGCTGGTTTTAATGCCATTATAAGTATCAATCTAGGGAGCTTACAAAATGCGGATATGACATCCTAGTCATATGCAAAATATGTGTCGTAACCTAATTCTCTACCTGTATTAAACCTCCTTGTCACTATTCTCCGGCTTACTACACATTCTCTTTAGCAAAGTCGACGGAAGGATCAATATTAAAATGTATAATAACCTTGTTAAGCGTACCCAAAGCTCCATATAAAATCGGACCATGTCCTGACCATGACAGTAAAAAAGGATAGCATAAGAATATGAGATTGCGTCCACATTTTATCTCCTCATATGCTTCATTCCTTTTGCATTCGTTCCCACTCTTCCCGCAGAAGCCCGTACCATACCAGGTCCATGAGTTTTCCATATTTGTTAACATATCCTCGAAGTGTCCCTTCATAGACGAACCCGTTCTTAATGGCAACTTTCTCGCTACCCTTATTGCCCGAATAGAATGCTATTTGTAGCTTTGTCATCTCCGGTTTATTCCTGAAAGTCCAGTCTGTCAATAACTGACAAGCAGCGGATGCTATTCCCCTTCCCCAATACTCCTCACCGACCCAGTAACCAATCTCTGCTGTGTGGGTATGAACGTCACTTCCAGGTTTAAGTCCACAACTACCGATGATTAGTCCCTCACTTGGATCCCGGCCTTCACCTGGGTTCGTTGTAATGACGAAATTCGGCTTCTCTGGTTCGGTTAGGCACATAGTAATCCACTTCCTACCGGCCTCTACCGTATATTTGCTCGGGAACGCGTTGGTCATCCACTGGGAGATATTCGGGTTGTCGGCCTGCTTCGCCATAGGTTCTGCGTCATTTGGATGATATGGTCGAATATAACACAGTGAATGGCTTGCTATTGGCGGCGGGATAGGATCAATTGGTAGTCTGACGAGCTTCGGTGATGATGTTACGGGCTTTGTCTGAGGCGGTTCGGAAATAACCGCGGTTTGGTAGTCCATTATAGAATGACTTCAACAGAAAGGAGGACGAATGCGACAGGAAAATTGAGAGTAATGAAAAGGCTAACAGAGAAGAGACACAACATCCATTTCGGGCCAACCTTCTGATATATTACTTCGAATGAGTCACTTACGTAGCAAACCATTGACTCAATCAGTGAATGTAACCATATGATAAGATACGAGAAAAGCGATATACCTACTAAAACGGTCCCTACAGCCCTTTTGAAATCCCTACATCAGTACAGGCCCAATAGAACCCGTGTTCCGGTGTTGGCTTGGTCAGCCTGTCCATGCTGGAGTGCATGGTACTGTACTGTACACTACACTACACTAGACGCAGCGAGGAAATGCCGCAATGATTCAACGCGAGGGGAAACCGAAGACCAATCAAGAAACATTGTTCCCGTGGTGTTCGGCAATTCATTATATGCGTCTACAAGATAGTAGAAGGAGAATGTAGAGTCCAAACATTGAGATGGTATAAATACCCAGCATAGCCGAGGTTCTTCCGTGGTAATATTCTACGCGTCTTCCCGCGTCTTCCCAAGAGGGAGCATCCTAAACAGTTATTCGGACGAATACTACAACATGAGAACGAGGTGAATACAACTGACTTTATAGTACAGCATGTGCTAAATACCACTCTAGGCCCACTCTCAAAACCTATACGCGACACCGAATTTCTATCAACGATGACGAGCCTCCAACTAAGCGACAGCGACTGAGTTATCCACACGATGAGAACAAAAAAGATGCTATATCGAACAGTAAGCCCAGAGAACTGAGCCGTAATGCAATTTCAAGGCATACACCAAGCTCTCCTCACGCAGAATCTTCGATATGCTCCGATCCAGTTTGTCCAAATTCAACCCCACCATCCTCCCCTCCAACTAAGGTCGCATTGCCTGCCATTCCTCAGAAGAAGCGTCCCGCGTTCTCATTTTCGCAATGGAAGAAGGATGCAACAATGGTCGCTAGAGAACCACTGACCGAAATGATCACAAATATGCAATCGGCAACTATTCCCCTGAAGAAGAAAAGAAAGAAAACTTTAACCCAGATGCGGATTGACCTTGGCGGAGAGATTCGTAAGACTTGTAAGGTATGTAGTATGGAGTATATTCCATCTACCGCAGAGGATGCAGCTTTACACAAGAAGTTCCACGCCATGAACGTAGGAGGGATTGACTTGACGAAGCCGTTTGTAGACCAAATAAGAACAAGCAAAATTTGGAGCGGAGATGACGGCGCCTTTGTCATTGCAGTCTCGAGGAAAGATACCCAAGCATCCAGGAACAAGGTCCGAAAGATTCTAGAGGTAGTTAACAAGGAACTTGGTGCAGTAGACATTGAGGACGACAAACTCTGGAGTCAGATCAGTGCTATGGCGGATTGCAACAAAACAAAACGGAACGTTCAGCGAGATCGGGGTACAAACTCTGACCTAAAGATACCATGCCCTCGTTATGATCGATTCAAGGCCTACCTTTACATACAAGGCGGAAAATGTACCGGACTTTGTTTGGCAGAGCGAATATCAAAAGCTCGACGAGTTCTAGAAAGTAAAGAAAATACTGCGGTCGAGTATGGTAGCACAGATACAATAAGCTCTTCGATATCCGCATCCAATGGCGCAGTTACCTCAATGCTTGGAATTTCGCGTATCTGGACATCGAGTTCTCATCGACGGAAAGGAATCGCAAACATATTACTGGATTGCGCGGCAGCTAACTTTCTATACGGAATGAGGATACCAAAGGATATGATTGCTTTTAGTCAACCGACAGAGAGTGGTGGTAAACTGGCACAAAAGTGGTTTGGGAAGAAGAGTGGTTGGCACGTGTACGTCGATTGACATGTTGGCTCCACAGTATAGGAGTACAAAAGCCAGTGCTACGCTGCGGGTGGCAATTATAATGTACATGTACAGCAATGTACAGATTCTATGACGGGTATCAAATGGTTTTGACGTCGCTGGGACTGATGCAGCGCTACCGTATCTGAAAGGGGTACATCTTTCACCCGTTTACCTAACATTAGGTTGGCATAGTTGCAAGAAGTAGAGAATAACTGAATCAGATATCTGGTAGCCCGAATACATGAGTATATCAAATATTGTAGAAGTAATCGAAGAAACATGGTGGTTAACAGTATAGTCTACCTGTTTCTTGCATGACCCTGAATGCGTACTGTAAAAGCTCAACCCCCGCGATCTGCTCAAGCATCTGTAGCACTGAAGCCGCCGATCATATCAGCAACAACAACCCGCTGCCTTCTAAAGAGGTATATCAGCTGTTCTCTGTGGAAATTGGTATATCATACCTCTTTGTACATAACATAATCCTTGAGAGCTATGGGCCCGCCTGCTTAAAGCATCCATCATGTCTGGCAATCCATTTCGACGCTCTCTTCTACCCGCCGCTTCTCCTTCAAGCAACACATCCGCCGCCTTCCATGACCCCAATGTCAGCTTTGAGCAGCGCTTCCCAGTCTTAGACGAGGGTAACTCTTTTTCTCCCTCTGTAGTTTCATGTAAATAGTAATCAATCAGCAGTGAGCTCCAAACCAACTTCAACAAAGACGAAGAAGGTCCGCATCACCTCCCCTCCACGATCCCCTCCGCAACCGTCAAGCCCAAATCCAGACAGCGCATTCTCTCGTGGGCCTTCAACTCCATATCACACTACCTTCCCTTCTTCCTCACTACCTCCAGAATCTACAGCCATACAAGATGATCCAGACGACCCGTTCAATAGAGATTCAGACGGTGAGAGTGGGTCCACAGATAATGAGGAGCTGAGACAAAATACACAAGGGAACTCGGGCTCACTACACTCCAGTTCCAGTCAGATCCCAAACCCTTTTCAAAGGACATTAGCTACAATGGAACCATCCTCACAGACTACCGTTGATCCTCAGTCCAATTCTAGGGCTCTCGGGGTTAAAGATAAACCTCCCACGGCAGGAAGAGCCTCAATGGACGTCGATTCCTTCAAGAGACTGCTGCTCACAGGCAATGCTAATTCAACGTCCATGAGCACTGCGTCTACTGTCATGCCACACCCAAAACCGCAATTTGGTCTCACTGGGGATAGCAGTAGTAGTACAGATACCTCCTCTGTCTCCCGACAATCCATCTTTGAACCTGTTCATGAACCGGCCCAAGAGTCACCACGGACTTCCTACGAATTGGATCTATCCGATGACGATGAGCGGTCCCAATTAGTCGAAGTTGGACCTAAAGTGCCGAAGAAGAAACCCCCGCTCCCGAAGCATCGCCATGGCAAGTTAGTCTCATCCAGAGCACCTCAGACCGTATCGTTTGCAGACTTTTCTCCTTCTTATGCACCCCAGAGAGACCATAGTCCCAGTGCAACTTCGAGACGGACCGTAACTCGAAAGCCATCCGACCTCAATAAGCCGCTCCCGCCGCCCCCAATATCTCCAGGCATTCAGACAGAGGACATGTCTTCTATTTCCCCTCCCTCTCCTGAAGAAAAGCGCCTCAATATCGAGCCTTCGACACCCGTTTCCCCAGAAAATTCACTTCCCACTTCTATCGCAGCACCCCCTCTTTCTGCCTCACAAGACCAACCCAACCCAACACCACCTCTCATCGACTCCCCTATGCAGACCAAGAAGACCCCTCCTCCCGTCCCTCTCTCGCGTCGGCACAGTCAGCTCCGTTCCTCCAATCCTCTCTCCAACCGCTCCCGTTCCAACTCAACCCTCACAACTTCCTCTCTGGACGGTCCTCCAACCCGACCCGATAGCATCGCCGAAGTCACATCTCCCACTTCCGCATTCATACCCTCACCTCCCCCAACCATACCTCGAAGTATCGCCGAAACTGCCACTCCAGTCCAGTCCACGACCACCTTCGCACCTCCATTAACAGCCTCCCTATCAACCTCAACACCCTCCCTCGTGCGAGCCCCCAGTATCACAGAAAGCACATCCTCCCGATCAAAACCCCCGCCTCCGCCCCCAGCGCGTAGACACCGCTCAGCCTCGAAAACAGAGCAGCAGGCGTCAAGTGCAGGACCTGCAGCCGCGGCGTCTTGGTCGAACTCGCAACTAGTACTCAACTCGACCCAGGGGGCTGGGGCGATGAGTCCGCCCACCTCGCCCCAACAGACGTTTCAGGGCGTCATTAGAAGCCCTAGCGTACGGAGCTCTATGGGCCCGCCGCCCCCTCCACCGCCGAAGAGGAGCAGCGCAAAGAGCAGTTTTGAGGCGCAGAGGCCCGGGTTGGCGGAGTTGCGGAGGGCGAGTACGGTGAGTGGGACCGAGGGGAGGGAAGAGGGTCTTGCTGGGTCGGAGGTACGTGCAGGAGAGGGTACAAGTGGAAGCGGTGGTGGTGTGGATATCTTGGGCGATATGGAGGCGTTTCAGAGGGAGATTGACGAGTTGAGGGATCGGTATCGGAGGGGGAGTTAGTGGGTCTGGGATCTAGGTCTGTCCGGCATAGAGACTGGGAATCGCGCATCTTATGCTTTTTGCATGTGTATATGGTGTTGATGAGAGGCGTTTGTTCGTGTTAGGTATAGGTTAGCCATTGACCTGTTGCTCAGGTTGGCGAATTGGATCTCTGGGGGTACAGGTAGCTCTGCATGTGCGCTTTCTGGTTAGCTGGCTCGAGATATTTTACATAGGATAGGATAGGATATCATGATTCGTGTACTAGAAGTTTGAAGGATCACTTGTTCTGCAGGATAGATGTTGCCACTGTACTTCGATGAAATTAAAAGATGGAATCCAGACGCAAAGAATCTATTACAAACTAACTGAAAGAGCAAAATCGCTAATGCTATGTTCTCTTATGCATCTATGCTTCCGGCGTCATATGTCCCTAAACGGTCCCTGCATATGCAATCTGATCTCTCCACCAAAATTGCCAACCAAAATAGAAACAAGAAAAAAAAAAGGCGAGGAAATATTAGAAAAGAGTGAAAGTAAGACCGATGAACCACACCGCATGTAAATCCCAAACTACATATCAATCTGTATCCAGAACACCACCGCAGACCCAACCAGCCAAAATGCCTCTCCATGGACAGAATACTTACACCGACTTAGTACGCGAGACTAACGACACTCCTCCTGTTCTTCCCCACCGCACTGTTCCCCTCAACCATGGACGGCGTGATACCCCTAATGGGCAAACTGACCACGGTGCCTCTACTCTCCTCCTTCCTCCTGATAGGTTTGACGGTACTCGTACTCCCCGTTTCACTCTTATACTCCTCGATCTCAAACTCATCCTCCCTCTCCCTCCTACTCGATTTGGAGTGGCTCGAATGCCTACTCGAACCCGAGTGTCTAGAAGCAGACGACTTAGCCTTCGAATGGCTCGAATGGTGCGACCGCGTCGGCGAGCGCGAGGAGTGATGGCTATGATGGCTCCGACGGCTCCGATGCGACCTCGAGCTCCCGGCCTGGCTGATGCTGTCCGAGGGGACGACGGTGTCGATGTCGTCGCTGCTGTCCATCTCCTCTAGCACGATTCCACCGCCGACGGCGGAATGGTAATCGCTCGCCTCCCGGCCGAGGACGCTGCCGATGATGCTCGGTGGCTTGCTCGGCGTGCTGGCGTCCGAGGGCGTCAGTGGCGCCGAGGCCCCGAGCGGGGATGGAGTGTATTGCGAGCGTTCGTGGGAGGATTTGCGGGTTGCAGTTTTGTCGCTTCGGTCGGATTTGTGGGAGCTGCTGCTGTGCGAGGATTTCGCTTTCGAAGTCTTGGTTGAGGTCGAGACGGTTGATTTCGGTGCTTTTATCGTGCTGTGAGAGGTTCTGCCCGAGGAGGATTTGGGTTTGGAATATGTGGAGCTGTGGGTTTCTTCCTCGGGGACAAAACTACTGATTAGACTTGGCTCTTTCTCTGGAGTCGCGGGGGGAGTCATATATTCGTGGCCACCGCCGTTGAGCGCGCTAGGACTCGAGACGGAGCGGGTACCACTGTAGATGCTGCGGGGAGACTGGCTATGTCCCGTGACGGAGGCGGCGGGAATGTACTCGCTGTTTTCATATTGGTAATACGACTGCGCCTCTCCCCCGACTCTGGTAGGGGGAACTGTAGTATAGGTCGGTGCGTGATAGCTGCGAGCGGGTGGCGCTTCGATGGCGTACTGCTGTCTTTGGGGTGGCGAGCTGTAGTAGGACTCTGTTTCCGAGATATTTCTATGCTGAACACCTACACGCGAGGGAGACTCGTAGGTTGGTTGTGGATATTGCTGTAGCTGTTGTTGTTGGGCTGCTGGCGGTGCCTCGAGTTGCTGCTGCTGATATTGTACAGGAGCCTGAGAAGCCGCTCTGGATGACTCCTTGACCTTGATGGAAGCAATATACTCTTGCTCCGCTCGCGCGCCGTCCTCTTCTCCTTTTACCATAGCGTAAGCGACCGCGGCACCGGCAGCAGCACCAAGAAGAGTCCCAATGATTTTCTTCGCAGTCACATCGCCGAACGTAGACGAAGACTGGACGACGGTAGTCATGGTCGGAACAACCGGGCTGGAAGCACTTCTCGCTACACTCGGCGGCTTGCTACTCCTCACAGATCCCGCAACACCCTCCTGCTTCACCACAGACGGCGCAAGACTCCTCGCTTCTCCAGCGAGCGTGAGAGCTTTCTTCATCGTACCGATGCTGCTCCTGCTAACTGTACTGCGATCGTCGTCAAGGGTATCGGTAACCCCTTCACGCCATGTTAAGACTCTGCTAGGTGCAGGGGCAGCAAGTTGATTCTGCTGCTCTGCGTCCTCGCGGTAGACGACTTCAACACTGTTGCCATCCATGTCGAGAATTGCGGCGTTGAAGTAACCATTATCCTCATTCCGTACGGCGGGAGCACCGTGAGGCCGACCCCCTGCCGTGAGAGCGGCGGAGTAGAAGTCACGAACAGCAATTCGGGAAGGAGCACTGAATGCGATATGGGCAGCACCTGCCTTGATTCTGGATAATGTTAGTATAAACAAAATGTAGATATTCTACCTAATAAGGTAGTGCTCTTACCCCGGTGTTTCTTGACAAAGGAAAAAGTCGGCATCATTGATCCCCAGACCGATTTGGTTCCCTTGTTGGCCAATGTACCGGTAGCCCAGAGGTTGAAGAGCAGATAGAAAGAACGAGCATGAGGTGGGCAGGTGCGATACCGTGAGACCGATATGGGAGACGGGCATTGTGAGGAGTCGGATTAAACAGCGGTGTATGAGATGAGTCTGAAAGAAAGAAGGATGTATCTGAGACTATATGAGGTGGAAGAGAAGTGAATATCTCCACGCTATTATAAGAGTTCAGAATGCTTAATGCTTTCACGCAACTTGAAGTGTCAAAGTGGACTTAACGATTAATGACTAGAGAGAGAAAGACTGTAGAAACGGAAGGAAATATAAATGTTACACTATTCGAATGAGTATATGTCCTGCAAGAAGAGCACGAGCGACAGCGAGAGAATAGTCCGGAACATGGCACAAGACGAATCATTTTGCTTTATTAGATGCGCGCTTGCCATGCTTGCTATATGCTTGCTGGGTGCTTGATGCGCGTCCCCACAATCGTAAAGTCTCTACTTGTTCCCTTCTCGCCTCATAGATTTGGTGTTGGCCTGGTTGGTCGTCAAAGGTCATCCGTGTTTAGGTCCGATGGAAGAAGATGCGTTAAGATGCAGAAACACTCAGAGACTGCCACGACATGCATGCAGTAGGCCACCTTCATAACCCAATAGGCGCCGGCCCGTTGCGTGCAGAACTCCACACTCAAGAACTTTTTGTTGTCTTCCCTTGTCTGGACCTGTACAACTGTACAATACTGTACAAACCATCTTATAAACCCAGTCTTCGATCGACAGCCTCACCGAATCCCCTTTCTCTTTCTCATTATTCCTTCGCTCACAACCTTCAAAAGCAGTTTGATACCCGGAGATCTCGCCCTCGACCGCCGGGCGTCTGGTTCGGATCTCTGCTCAATGTCAATCCAATCGCCTTTATAGCGCATATAGGTAATATCTCTATTCTAGCTGATCACCGATGCTACATTAACGTTATTCCATGCTGCTATTCTTGATTGCCTCTCAACAAAATTTACGCCTTTTTGGCCTCACACGTCAGTATCATATATCAAGTGTACTTAAGAGGATGCATTGGTCTGCATCGGTCCAATTTATCAGGCGAGCCGATGGATGGCTAGTACGCCCGTCGGCGTGGTGCTGGTGTTAGGTGACAGTTGAGGCGGCATGTACGGCACATCCAAATATGCACGCTGACACTTTCGTGGCGCTCATGAGAAGACATCGTAATCTTGTAATATTTCATTCGCTCGTGATGAAGAATTTCCTTGATAATACCATGCAAACTTTTACGGAATCATGGTCTCATCCTATGGCTCATAGATAAAACCACATAGCATAGGACTTCCCTTCTATTAGTACCGCAACTCAAGACCTGATATGGAAATAGTAGATAGAGAAATGAAGATAATCAAATGCAAAGTACCAGCTGAAATGGCCTTCCCGCTGAGAGATCGCTTGAGTCTGTCGAGAGGCTGATGTTTTGGTTGTAAAAACAGAGACCGTCCACAGGAGCTTCAATGAACTGAGCACGGGTGGATGGAGCGTTGATGTTGTAATCTTCGCCTTGCCCAATGCCGTGAAACTGTAGTTTGTTTGTACCCACCAATCCACAAGTCCCTCTTTGCATGCTCAACGTGGCAGAATTGGCCTGAGCCTCGTCAAAACCTATTGTCGACCTAGTTGAAGACCAGGCCACCGTCTATATGATATCCCATACGTCTTCTGCTGCATGACAAAACTTGCTGCAGGCCACACTCGCACTCAAACTGAAGTTGCTGATGCTGATCGAGTCATCTTTGAACGAATCGGCGAAATCATCTCTGCCTTTGGCCATTGCACCCACAAAAACGCAAATGCTCTCCTTGGGGCCGAGGCTTTGAATATAATCCCTGACACGCACCACTGGAGCATCGAAGCTCAGCGTTACCTTCCGGCAATTCGGTGGCAGATGATCGGTGATGGGGTTCTTGATAACTTTCAACAGCTTCTCTTGTGATGTGGTCGATCTGATCGAGAGCCGGTGAAGCAGCTGGACCATGAGACCAGCGAATCGTTTGAATGTACGCGGAATACGCACGGTGGGGCTAACCTCGATGAGAACACCTTTGGCGGTGGAGATGTAGATCTGAAGTTTACCGGCCTTGTTGATAGGAGAATCAAGTAATGTGAGCAAACACTTATTTTCAACGTTAGCGGGCTAATCACGGTTGACCGGACGTATACACGCACCTGGTGTGTGATGTCTGGCCGAGCATCACTGATGTCGCGATTCATCTTCCTCATAACACCGATATGCTCATCACTATTGAGCAAGGAATATTTCTCTTCTCTTCCTGCTGGTCCTCTGCCGCTGCCGTGAGACGCTTTGTATGTCTCTAGACTAGCATTCGACAGGACAACAATCAGTCGTTTGGTATCTTTGTCGCTGGCTGGAATGGGCGCATGTTGTTCGGCGACCAGTTGAGGAAGTGAAGGAGGTGGTAGTGATTGGGTCCCTAATGACGATCCGAATTGTAAGTCTCCCATATCGGCGGACGTTGATAACAATTATTCAGTTGATGAAAGAAGAAAGGCGTGCAAGAAAATATGAAACGAGCGAGAAGACAAGCTTAGGATGTTGAATCATAGAACTCGGTGAGTATTGGGACGACTCACTTATTCGCTTGCGATCTCGTTCAGGAGAGAGTTTCTGTTGAAGTCTTGTTCGTTCATTTTCCTCCTCGGCTTTGACGTTGCTAATGGCTTCTTGGGTCGCCATTTTTGCGTTGACGAAAATTTGGTGGATTCTATTCGCTATTGCAGCTGGATGTCAATTGGTTCTAAAATCGAGCTTGCCTGTAAATTTCCTTTTAAGAACACAACGACATGGGTCAGAAGTAGGTTTGGAAGATTCCTGTCAGTAGCAGGTGAGATTGAAAGATGACATGGTCACAGTTCGAATATAGAGGTACAAAAAGTGGTCAAAGTTGCTCACCTCACCTCTGAGCTTTCACATTCAAGTCACAAAATAAAATAGGGTAACCATCATGCGGCATGTCTTGGCGCGAACTCGCGGTGCTTTTGCGCCAACTTTTACGGGGACTCGGGGACCGGGTTACCCACTGATACTTGCCACTAATATTACAACCTGGAAAGGACTCGTCCGTTTTCTAAAGTCAGTAATGTTTACCATGATAATAACCCAAGGTATAGTACGCTGGAGATGTACCGTTATCATCTATCTCATCTCCACTCCTAGTCATCAATATCATGGATTGCTTAACTCCAGCTCCTTACCTTACGTCACTCTCTATAACTATCTCCGACCTGTTGTACGATCAAACAGGAGACTATAAAAGGGCATTGAATAACATTTTCAAATAACATCTGTATCTTTTCTGTTCACGTATTGTCTCTCGATTCATAATACTACCTTGGCACGCTTGGTTAGATACAACTCAGAGGGCCAAGACGAGACCGTCCAGATGGCTAACATTGTTGGTACCACAAATTTGAGCTTATCAGGCAAAGTAGCAATTGTTACCGGAGCTTCACGTGGTATCGGAGCTGCTATTGCACTAGAGTTGGCTAAAAGGGGAGCGAAGGTAAATTGAAGAACCCTGCATCACTCGAAAACGGTATCAAGCCCAAATTTGGTGATATGGAGTTACGGAATACTTCTTTCAGAACTTGCATATCCATACCGCTTCGAGAATGTCAAAGTTTGCTTCTACTTTCTGGTAACCTGAATATTACACTGCAACGTCACCTGTTACTGGACTCTTTGATTGTCTTGTACCATGTACCTCCTAGTGTTCCCTTTAGACATATGGTTGACAATCATCTATATAGGTCGTTCTCACATACACATCTGAAAGAAGCACGAAGATCACCGAAGATCTGATCGCTCAGATCGCCAACTTTGGAAATGGAGCAGCCGGAGCCAAAATCCAGGCCGACCTACGAGAACTTGATGCTCCTGCTAAGATTGTATCAGCCACTCGAGCTGCATTTGGAAAGTCAATAGATATCCTGGTGAACAATGCCGGCGTAGAGATCGTAAAGTCAGTATTGGATGTCACTCCTGAAGATTTTGCTTCCGTCTTTGATCTAAACGTCCGTGGTGCGTACTTCATGTCTCAGGCTGTTACCAAGCATCTACGCTCGCCTGGACGCATTGTTAACATATCCTCTGTTGGCGCTCGAGATGGTTACGAGTCCATGTCGGTATATTCTGCTTCGAAAGCAGCTCTCGAAGGAATGACGCGTGGCATGGCTGCTGATCTGGGGGCTGTTGGCCATACCGTCAACGCCGTAGCGCCAGGACCTACGGAGTCAGAGATGCTCGACAACATTCCAGAGTCCCTAAAAGAATCTCAGAGGAAAAGTACTCCGGTAGAACATCGCTTCGGTACAGCAGAGGATATTGCTCTGGTGGTAGCGTTCCTTTGTGAAGAACAATCGCGATGGCTATCTGGACAGACTCTAAGCGCCAGTGGTGGATTCAAGATGCTTTGACGATTCTGTAACTCTATGCATTAACGACTAAGTAATAAGGAAAATTGCTCCATACAAACAAATCTAAGTGCTTGTAACTGTTCAACGGCGATGCTAAGCTCTGAAGACGTTTCCTTAGGGAATTACTCTCGCGATGATGGTACGATTTTACACGCCGCGGAGGCATTTCACTCAAACAAAGTTTCCTTTTCTCACTCTCCGTGCTTCAGCGTCAAGTGGGGACCTTGGAACCTTTTAGACTCTTTTTGCCTGGTGTTCCTCGTGGCGGAGAGTTCGGGGTGAGATCTTGGAAGGTAAGGCCGAGGTTTGGGGTAGCGCTTACTAACCAATTTCTGACTCCTGAAACTCGGCTCCTGATTCTCAAACAGAGTTTCTGCATCAGAACTGTCACATCTTCGCCGAAAGACCTCCTGGGTCAGTCTAAACTTTCCTTAATGAGGCTCAATCTTCTCCAAAGCCATCTCTGTTTTTGGTTCTCTAGCTTTGAGGGTTTCAGTGTCTCTCCCTAAAGCAATCTCAACCCGTTCTCCCACGCTCGAGACCTACAAGCTCGTCAAGATGCTGTACTTAGCTCCAATATGATTTATCTGCGATGCGCTGACTTGGCCCATACCAATTCCGTCTGTGACAAGCTGTGATCTACGTTCGCCTCGCCCCCAGGGGATCCCATGAGAAGTGGTATGATTTTTCGAGGCTTTCCACTATAGCTGTTTGCACTTGTAACCCGTAGCGCGTGTTCGAGGAGGTGTTGTGACGCTGATATGCTGCTCTCCCCCATCTGTCCTATTACTACCTTTGCCATATCTCAGATCCGTTTTTGTTTCCTCACTTGAGGCTCACTTTCGGTAAATATCCTTTTCAACCGGTAGCCACCTTTTCCTTCATTCCATTTTCTTTTTTCACGTCGCCATCTCGTGCTGGCACGCCTCTTCGTAAGTTAATCCTCCGAAATGTATTTTCATGTTCTGTTCTAACGTTGTTGTATAGACTTCTTGTCACTCCTTTGAATAAATACTTTTTTTTCGCAGCCCTTGGCTAGTACAGCAGGTCTGCAAGCCGCGAGGAATTATCTCGTCGACCACCTACCATAATCGTTCATCTCACAAGCCTTGTATTAGCAATGGGTTCACTACAAAAAGAATATGGCCTCTCAGGCAAGGAGAGATCAAGATGGCCACCGTTAACAAGAATGCTCATGTCTGGTGAGATGAGTAATGAGCCCCCGAGGCAGTTATACATGAAAGAGAAGATAGAGATTTGGTATGCTTTTCGTTGCAACTCAAAATTTGCGCGACTAACGGGGCACCAGGATGGTCAACGAAGGATATCGAAGATTGTATGACTAAATCCATCGCGGTTCCGGCCGTATAGCTAACTTGTGAAAGATTCGTCGGCGTGTTCATCCTACTTCATGGAATGGTCTTCGCCTTTGGTTTCATGAACTACCAGATCAAGGACAATCTCACAGGCCCAAGAGCAACGTTCGGGTTGACATATCCAATTGCAAGATCTGCTGCGCTTGTATTACATGTAGATATTGCACTCATTCTCTTCCGTAGGTTTCCAGTCAAACCGGGTTTGCAAATATGAGCTAACAATTTACAGCTGTGTGTCGTAATTTGATTTCTCTGGCTCGACGGACGCCATTGAATGGTATTATACAGTTTGGTAAGTGACAATGTTAATCAATCGAAATAGTACGCTAGCTAAAATCGGTCAGATAAAAATATCACATTTCACAAATGTACAGAACCCTCTCGGTACTGACAGTTTCTGTCCTTTTAGCTAACGGCTGCAATAGTGACCGCTTGGTCAATTGTGTTTTTCTCATGGGTCCACACTATAGCTCATTGGAACAATCTTGCGCAATTCGCTGCTAAATTGAATCTTGGATTCAAAGGTTTTCTACTCGCAAATGTAGCAACTGGTCCAGGATGGTCAGGGTACATCATGTTAATCGCACTGATGGCCATGGTTTTCACCTCGATTGAGAAACCACGACGAGCAAATTACGAGCGATTCTGGTATACTCACCACTTGTTCATCATTTTCTTCGTCTTCTGGTCCATCCATGGAGCTTTCTGCATGATTACGCCTGACTTTGCCCCATTCTGCAATGGTATTGGTGTATTCTGGCAGTTCTGGATGTGGGGTGGGTTTGCATATCTTGCAGAACGTATCGCTCGTGAAGTACGGGGAAGGCACAAAACTTTCGTTTCCAAGGTCATTCAGCATCCTAGCAATGTTTGTGAGATTCAAATCAAGAAGGAGCACACTACGACGAGAGCCGGACAGGTAAGATATATCTTTCACCCTTAATTCATGTGACTAAACCCTCGTAGTATATTTTTCTGTGCTGTCCAGAAGTCTCTGTATGGCAATATCACCCCTTCACGCTTACCAGTGCTCCTGAAGAGGATTACATCTCCGTCCACGTCCGATGCGTTGGTAACTTTACTAAAGCTCTCGCAAAAGCACTTGGTTGTGAATTCGAAAGAAAGGGCGGCAGAGGGGATGCCAAAGGTGAAAAGCAGCCCGTTATCAAAGGTGTGTCCGAGAACGAGAAGGGTGTAGATCCAAGCCTACGGAAGATTCTTCCAAGGGTCTATATCGACGGACCTTTCGGTAGCGCTTCTGAGGACGTGTTTAAATTCGAGGTTGCGGTGCTGGTGGGTGCCGGTATCGGTGTGACTCCATTCGCCTCCATCCTGAAAAGTATCTGGTACCGGATGAACTACCCCCAGGGCAAGACCCGTCTACGAAAGGTTTACTTCTTCTGGATCTGCCGTGATTTTGGGTCGTTCGAGTGGTTCAGATCATTACTTCTTGCCATCGAAGCACAGGATCTCGAGGACCATATCGAGATCCACACATATCTCACCGCACGCATCAAAGTTGACGATGCAACCAACATCATGATCAACGACGCCAACGCAGAGCAAGACGCCATCACCGGCCTCCGCGCACCGACCAACTTTGGCCGCCCCAACTGGGACATGATTTTCAAGTCAATCCGCAAAATTCACGCTCCCGCGGAAGCAGGTGTGTTCTTCTGCGGTCCCAAACCGTTAGGTAGTGTGCTACATATCAAGTGCAACATGTACTCCCAACCCGGATTCAACTTTGTATGGGGGAAGGAGAACTTCTAGTCAAGACTTTCTGTTACTTCCCTCTTTCTCTTTCCCTGATTCGGGTTTCTGCATTACGGCATATATGCATTATTAGGCGTTTAATCATCCTAGCGAGGCTTTTTATATACCAGAGCATTTTCAGCATCCAATTGTGTCGAAGGCTGGTCTTGCTGATACCTGACTGGCGGAGTTTTGTATGATATTGGATGAATGGTAGCATGACACGCACACATACCCGCGAGGGCTTTCTGTAATAGACGGCTTTTGTTTTTAGCTAGACTGGGCCGAATGTACATAGTATAAATGGGACAGTATAGATTATGCACATTGAACATACATGTGAACATATCTCCTCAACTGACGTCTTTCATAACCCGCCTCTCTTCTATACAGACTTACTCAAAATTCTTTTTGATCTCGCTCAATCCTTCCTGAATGCACTATTTTCGACACTTATCACTACTCAAGGTTTAGTACTGATAGAGCCTTTTCCGTTTCAGTTTAGAAAGTTTTCAAGTTTGGTGGTACGATCTCATAGAGGACAAATGTTCGACACGGTCTTGGGCGGAACGGAAGAGTCTCTCGCCGACATGGGTATGAGATGAGACGAAGAAATATTCCGAGGACAGGTCCGTGGTTTATATAAGCCCGAGAAAGCTTTCATAGAGATACTGCAGTTATAGTTGTTTCTATATATTTTACAAGCATAGAGAGTATCACTGTACTACATATTACGAATTAATAAAATATAAAGACTAAACAGTGAAGTTTAAAAACTCTTTTAACAGAAAAAAGAGGATGAGTGTCTGGAGTTTTTCTTAGACTATCATTGTCCCTGTGATGACTTGAAATAGATAGAGATAGATAGCTATTAACAGGGTTTATAACCTTACACAGGGCTAAACCAATATTCGTGGTGCAGCAGTCGGGACCTAATATCTTTCGACTTTTGATCCTTTTCCATGTGAAAATCCTTACCAGATGGGGTAGTCCGTATCACTCTTCGATTTGAGAAGTTGATGTTACGCTTTCGGTACGATCGATGCTATGGTTGTGGATCCTTTCGGTGAGACTTACAGTAAAGAGGCCCACCTCGGAAGCAGCTTATATCCGCACGACCTGTTTCTAAAACCAGAGAAGTAGACGACTGATGAAAGCAGCATGTTAGTACAGGTCAAAGATGGAGAAAACAGCTGCCGGCTTAGGGAGAGTCGTCAGCTGTCAGACAGCTTGTCAGCTAAGGAGTAGAACTCTAAAGCAGAGACATTGGTTACCAGAAACGGCGCGGTGAGTCCAGCGTAAGGTAGCGATGTGCTTCAAAGAAAGTCAGAAAAGTCGCCGCGCGCTTCCGAACCAAAACGTGGAGGTTTCTTAGTTCATGCTGGAGGTCTCAGACGTGCTTTATTATTCATTCGTTTCTTTGTTCAGTTCTCCCCATTCTCTGCCACTAGATGGTTGAATATTGGACGCAAACAGGATTTCATGACGAGATGTCTATGGATATCGACATTGCAGCGAAAAGATCAGTTGTTAGAAATTGAGCAGGGCGGGGAGTTGCATATGAATTCATTTACTGCGCGGTTTGGCAAGGCAGTTTGTGTTGTATTACGATACGAAGGCGTGGAAGGCTTAAGCAAGCCACCAAACGCTTATGGTTAGCATAGCGCATATGAAACCCGCTTTACCCACAATTTGCAAAGAAAACACGACAAGCTCAGGCAATCTTGGCAGGCACCAGGGGAAATGTGCATCTTTGAGCCAGTAATACCCAGTAATACCTAGTTATGCCCAGTAATGTTCGATTTATGAATGCACAAATACGCCGTATCCCCTGTTGATCAGTTCGTGCTCTCATTTCGGCTCATCGTGATCCTTGGCCGCGCCGCCCGTCCCTCATCAATCTCTGCCCAGTGCCCGTTGTCCTCCAACTCTCAAGCCTCTTCTGCTGGTGCCCTCTTCCAACTCCGTTATCGTGATCTCTCTTCCAAATTCGAGAGAACGACACACTCCTTTGTTCGTGCACTTTAATCCGCATTCGCTCTTTATCTTTTGACGCGCTTTCACGGCCTGCCGATTGCAATCTACATTCTTTGTTGTTTCTTACCGCTGGAAGAAAGGGGGCCACGCGGTCGTCTTTGAAACACGACATTCCAGAGAACGAATCAACCTAGACTCGGCATTTCACCAGTTGCAACCCAAATCGTTTCGAAAGTCTGCGGGCACCACGGCTTCGTTGATCGAATCCACTTGCTTGATCTTTGCAGTTGATAGATTTTGTCAACTTCACCTTCACGGCCTTATACCCATCGACCTCGATCAACTGCCATAGACCCCGACCGACCCGTAACTCTCATTACAATCAACGCCGTTCGTTGCGAATCTATTGAACAACAGGAGAAAAGGAAGAAGGAACGTAGAGACAATACACACTGAGCGTCCACCGAACCTCATGCTATCCATCCAGTAGATACCAGGTCCGTTGTCAAACAAACTCAACAAAGTTACGAGCAAAAGACTTCGAGTGCTGACCTTCTCTAGTCAACCGGTTTCTGGATTCGGATATAAACGCCCTGAGGACTTCAGCATCACCTCACTTCCTTTCTTAATTTTTCGACCTCTCTATAGATTCTACTTCACAATGGTGTCATCACCGCTACGGTCCGCACTGGCGGCGGCCTCATTCCTCTCATTGATCACACTTTCATCACAACAAGCAATACCAACCGCAACGTATACGGGACCATTAAGAACAATGACAGAAAAGGGCTGTTACGATGATCCCAAACCTCTAGTCAACCATGGTCCGTGGACCTTTCAGACAAGTGGCAATTGCCAGCCTATCTGCGTCCAGCTCAAGAAACCCGTCATGGCGTTAGTCAACGGAGAGGACTGCTGGTGTGGCGACCTGTTACCAGCTTTGTCTGCCAAAGTTGACGACGATGAGTGCAATACGCCCTGTAACGGATTTCCGGATGAGATGTGTATGTTAACATGGTGACTCTTTGTAGTTTCTTTGTGCTAAATTAGACAGGTGGTGGTAACAAGAAATGGAGAGTACTCTTGACTGGCATAACCAACAATCAAATTGACCATTACGATCCTCAGAATCCCTCGGGAAGTCAAGGACCCAAGACAACGGCAGTCCTGCAATCTCAAGCAATTATCACCGTCGGCGGCAGCACGGTCGTTGTGACTGCTGCCCCCACAAATACCAACGCATCGCAATCCACGGGTGGAGGTCCGAACAAAGCTGGTATTGCAGCTGGCGTCGTTGTCGGTGTCGTTGTGATCTCTGGTGCTGTTGTTGGTGTTTTCCTTATACTCAGACATCGACGAAGGAAGCAGCTCGAGGAGGACTACAGACGACAAGCTGCCGTCAGCGACTTCGTCAACGGAGGCAAAGGCTCAAGTGTTGCATCAATTAGCGACTCGCGATTAGACCCAGAGACCATGTTCGCGAGAAGGATGAGTGACGGTAGCATCATGGATAACCAAGACTACTCGCGGAGAATTTTAAAGGTAAGATCTCTCTACTCATCTATTCTCCTTGCATGCACTAATCCATAATCATAGGTGACGAACCCCGACGGACATTAGAAAAATAAGGAATATGTAAAACATATAAGGGCTCATTTAGCCTCCTACTCTAATCCCCAGCATTTGGGGATCGAAATTTTATGGACACTAGACATTCACCTTTAATTCCCTATTTTCTTATTATAACGAAAATCATCCGGTTACCATCCATCTCCGACCTCCATCTCTCCCGTCGATCGAATCTTGTATTATGTCTCCGGTGTTTGGGCTATAGGGTGCATGGTCATGCAACGTCTTGACGAGTAGAAAGCTGTTAGGTAGCGCCAATCGAAGAAGGTAGCGAGCCTGTCGACAGCATCTATCAAATCCAACTTTGTTACATACTTTTCTCACTTTCTTGATCTCTTGTGTTAGCGATAGGGTCAGGTCTCACTTTCTCTTAGACATATGGACAAGAGTCTTTTCTCTGTTTCTCTCTTGGTGTGATTGTGAAGAAATCGAAAAGGTCCAGTTTTCATGCTCTCCTTTATCCTCTACCAAATGGGTCCATGAGGGTCCTCTTACCAGCGATGCTCAATCCAAGCTCGATGAAATCGATGGCCACTTCCTCAATATCATCATTGGGAGCTTGAGTATGCGTTGTGCGGCGAGGAAGCATCTCTAAGAGGAGTAGACGTTGGTGGAAGGGGTTGAAGTAATGTCTGATATTCCACGTCTCCATATTAGTTCAAACATGAGATATGGAGCATTTGTAGACATACTAATAGGAAGTATTTTATAGTTCCACTTGATTCATAACACTAGATGGTGTGAAACGGTATGATTCTCCTCAAGTTTTTCGGCGAATAGTAGGATATATCGTCAAGAAAAATCTTTAGCCCCAACCCGATCGTGTCGATACCACATACGGTACATCACGGCTCCGTTTACAGTTGTGAGCTCCATCCAGATACGTACCGAATCAATGTGCACACGTAAATACACTAACTAGTGGAGATCAGACCAAGTTTAGCGTAGTGGATGATGACATGCTTATTGTCGAACAGAACCGGGGGAAAAAAAATTCCATGGACGAGAACGGGGGGTGGTGTGAACCATTGATATTTTTTTTCATCGACCATCGCGACCCACAAAACTAGAGTATATTTTTTCTAGTCGTAAGAATCTTCTAATGATGAAATGAGGCTACAAATAGATATGAGTCTTATCTATGTTAGGCATTCTTTTGAGGCAAGATTTTCAGTAGTATTTAAATGTAGGAGAGGTTATGGTAGGTCTTCTCCTTTTGATTATCTTTTCTCGTCAACAAGAGCCGCAGTCAGTAGGATATCTCAATCATCGAAAGTCGACCCCAAGAATATACAGCCATCCATTTTCGTTGAAGTCGAGACATTCCACACATACCTTCAGTTAAGGGTCGCCACGGCAACATAACGGTGCAGAAACAGCTATAGCCACTACATGGAGAATTCAACCCACAAAACCTCAAATAAGATGCCGACCCAACCTAAAGATGATACGAAGGCCACAAACCTCGTCCATTCCCTTGAGATGGCAGGTGTCTCAGACCGCATGGCTCACGAACTCGAAGACACCGGTACGTTCCATTTCGACGACGGCCGCTGGGAGAGCGCTCAACCCCCAAGTTGGCCATGGAGGAGTAGTTCAACCAGATGTCACTCGTCACCCTCGTCGGGTACAGCAACTCCAAAAGAGGGATTTACGACTCTGAGAATAGAGGAACACCATATGAGGAAACTAGAAGGTCCCGAGGCGTGGATGTCACAGCGTTTAGCGGAGAAAGATAGCAAGGAGTTGAGTGGAAAGTTGCGTTGTGGAGGGTGGTGTGAACTGCTAGGGAATGCTTGCTCGAGCTGTATGCCTAAGGAAACTGGTGGGTCTTTGTCACTGAATGAGCAAAAGATGGCTAGAGAGAATTAATCTAAGGGGATGCGTATGAAGTTTGATGTGGTGGTTGAGTCTGAGGAAGGCGTTCTTGTATCGTTTCCCATGGTGTCTGGGTCTTGCATGACTTTTGGCATCTTGAGCATAATTCTCCCTTCATCCTAATCCGCGGTCAATATCATCTTTTCCGGTGCGGCTTTCAGTACTCGTCGATTCCTGTACGCTTTTCTATATTATCCTAGGGAACACTCAAACATAGCTTCCGATCGCTGTCCTGAGATCCGGTACGATAGAAGCATACAGTCCGTTTTACACTCCGATTCAGTACGTACAGCGGAGATTGAATGCCCTTTCTCAGAGCAAGCGTACAGTAACTTAGGTATACCCTTAACTTTCAAAAAGGCTCCAGAGGGTAGTCAATATACACTTCACGTGATGACGCTGGGATCATGACTTGTTTGGCAACAGCCGACCAAGCATCTACCCATTTCCTTGGTCTCACTCTACTTCAACTTGACGCTTCTCTTATATCTCTTTCGCTCATTCACTCTTCTTCTTCCTTTCCCGGCTATAATTGGCACAATTAACTTGATTGAAACTGCTCGTTTGTCGGTTTAGTGAGACCATTTTCGCTCTTTTCAGCGAATACAGTCTAGGCTCCAGATTTGAAAGCTTCTCGCTTTCGCGCTTCAAGACCCCTTCAGTAACAAATTCATATGATTCAAATTCGATTCTCTTTTTTTTTTTTCCTCTTCCTTTTTCAGCACCAGCTTAGAACTACAGGACTAACCTACCTCACTCATTACATTTCGACAACGCCTACCATCCAACATTTTCTACATTTCTACCCATATCGGCCACTCTCTTTCTTTTACTCTTTTATAAAACTCCAGATTACGATTGATCTTTTTCTTTGAGGCCGCCCGTCGCGACGTAAGATATTTAACAGGATGGATATCTTTATTCGCAATGTTCCACCTCAGTCTACTGACAAAGAGCTCACCAAATTCTTCAAATACCCCCTGGAACAGATATCTGTGCATGTATATGCCGTCCAGAAAATGAAGGGGAAACCATTTGCTAAGCTCACCCTACCTCGCAAGGATGCTGCTGAGTTATTTCTCCAGAGATATGGCTCTGCACAACCCATCAGCACAATCAACTTTCAGAAGCAGCCACAAGGAACAAGCCCCAGAGTTGGCCCTTTCCCATTCAACAACACTATTCCTCGACAACAACAACCTAATTACCAGACGGGAGGCCAGGCGAAAACATTACTCTTCCAGCGTCAAATGATGAATATCTCCCGGAGTAATACTACACCTGACCGCTTTCTTCTCCAGTCCTTGGAGGCCCAAGAAAAGGCTTTACTAAATAGGAAGTCCAAAGGTTTAACAACCGGTACGGTAGCACATCCAACTACTCATGCATATTCACCATTTGCGGTACGGTCTCTCGCATGTGGTATATGGGAATACCGTACAGGCAGCCTTGGATTTACTCCACTCTATGAAGATAATAGAACGGGTCGGGTGATATTTGGAAGAAATTCACTTGTGATCATATTACACTCTGCGTCTGCCATTAAACCAGTGCGGCTAGATGTTGCCTACCATTCCATTGACTGTATCATCACCGGTGGCTACCAAAATCCAAGTGTAACCCTCAGTCTTACAAACGCTCCGAAGTTTTATGAGGAGCATGCTGCTGTAGACGGTTCGCTTGACGCTCTTTCTGCTCAGCTAGCTACTATAGCGCTCGGTTCACCTTCAAATTCGACTAGCCCTAATGCGAGGTTCGGTATTCCCAAGTCGACAAAGGTGAGAGTACCCAGTTTCGGCGTCGACCATGAAGGGATTGCAAGCACCTGTTTCGTCTATCGACTGGCATTGGTGAGCTGGGCAGATGTCCAAAGCATTCATCATATGTTTCGCTCGAATCCGGGATTCCCCTCCAATATCCCTCTAGATGTTACTGTACTGCCACGTCGTGCTTTTAGGCAGGAACTCGACTCGCTCATATCTGCTCTAGCCAATTACAATGTCTTAGGTCAGATGCCATTCGGAGTACGGTTTCAACTACAAAAACTCGCAGTTAATGGTATTCTAAGCCCTCATGTCGTTATAGGACTTGTCCCAGCTGTCACAGGGATTCTAAAACGACATGGGTCACTCCCAAGTGAAGAGGCCTTGAGGCAATTAGGAGACACAATGTCCTTACCTGGACCACATGTTGACCCTTCACATTTTGATCCGGAAGAATTGGCTCATTACGTTGAGGACTTGGCTGGAAAGTTCCGATACTCAGGATCGATGTATGAGCTTAGAGACCGACATCGTCATATCGTCCTCGCCTATCGGGCAATGGTAACTCCAGCCGGTACATACCTCGAGGGGCCAACACAAGAAGTAATAAACCGTGTGTTACGAAAGTATCCGCAGCATGTGGATTACTTTATCCGGGTGACTTTCGCGGACGAGGATGGAGAAATGGTGCGATACGACCCGATTGCTTCAATGTCTCAGATATTCCATGGGAGATTTCAAGGTATCCTTGATCGTGGTATTAGCATCGCTGGTCGCACATATATGTTCCTTGGATTTTCCCATTCATCGTTACGCTCACAATCCTGTTGGTTCATGGCGCCCTTCGTTCAGGGGAAGGGCCTGATCCACGCGAAGGATGTGATTAAGAACCTTGGAAACTTCTCCGATATTCGAAGCCCAGCTAAATGCGCCGCTAGGATAGGACAGGCATTTTCAGATACCACGGCGGCCATACCCCTGACCATGGAAAGTATAGGAGTTCTGCCTGATATTAAAAGAAATGGCCGCGTATTCAGCGATGGCGTCGGCACGATTTCCAAAGCTCTTTTGCATCGCGTTTGGCAAGAATGGTCTTTCGGTAACAAGCGCAAACCAACGTGCCTTCAGATTCGGTTTGCTGGTAAGTTCGTTGAAAACGATAAACCTCATGATGGCTCAACTAATTTGTCCGTAATAGGAGCCAAGGGCATGGTCTCCCTCGATGAAAGACTTCAAGGCGAAAAGCTAAATCTGCGGGAGTCTATGCTGAAATTTAACGCTCCTAGTCAAGACTTAGAACTCTGTGGTGCAAACTTCAAACCTCTACCATTGTATCTGAACCGTCAATTTATTAAGATTCTAGAGGACCTCGGAATACCGGCGAATGTTTTCCTAGACCTTCAGACGGTGATGATTGAAAAACTGAGACGGGTAACCCTTTCTCCTATTAATGCTGCATACTTCCTGGAGACAAATTTCGTTGGTAAAGGAGCTGGAATACCATCGCTTATTCGACTATTGGACGATATAGGTCTTCCTTTTCAACAAGACGACTTCTTACGAGATACTGTCGAGATTGCAGTGCTTGTACAGCTTCGTGACCTGAAGCATCGAGCACGTATCTTCATTGAGGGTGGCTATACGCTTTTGGGGATCGTTGACGAAACAAATACTCTAAAAGAGGGGGAGATCTACTGCGTTGTTGAAACGCACAGTGGGTCCAGACATGAGCTCGTTCGTGATCGGGTCGCAATTACTCGCGCTCCTGCAATGCATCCAGGAGATATACAAGTAGTCCGGGCGGTGACTGTTCCGAAAGATTCCCCTTTGAAAGCATTAACCAACTGCGTGGTCTTCAGTCAGCAAGGTGCTCGAGATCTTCCGAGCGAGCTGAGTGGAGGTGATTTGGATGGAGACCTATATAACGTCATCTACGATCCAGCTCTGATACCAAGAATGTCATATGAGCCAGCTGATTATCCGAGAGTCCCACCATTAGATATTGGACGGGAAGTTTTGAGTGAAGATATAACTAGATTCTTCGTTCAGTTTATGGAGACAGATCAACTGGGTCGGATATCGAACCTTCACGTCCAGAAGGCGGACATGGTCGATGATGGTGTTTGTAACCCAGAATGTGTGCAGCTCGCTGGACTCGCCTCTACCGCCGTTGACTTTTCAAAAACTGGAATTCCGGCAAGTCTCATTGAATTGAAGTTATATTCTTACTGACACCTAGACTAGGTCAACTTGAATGATATTCCAAAAGCAGGGAGGGTTCGTCCTGACTTCATGGCTCCTGGCCCTCGTGTTATAATTGAGGATAAGGGAGATATTGATATCAAATTCGAGGATCCAGAAGATGGACTTGAAGAGGAGGACCCGGTGTCCGCCCTTGACCCATATAGGTTCCGTTACCGCTTCTACGAAAGCGACAAAGTTCTGGGTAAATTATATCGAGCTATAGATGAAGGTCGATTCTTCGACGAGTTACACAGGCAGGGAAAGCAGTTCGCAGAATCTCTGGCCTCGACCATGTCGTTTATGCAAAGGTTGTGGAAGTATGTTGAGAAGGATATGATGCTGATCCAATGGGAACATAACAAAGACCTTGCGAGGGAGATACGGAATAGGTAAGTACCCCGCATTTCTCTTCTCTGTGTCTACTAACGCAAACCCCAAGTTATGAAACAAACCTCCTCGACGTCATGGCTTCTTACTCCCCTCATCACAAATACCCGCTCACGGAACTCGAAGTCTTTTCCGGCAGCATCCTAGGGAAGTCCGCCGGCGCCAACAACAAGCGGGTCCGCGAGCAAGCAACGGCAATGAAAGAGCGTTTCGAGCGCGACGTCGAATTCACCGTCGAGCGCATCACACAAGGGGAGGAGGAACATGGCGCCGAAGCCCTCGATCTCGCCATCGCGTGCTTCGCTATCGGAGTCCAGGAGCCAGGTGCCAGAGTCCAGAAGGGCAGACCAGAGACACTGAAGAGCTGGACGTACGTTGCGGCCGGCGTGTGTCTGGGGGAGATGGAGAAATTCAGGTTCAAAGCGACGGGCTTGAAATATGGGAGGGTCCCGTTGAAGAAGATAGAGGCTAGTGAATGGGCATTCTAGTTCAAAATCCGCGGAGGGGATCTGGGGCGGGGTTTTTCGGTTCGTCTCATGACATAGGGATTTACTTACTTAAGATGACGGTTACGAGCTGGGGAGGACTTCTGTGTTGGGCCTTAGCTGGAAGCGATTAGCATGATACTCATGATTTACGATGGCATGACCGGATCACGGTGGCGCTCCGGTGTCTTTTTCGCTCTATGAGCTTGGGAGGAACCTATTAGGGAGAATTAGCTATGGCTATAGTCCCTCGCCTTTCCGGCGGAATGGTAGACTTAGGCCGGGGTATAAGGCTTTCAAATGTACTGTAGATGACCGATGAATGAAAGCCGATATGCTTCACCGAGCACCGGATCAAATAAGAGAAGTCGTGTTTCAGCAGAATCTGAAGAAGAATCCGAGGAAGAGGGTATAACCGCCCTCACGGTCGTACACCTCCTTCCCGATAATACAGTATAGAACATCAAACACGGAGTGCACCGCCAAAGTAGCACAGTACCCTCCAAGGCAACCAACCCATAAGGCAACCTCCAGGCTCACACCCCCCACCCGAAACCAGCACCTTTACCGCGCGCAAGAGGCGTCTATCTTACCTTCATGTCGCACTCGACGTCTGCGCCTCGATTAAGGTTTACGGCGCACGCTAGATAAGCGAGTGCCTTCCCTGTCAGTGTTGTGATTGGCCCAAAGTTTGGCCATGGGTGTTTGAAGTTTTGAAATGGCAGGGATGCGGGGATAAGCCTCCTTTGCGGTCTGGTCTGACTTCACCTCGTGGCGACCCGGTTTTGGTGCGTATCAGGGGATTTACGTTGGATCGGAGGAGGCCTTTGGTGGGGTGTGTGATGCTGTCATGATATGGAGACACAGCCCGTGTGGTTTAGGCTTCAGGTTTGAAGGAGGAGGGAGGAGGGGGGATATATCGTGTTTGAGCCCTCGTGCGGATGGGTTTGTTTGCCTTGGATTTTTGCGTTGTATGGTTTATCGCATCGCACCATATACCATATCCTGCCTATCTACCCTACATCGATATCAACATCAACATCTCTCTCAAACAACAGCACACTCCCTACCAACCCACCATACCACAATGAACACCCCAACCATAACAGCAGCCGACTACATCCTCATCTCCCCTCCGAGCCTCCCAACCGAGAGTGGTAGCCCGCAAGACGGACCCTCGCGCCCGACACCGCGGCGACGCCCAACCGGCACGCCCACCTGGGGCCGCTACTGCGACTGCTGCCAGGCGTACAACCACGGCATCGACCCTCGGCGCATCGTGGTGCGGCAGGCCTCGGGGGAAACGATACCGCAGAGGCGGAGGCGGAGGGGGAGTTTGAGTCTGCGGAGGGTTATTGGGAGGTTTAGGAGTGGGAAGTGAGTACTGTACTGTACAGTGCCCAGGATTCAGGATTAGGGGAGGGGGTGAGAGGTGAAGAGATGAGGGCATGGTGAAAGGAGGTAAGTTTTTCTAGTAAAGGAGTTGGGGGATGTGTGCTTATGCTTCGTGGTAGGGAGCACAGTACCATCGGGAGAATTTGGGGGATTTGGGGAAGGTGAGTGTACTTCTGAATCTCCGCTTTGTTACGTATGTATTGACTGTTCTGGAAGATTAGGAGTTTGACGCATGTTTCTTGGTTGAACGTTTCTCTTAGGTTAATATTCGTTCTATGGGTCGCTTAACGGTGCTTTTGCGACGGGCGTTGAGTTTGGTTATGACGAGTTTGATGTCTGCATTCGTACATTTAGTATACAGAGATTGTCTTTCAGATAGTTATACGTCTCTATCCCAGCGTTTAAGGTGTAAGAGAATAAGATAATCCCAAGATGCATTACGCAACTAAGGTCGTTGGTCTTGAGTACTGAGTTGACTAGCTTCCGGCCTCATGAATGTTATACTAGACATCAGCAATAGAGCTCGATCTCGTGTAGAATTGAAATCTTCTTTAAGTCATCCATGAGGCGAGGTACTGTTTCCGGTGAGGATATGTCCCATATCAAGACATTGTCTGCCGATAAGTTGTCTATGTCCTTCTGCGCAGCCACAGTCGAGCTCTCTTTACTTTTGACCGAACGAGCGGCCAAAGCACGCTCCTACTTAGGGCCACTCGAAGGGGAAATAGATCGAGAAAGCAGAGAGCGTCTGGAGGAGTCCTCAATTTTAGTGAGCCGCGGTAAAAGATGGGAGACTTGTGTAACAAGGTACTTAGATTGACGTTTCAAGGATCTTGTTCTCTCATCCTTTCCGATCTGGCGTTTTTGTACAAAATGATCTATTTGTAGGAATTTACTGATCCGTACCACGACCTATGTGTACAGTGCAGGATGATGCATTGCAGTCACTCACCTGTATCAGGTGCCCGGATTGTACTCTGAGGGTAGATTGCACTTAAGGAATAGCAGTTCTCCATGAGTGTGGTGACTAAACAGCAGATGATGTTACATCTTCAACGTTAAGAAATATCCATCAGACTCCATGACGGTAAGTCAGCGCATAGTACACTAGATAATCACCAAGGGTGGTTCCTTTGTAATCCGTTCTGTGATCTCCTCATCCGTGCTACCATACTCATCCAACATCTCGCCGTTCATCCAGCCCTGGACATATATTGAGCCTTGGAAACGGAAACGTTCCTGGCGTGGCTCTAGGATCACTGGAACACTACAGCCTAGGAGTATGCAAAGCTTCCAACCTACTTTTACGTGTCTGGGAGCAAGACCCATGTATCCCTTTTTTGTGATTGTAAGTGTCCTTCCGCGTGTCATTTTTAGTATCTGTTCAAATTCGTCATGCGGCGAAGGGTCCACATGAGCTGGTCTCCTAGTCATTCGGGCTCTAGAATCGATGGATTCGCATCTGGAGCCACCTAACGGGTCTCCTCTCAGCAGACTCAATAACTGATCCCTCGCTTCATCAGGTGTTAACGAAACCCCATTCCGATGAGCATGACGTTCAGCTACCAGAAGCCACCCCTCTATATTCAATGGCCCATCAGGAATGGGACAAAGGATTTCGATTATATCAACCACTGTCCCCGTACATACCAGTGCTGCATCATCAAGGAAATAACAAGCTGCAGGCACGTTCCCTCGAGATGCTTCATATAGAGGTTTATCGAAGTTTGGGATATCTTCGAAATAGACGAAGGAGACACGATCTTCTTGTATCAAACTACTGTGAGATGGGAACAGTCTCCAGTCTGGACACCACGAAGGCATATCTTCATAGTCTTCCAGCCCACTTGGGTGAGCGGCGCATATGATATCGAGCTTCTTGTAGGTTGAAATGTAGGCCTTAGCGAAGTCTATGTAAACCTGACGAACTGACTTGGTATAGTCTGATTTTATGTCCAAATCACATGTGTCGGATGCAAGATTCATGAGGGCATATATCTTATCGCGGGGGTCAGTACATCCTGGAAAACCTATAGTGAGAGCAACGTGAAGGAAGCTAGTAGGTTTAGACAGCTTCCGCAGCTGACGATGATATGCTAAACGGTGCGTTTGACTTACAACACCCATGCGAGCAGAGAAATATTCTCCAGGACGTAATTCTGGATCCTCTTTTATGGGAGCTACAAACTGGTCTAAATGGACGATCATCATTCTCGTTAGGATGTGGAATCGTTCCCATCTGCAGAATTTTCGGCCACAGAAAACACAGAGTAAGGAACTATTCGCTATTTCTTGAACTGGCCAAAGTCGGCGAAAATAAGGCCTTGCTAGCAAATGCACGAGGATGTCCACGTAGACTGAAATATTTTCTTCGTAGCTGGGCGCTTCGGCCTTGGGATTAAAATTTATGATGAAATCCATGGCTCTATCACTTGCCTCATTACCTGGACCGAGCCAAGCGATAACAGAGTCAGCATTCTCATAGATTTTATGCATGCGGCGAACCTCTCGACTTCGCTCATGTACGTTTTCCTGGTCAATTGAAATCGCGTCGGCCCAGATAGTTAGAGGGTGACTTTTTTGGCGTATGTCACGCAACGCAAGCTCAAGGTTTTCGGTAATCATCATGCTCCGCCCGTTGATAAGAATCCGTGATGTACGAGTAGGGTTTCCCCACGCGTACGACAGACATGTATACGCAACCTCGCCGCCGAGTCTTTCGTAAGCAAAATGAGCTATCAGTGGCGAAGATGGATCCTCTGCTGGTAATAGCACAATGAGCCTTATCTCGCCAGCTATTACGTCCAGCGGAAGGTATCTGTAGGGTAATACACGAGGGTCACTGAGATCCCCAAAAGTCAATTCCCCAACATGATTCGGGAAATAGTTTGCACCCTGTCTCCTCTGGGTTGTTGGAGAGTCCCAGCTCTTTGCACGGCTCTGATCCGGGTTGGATATGATTGCTTTATCCAGAAGCTCGTCCAGATAGTCATTGAGATTGAGATATCGACAGGAATGATCAAAGACCCATTCGAAGCGAGGATTATTATAATGCCTTCTTTTCTCGTCTAGGTCCTCTTGGTTGAAACAGAGTTCGCGGATCCAAAGAAGCAATGGTCGTCGTTCCTGGCGAAAATGTCTTAGAAAAAGCTCCACGTTCTTGGTAACAACCATGGCTCTGCCATCTACAACGATACTGCTGACAGAATCTTTATGACCTCTTGTATTCCGTACGTGCAGATAACAGTATTTGTCATGCGTTAGAGAAGCAGCCAAGAGATGGCACTGTACTGGTGCGATTGGATCCCCTCGATGAGGATCCAAGACCAGTAGACGTATTTCATCCCTCTCATCATTCAACGGGGCGTATTCATAGGTAGGTAGTGTGCTTGGATCTGGACTTTGTAGACATTCAAACTTAGGGATCCGGGGACTTCCATGAACATGAACATAGCACTCAATCTTCTTCTCATAATCCCCGTCATCGCCTGACACGGGGTTTTCAATGTAGGCGGGAGGCTGAGGAACTCCTCTTTCATCATTGATATCTTGACACGGCTGAGTATCGTAATCATCCATAACTTCAGTACCTCTGGGAAGCTGCTGGGTTCTTCGTGTGTCGTCGGCAGAGTCACTGTTGATATGGAGCATTCACATCTGAAAGGACTTGAAGAATCGAGCTTTAACTATTCACTTTGGGAGGTTCTAAGCCACGACTCTACGAGCGATCGAGGTGGGATTCCCTCCAGCAAATGCAGCCGTCTAGCCTCGTCGATGGGGTGTAGCGTCACGAGTTTCCCAACAACAAATCATAGCTGCAATGAATACCATTTCTTCCCTGATGCTTTGATAGATTTGACAGCTTACCTTATCAGTGGATAATACTGAGACTGCGGACAAGGAGAGGGCTGAGTTCTCCTTGTGCTGCATCCAAGGCTTGGTAACATTAGTCGTGGGACTGCAAACCACCCAAAATCGATGGGACCACCAAAACACCTTTAGTCTAAGGTTGAAATAACAACATTACAGTGATAGTTATAAGTCGAGACTAAGGAAATATATTATAATTAATACGGTGATTTTAGTGGTGCTTCCATAATTTTGATATACTTTAAAATTCGTAATTAGGATTGCTCGTAGAACAAGGTGAATTTTTGGCAGTCCCACGACTAATGTTACCGCCCGTTATTCTGCCGAACTTTATCCGGGGCAGAACTAAGGCGGTGAGTAAGATACCATAAAAGGGGTAACTTGTTCGTCTTCACGTTCACCACAAGAAAGGAGCTGCAACAGGACGGTACAACGCCAAAATCGAGTACGTTCTTTTGAGTATCAAGGTATATCATTCGTCACAGTTTTGTCCTCACCACAAGATACACCCGGAAACTACTTATAGAACATTAAAGCGCGAAGGGTATTGATATGCCATACGTATGAAGGGGAGTTCTTTTCTTCGTACAATCATACTGCTTCTTTTTGCTCCTTCATTTACTTCTAAATTAGAGCGCTAAGCTACCGTATGCATGGAAACCCAATCAACCGCTCGAAACGGGATACAATTAGTTGGGTGTTTCTACCGATAGCAAATGAAAAAAGAGAGCACAATAGGAGACCCTCCCGTAGGCCCCCCCCCTTTGGAACAAAGAAACGATATCTCATCGTCACAAACCGGCCGCTAGAAAAGAATTTTGCAGAGCAACTCCTGCAACCTTAACTAGATATCCTAGAAAGCAGACGTGTGTACTGTACACCAAACATGAATTTCAAAGTGCCTCCATATCATAAAAGAGCGCATTTCTCCCCTCTCCCGTTTTCTACTTCATTCTTATTCGAATTATCGCTTGGAAAAAAACAACACATCTCCCGATGCATCTACTCCTAAGTCATTCCCCCAAACCTCCAATTCGATTGATATAAAACAAATCCTATCACTCTAAGGGACCCCTCACCCCTCTCATCCACTCTACCAATCAACGCCTCACACCAATGTGCCACCCCCACCAGGTCCTCTATGCCTGCGGTCACCCTGGCGCTTTCCACCTTATCCCTTGCCCCTCTGCCCTTCATCAGCCATCCCCATCTCGCTGCTCCTATTACCGCGAAACAGAGACCTACGAACGATCGCGGAAGGTGTGTCGGTTGTGCTACGCCGTGAAGGACACTCCAATCGGCGCGACTCCGGGAGGCGAATGTGGTGGTGGGAGTGGGGAATGTAGGAGTCTGGATGAGGATGGGCTGGAGATAGAGCGTCTAGAGGGTCGGGAGGTCTGGGTCATCAGGAAGAGGAAGAGGAGGAGGGCGAGGTACGTTCTTTGTGAGATGGGAAGGTGGAAGGATGGTTGAGGGGGTTTGGAAACATATGTGGAAGTGCTGGAGGGAGTTGAAGGGGATTTGGGAGGGGGGCTTTGAAGGCAATGGGGTGAATATGCCTTTGTTGAAGTTTGCTCTGTACTTGTGGTGTTTGTGCGACTGAGAATTGTTAGAATTGAAGTACAAAGAACATAGAAGGGTAATTTCACGAATGCACATATGACCTGAGAGTTATCACAAGTGATTTTATTCTCTATCTAAGGACATTCCATAATTCATTTCGACATCACCGTCATGAACCATGTTGCCGTAGAATTTCCACTGAAGAGACCATCCATCATGTCAGGGTGGCAAATTGAGGATAAGTCACCGTTAGTCCAACATGCACCAGAGAATAAGAGAGTTGCCATAAAGCAGAAGGAAAGGGTCATGCAGTCCGAGATGCCATAAATCCAATCGACCCAGTCCATCACATCCACAGATGTGGGAAAAACAGAGCAGGGGAAGATATAAGAGATGTAGAACCAAAGGGGAAGATGAAAGCAAGGAAACCGATCCACTTGAAGAGCAAAGAACCTGCATCAATGATGCTTTTAGAGCCAGTTAGGTGAAGGGGCTAATAGAGTCGATGATCAGCTAGCATTCAGCCGCGCGGACTGGTAGCTGCTATGAGTTCAGATATACCACATAGCAACATTGATCTGTCCATCGTTTGGCATCGGCTTGAGCGGTGTGATCTCAGGAAGCAGGTCCTTGTCGGTACCTTTGGTCGAGGACTTCATCTCTGACTTGATCTGCTCTGCCTCCTTCTTTCCGGAGGAGAGTAGGACGGTTTCAGTATGAGAGATAGCGCGCTTGGACGCCAAATGAGCATAATAAACGGCCGGAAACATCGAGACTGGGGTTGTAGCGCGAGCATACTGGTAGGAATGCTCGTAAAGGAGCTGCTGCAACTCTTCATTGGAGATACCGGCTTCGTTCAAAAGGACATGATAGTGGACCGGACGAGCGGTCCCCTTGATCGCAGAATGAGCATTCAAATAGAAATCCCACTCAAATGGGTGAGTTACTCCCGTCTCCACAAGAGTGCCTGGGACTGGGTTGCCATTGCGATCAGCTCCGGTGGTTGGAAAGAAGCGCACATGATGGCGCTTGGAAGCAACCACTACCGTGAACTTTGGTGAGACTTTATTGTTCAAGACTAAGCAGAAAGCTTTCATATCTTTGACCTCCTGGTCAAGAACGTGCGCATATTGGCCTTCAGAAACGCCATCGCGGACGTAGATGATCCTCTGTGGGAGTGCACCCTTTCCAGTAGTAGATTTGACCCAGAAATTCAACAGCTTACCGAAAAGCTTGTTGATGTTCTCAGTTGTAACCATTTCGACACGTTGTCCATTGGTCTCAACCTGAGCAGCATATCGTGTGAAGTCTGGGTTCAATGACATCGTGATGGCAGCCATTGAAGCTTGTTCACTGCCTGGAGATGCGTGTGACACATCCGCACCTACAATCACAGTAGAGATCTTCGCACTTGGCAACCTTGGGAGAAACTGGCCAACAGCCCTGGTGTTGATGCCACCAAGTTTCACGTTGACCTTAAGGCATACATTGGAAATGTATTGCCCCTGGCACTTCTGGACATGCGCAGATTGAAGGCATTGGGATACGACACCATAGCGGCAATCGCACGCGCGCTTAATCATGTTATAGACGTCGGTATTCTTGTCAGGAAGAACAAAGAACAGAATCTGTGGGCGAGCCTTGTGCTTGTTGCCAACAGTGTTCCAGATGGTTGTGACCATTTCGATACCTTGACTAACTTGGCCAGGAAGGATAGTCGGAACACGCTCAGCGAAACGGCCGCCATGTTGCTTGTCGTACGTATTCACAAATTCTTGGAAGAATCTGGTGCATGAGTTTGGATCTGCCGCGCCGCGACCTTGGACAACACAAACACCCCACACCTTGATAGGTGTGGTATTAGGCTGGATGAACTTCTTTCCGTCAATTCGCCATCGTCCGGAAGAAGCTTTAGCACCAGGTTCCTTACCATTGGCAAACATGACGTCGGGTGGTGGGAGGACGCGAGCCTTAACAACGGTCGCTTGGGGTTCGATGTGCATGCCTGTAGTTCACGATCAGTAGCTATCTAAAAATCTGATGCGCACAATGACTTACCATAATGCTTTAAATGCCTGTCATTCGGCCAGTCAAGCAACTTCAGCCCAGCATCGATATCAGCCCAACGTTGCGCCGGCAAGGTGACCGCGACCTTGATCATGTTCGCAGTCTGCTTGTCGTCAAGTTTGGTGACCCAACGCTGGTTTGGAAGTAGAGTCAGGACATCCATAGGAATGACGGAATCCTTTCTTGTCATTTTGACGACTGGGAGAGTGATGTCCACCGCGATATTGTACTTGGTCATGAAGTAGTCCTTCAGCGTGGTCAACTTCTCGCTCACAACCTCGCCTTTATCGTTACGCAACCGCTCTTTGAACTTGTACTCCGCGCAAGTCTGGGGAAGGAACTTGTCGATGACATACTCGACCTTGTCAGTTCCTCTATGTTCGACGACAACTCCGAACTTCTTGAATCGCTTCAGGTCGCGATACATCCTGGATCTATCCCAACCATCATGAATCGCCTTGCGGAAAGTTGTTCCAAGCTGATCAATTTTAACATTGCAGACTTCAGCCACTGACCGAATCAATTTCTGTGATGTAATGAAGACGCAATTGGAAACGTCTACGTTCACCGACATGACTGCTCCGTTCACACCGCGAGCGAGACGCATGGAGGAGAAGACGCCTTTAAACGCTTCGACTCCGCCACCGAGGAAAGTGCGTGCCTGGCCACGAGAAAAGAATGACTTCTTGATTTGCGTCAGATTCGCAGCTGGACCTTCACGCATCAAGTGGTCAAGAAAATTGATCGCCTCTAAAATGGCATTGTCGAAGGCAGTCTTTCCTTCGAGGAAAGAGGTGAGAACATCAAACTTGACTACGTTGACATGCTTGATGCTGATCTTATGGATATTCTTTCCGTGCGAAGGACGACCCTGTTCCTTGTCCATGTCGAGCTTGATGTTGATATCGGGACGCTTCTCGCTGGCCCTGTTGTATGTAAGCTCAGCTTCTATTAGGATGAAATTGAGCAACTTACCAAGCGATCTTATTTCCATCAAAGATCCAGCCGTGATCGCCAAGTTCAGCCTGCAAGGTGCGACTGTTCCAAATCTTCTTGATGAGCTGGCGTTTCTCATTGCCGTTGCCGATGAGTACCTAAAAGGTTAGAAGTTGATTTGAGAGTGAGGACAAAGTGTACTTACATCGTATTGATGAACGGGCTTCGTTGCAAAGCGGTTGACGGTGAAGGTGTTCAACTTCACGAGGATTTCTCTGCCTTTAGTGTTGAGTGCTTGACGACGTGGAAGCCTATCGCCAAAGTCAAACTGTGACATGTCAGTCCGAATCCCATCGTTTGATAGTGGTTGATTCGCCATCTTTGCAAAGTCAAGTAATGCAAGATTGAAGGTAAAAGGTTGGTTGAGACGAGATATTCAAAGTCAAACAAGTAGAAGAAGAGTGTTGTGGATGATGGTAAAAAGGAGGTGAAACCGTTAAGGCCTGCTCTTATATAGACAGAGGGACAGACCGAAAGACGTACAGTAAAGCAGATGGTGAATCATGCTGCATAGAATAATGCATGATGACTATGGAACAGCGAAGCAAGTGCTTGGACGATAGAGCATGGGATATAGTTGAACATGATGATGTTCATCATCTAAGGACAGGCAAACCGGATAGAAGACTGGAGTTGTATGAAAGGACAAATAACGTGTAGGATGCATGAACCCGGAAGAAATAGAAGAAGAAGTGACTTACACCGCGTGCGAAACTAGATCCGAGTGCACCTAGCTCTAGACGACGGTTATCTACCGTAATGGCTGCGCTGGCAGGATCTCTGCCGCCATCATATTGGGCAACAGATTGAAATGAGTGCTGATCATCTGAGGGCGTCTGGGAGGACACATTGGGAGGCACTTGAGTTGGAGTGCCTGGCGGCAGTGACTTTCTCCCCATTGTGAGTCGTGACAAGGGACTTGTATGATAGATTAGCTACCGAGGTCATCATTGGAAGGAGATGACAAAGATTATCATCAGTGGTGATGCTTGAAAACATGTCATTAGGGTGAACATGGTTGCTTACTTGGGTTTATTAAGCTGGTAGCCTGCTTTCAACCAAAGCGAAGACTTGAAGCGTAGGAGTGCGTCGCTGTACGTGTGATCGATGTCTCTGAGAGTTCGTAAATTAAGTTACTGTGAGACGTCAGTGAGCTGCGACGCGAATGTGAGTCATTTGCAATTAGTTTGGTGAGTAGCTTTGAGAAAGGAAGAACATAAGAGGCACAGAGGGAACTTGTTGTCCACCAATTAACCGCGAAGGCGCAAGGGCAGATGTAACTGAAAAGGTTTGCTCGCTGAACAAATTTGAGACTGAACAGAGAAACAAGTGCTTCAGATGGGGTTGGAAAGGTACGAACATGTTTGCGTGAATTGAAACAAGGATTTTCCAAACACCCAGACCAGATGAGCTGGCACAGCAAGACCCGAGTCAGCTTGTGAGTTGTGATTGCGACAAGCAACTTGAGGAGGCGCTGTTGCGCTTCTTGAAGATTGATGGTTTGCTAGCTAGGCAGAGAAGAACGTGTTGAGGAGTGAAAGGGGATGATGAAAGAGGAAGATGGAGTGAGGTTTAGGAAAGATGGAGAAGTTGGAAAGGGAGAGGTTTATTTATGTTTACAAGTTCGCCACCGACGCGACTTCCTTGGTGTTGCCTCCGTTTGTAGAAGGAACCAGATCGTTGAGGCAGGCACGATGTTGTTTGTTGCGTTACTAAGGTGACTTGACTTAAGCTGAGGTGTGCCACTGAGGAAATGAAGGAATTTAGCTGTTGTTTGTTGCGGCAGTTGCAAGTGACCTCGACAGTAAGAGAAGACGAGCGAATTTTCGATTGAGAAGCGACTTTTGTCCCCTTAGTGAAGCTTCTCTTACCTGAGGTCCGTTTGAACTGAAGGGGTTCGGGTACGTGCGAGTATCGATGGGGAAGCTTTCACATTGCGGATTCGTTGTGTGGCCTCATATTTCACTGTTGTCGAGTGAGGTTAGAGGAATATATCAATATTTCAGTCATGTTTATGTTACGATGGAGAGCAGATGTGAAGTCAATTACTATGTATATTTTGGGGTCTCTAAATTTGCCTTATTCTACAAAGTGCAAACTGTGAGATAAAACCTTGGACAAAAGCCCAAAAGTCCCAAAATCTGTATTGTGAACTGAAACGCCAGACAGGGATGCTTCTCATGCGAATGTCCGCAATGCCTAGATCCCTTGGGTTTTGCGTAACGTTTATGAGCTTACCTACCTAAGAGGCTCACCGCTTTAGACCAGCCCAAATATCCATCCATCGGATAGCCGAACACCAGTCACGGGGTAAACGCCAAATCGCTGATAAAAGTCCCAAGTCTTTTTATGCAAATGATTAGAAAAAAAGAGATGCACCGATGACAATCGTCACTATAAGTGGGGTCGTAGGTCAAGTGGTTCATGAGAGCATATACAAAGCCCATGATGTAGGGAAATGGCCGGTCACAACGCAGGTCAACGGTGGAATTGATAGGGTCCTAATCATCTGTGAGTAAGTCGGGACCTAATAGAAGCATAAGACCTTTGACATACCGTTCAACTGACCATAGCTTGATGGAGGAGGTCCGGGGATCGGAGGTCTGAGCTGCTGGCCTTGAGGAAGCTCCAAATTTCGAAGTAGCTCCACCATCTTATGAGGAGCGAACGTAGATGCTTTGTATGTCTCCGCCCTTGGGATGATGCTAAGGAGATATGAAATCTCGCGGGGGAGTGGTGGTGGGGGAAGTGGCTGGCCGATGTTTGGAGTTTTCCCGATGGCATGGTTTTCGGCTGCTCGCTGTTGGTTTCTCTTCGCATCTAGTCTCCTACCCGCTGCCCCTTTCAGGGGTGATTCTGCTCGAATCATCTTACGAGGCTGGAAGGCCTCATTATCTGATTCCTCTAAAGGTCGTTTCGGAGAATTCGCTACTTGTGCAACTGAAGGGCGAGGAGAGTCCTGCATCTTTACAGGAGGAGGAATTCCAATGGTGGGTAGAGACCGTGGCTTAGCCTGGGTCGTTGGGGAGATGATAGGCCGTATTGCTGTTGGGTCAAACCCAGGACTGGCATAGCGATGTGCGAACCTTGACAACTGAGGGTCATCCGGGAATAGCTCGTGCATCCGCTTCTCAAGTTTAATGAGTTGACCGAGCTCTCCATAACGTGACTCGTACTCATGAAAGTATAAGTAGAGAACCTTCGCTTTGTGTGTATTCTCCGGCTTTTGAGTGATCTTGTTAACCACCGACTCGAAAACCATCCGGACATCTATAGGTGATGAGTAAAATATGTATCTGGAAGAGGCTTTTGATTGACTTACTGATAATATCGTGTAAAGTGATGAGGTGCTTGAGGTATTCGAGAGCAAAATTTTCGTCTTCAGGGAACAATTTCATACCACGCTCGAAGATCCTTGTAGCTGATGCATCCTGGTAGCAGTGATGCTCCATCAACGCATTTGCGATGTAGACATCGCTGGTGATGCGTCCTCTCCTACGGGCATCGACGAACGCTTGCCTCATCCCACCTTCGGCGGCGTCCCCCGGTTTCCCTTTGCCCTGGATGCGTCTTATAGCTCGCATATAAGCTATCCATGCGTAAGAGACTGTCTTTGAAAGTAGTTTGATTTGGACTGCATTCCCATTCCGGATAGCTTCAATTTGTGCCTTTTGAGTCGCCTCCCTGGCATTCCTTGCCTCTTCTTCTGCACCAGCTTCATCACCATCGGCAGAGCGTGTTGGGGATGCAAGTGCTTGTTGAGCGAATGATTCTTTTACTCGAGCGATGGCTTGGGTTTCCCGCTTTGTAGTTATGTTAATTAGTTCATACAAAGCATCAAAGAGAGTATTGTACGGCTCTTTTACTAAGTCACCACGCTCTTTAACATCAGTGATGTCGGCAGTTGTAAGTTCAACTCGGTCAGCACGTCTGAACGCCAGAAGACAGCTTTCAGGATTAGCAGCAATGCCTTGGGTTAGAAAATCGTTGCCAGCGGATTCCATGTCATTCTGGAAGCAGAACTCCGCTGCATCGTACCACATCTCGGGCCAAAACCTGAGAGCCATAAGAGCTTGTTTGTAAACATATACAATTCGAGATTTATATGCTTGAAGATCTTCATCTTTGAGCACAAGGTTATCTTCCTTCTCCCAGTTGATCCATCGTTTCCAAATCTCAACTTGATTCATGTACTCCACATCACCGTCAAATCCTAGAGCCGGGGGTAGGCGAGGGAGGGTCGTCCGATCCAGATCTTTGGTAAGATTCTGCAGAGCCATGTTGGCACTTCGTGCCGTCATATATGCGGGAGACTTTTCTTGAAGGAACTTGCGGCCCTTTCGAACGCATTAGTACTGATCCTCAACGAGCCATAAACACAGACGTACGGTCATTTTATTGAGTCCCATCTCAAAGTTATCATATTCCTTCCAAAGACCTGTCACAGCTTGAGTAGGCACACAAATTGCTCGCTGGTAAGCTTTTCGCAGAGTATCCATTTTCTGTTGATCTTGCCAGCCATTGCCACCAAGGACTCCTGGTCCAGATTTCACAAACTGAATGTAATCTGACCAGATAGGACCGGCATCCTTGTCATGGCCTATAGTCTGAAGCACAAACTCATACGTCTGGGAGACAATTTGACGCGCAGCGCCGGTGGTGTCGGTGGTTAGATTGTTACGACGCCGAACGTAGTCTAAATAGGTGGACCATAGGTGTACGTTATGGACATTCATGAGAAACCTTGTGAAAATCTGCTCGACTCGGAAGAAGTCATCATTTTGTAGCTCCATATTCACATATGCAATTATCTGCTCTGCCTGAGAAAGTGTTAGCAGTATTTCTAAAAGGCGAAGATTGAAACCTACCGCGGTGGGAAACACTTTAAAGAATCGATCATAGACTCCTCGGGCCTCATCTAGTTTATTTCGCTTCCGGTGCTCATTGATCAAGCTCAACCAGGCGTCAAGGTCACCGCGTGGATCATCTGCTATCCTGTCTTCTAAAATGCCGACTCGATCATGTGGAAGACGAGATTTTGGAAGAGATGCTGAGAGACCTGAAGTGGCTGTTGGAGTATCAACAACAGGGAGAGTCTGGCTTGCGTTCGTGCTCGTGCTATCTAATTCAGCACTTGGGTTAGGTAAAACAGCAGTATGATTAAAGGTAGAGTCAGGAGGGCCATTAGATGGAACATCTGAAACACCCTGTTCTTGTGTAGTTTTCTGTATTGATACATCTGGTGTAAGAAATGCATTTGGCGTCTGAGTAAGAGAACGCTTTGGTGTATTGGTAGATGATTGAGCCACATTTAACAACCCATTCGAACCTGCCAATTTAGGCCTTGTCACCGGAGTCTCATCCTCATCGTCATCATCATCGTCAACTATAAACCCACCCAATGTCTTCGGAGGCTGTCTCGTAGGCGTGGCGGCGGTGGTCTCAACGACTTTTGTATCTGATGCTTGGGAAACTGGACGCGACGGAGTTGCGGCTTCGTCTTCGGAAGCCGACTGAACCATCGGGGTCGAACGATTAGAATCATCTGCTTGGTCAGGTACAATATGGGAAGGATCGTATTCCTCCTCTTCTTCTTCATCTTGTTGCGCGTCGTTATTTTGGTAGGTTATCGGGTTGTAGTTATTCGTATTTGACTGCATAGACTGGAGAAAAGCCATCTCAGGAGTCATCTCAGCCATGATGGCTAGATTGAGCGCGTGTACCGCGCTACAGAGAAGATTAAGCTGTTGGTAGAAGACGGGTTAATAGGTAATGCGACCGTGGATTCCGAACAGCTCGAAGATATGAGCTTGCGACGTAGTTTGTATCGTAGAAGTGAACGACCAAGGATAGTACCTGATATGGTGAAGGAGAAAGAAGCTCGTGTGAGCAAAGAGACTTACAATAGAATAAAGAAGATATATGAGGTCCTTCGATCGAGTGATGTTGATGAATAGACGTTGCACAGGTGGAATGATGAATAGTAGAATAGGACAATAGGTTTTGCTGGTCAATGCTCTTACGCTAGTTCAATTGTTACGGAAGTTTCCGCCCTTGATTGAAGCTTCAACTGCGTCCGAATACTTTTTGAAAGTTCCAACCTCCATTCGTGACATTCCCCACAGCTTTTACAATGAACCCTCACATATCTCTCCCTCGACAGCATTCGGGACCCTCCAACTTTGGCGGAGCTGCCCCCAGCAACCGGGGTGAAGGCATCCGTATGCCTAGATTCTTCAAACGCCTGTTCAAATTTCCGCAAATGGATTTCGAGATGGCAGTATGGGAGATGACAAGTCTAATAATAGCACCCAAGAAGGTGTTTAGATCAATATATTATCATGTACATACTATTCACCTTCCTTCCACATTTGCCAAAGCTGACCGTCAAACTAGAAACGTACGTTAGGTGACGCCTTATTCTCCCCCCCCACAAATTGTACATCCTACAATCGCTAGGCTGACCTGGAATCATAGAGACCAAGAATACATGGCACCGCCCTGATCCTTCTTTCACCTACCTCTTATCCTTCTTTCTCCTCCTTACTTCCCTGGCCTGGGGCCTAGCGTACGCCGATGGCTTCGCGCGAACAGTACGCATAACGCTCATGTTCATATTCATACATTTCCTTCTAATATCCCTCCTTGTATCCACGGTGGCATACTTCCTCGTAGGAAGATTGTTGGGCCCGGGCATTCCGGGACTTCCGGGACGAAGAAGACAAGGGCTGTTCGTGCAGCCAGGGGACGGCGAGCAGTTGGAGTTCGGATACTGTTTTGATGTCAGTGAACATACATCTGGTCTTATCCCTTGAACCAGCGTAATAATGTGTGAGGCTAGGTGTCGATACGAGCGTTCTTCCCCATCTGGGTGTTTTTATATGTCGTTCAGTTCCTCCTGATGCCGGTCATCGCAAGGGACTACTGGGTGTCATTGTTTTTTGGAAACACGTTATACCTCGTCTCGTTGGGATACTACACGATAATAACGTTTTTGGGCTACAATGGTTTGTCATACTCCATATCAGACAGGACAGTACAGCAAGCAGTATTAACTTCATTTAGCGTTGCCGTTCCTGCATCATACGGAACTACTGCTGGCCCCTACTGCGGTATTCGTAATATTGTGGTTTGCGAGTTTATTTGGTTTGAACTTACCGCAACATTTAGCGCCAATACTTCTCACTGGCGCTCAGTTGCGAAAAGGTGTCTGAAGAAAAGATTAACTTTAGAATCCTGTCTATATTATTGTATAAAATTATTTTCTGCCACCCCCCATGCATCCCATGCTGTAAATACATGATCCCCTTCCAGATTCAGTTTCACTTAGAGAGAACGATCACCCGAGCATTTCTCTCTAGTACATGGGTACAGTCCAACCTAGATTTACAGAGGAATATGATACATAGGTTAGGAGAGCTCTTATGTTGTACAATGATATCATTTTATAGATATCTCTTCTCAGTCATCTCTTCATAAGTCTGGATCTTATCACCCTCTTTGAACGCTTCCCAGTTCTCAAAGCCTATGCCACATTCCGTCCCCTTCCTCATCTCAGAAACATCTTTCTTCACGTTCTTCAACGAGGTAATTGTCCCTATAATAACGTTAGCAATCAGCTCATATCTATAAGAATAGCCCGACTGACCATCATATATCTGTTCACCCCGCCTCTGAACTCTAACCCTATTCCCTCGCCCGACGACTCCATACCTAACCTTACAACCCGCAATCTTGTTCTTCTTCCTCCCCCCCAAACTGATTTCAAACACCTGCGCCACCTCCGCCTCGCCCGTCACCTTCTGCGTCACTAACGGTGCTAGTTTCTCGCTCAGCTTCGCCTTGACCGTGTTGACTAGACGATAAATCACATTGTCCTCTATGATCTCGACACCCTTAACCTCAGCCATCTGCCTTATGCGCGGCTCGGCAGTGGTGTTGAAGGCGAGGATGTGGCCCCTGGCAGCCGCAGCGTGCTCGACATCAAACTCGCTGACGCCGCCGACACCGGAGCGCAGGATGTGGCTCCAGACTTCATTGTTACCGAGCGTGGAGATAGCTTCGTGGACTGCTTCTGCAGAGCCGGAGACGTCGGCTTTCAAAATAAATGGGACTACGTTCGACCTTTTGCTGCTAGCTGCAACGTCTTGAGAAGTTGCTTGGTCGGCATCAGCGTCGGGTCCAGCTGCTGTTGCCCTGTTGCCTCTTTCACGCTTTTCTTGCTCGGCTTTGCGTGCTTCGTTGATGGCTTCCATGTCCTTGGCTAACTTGACACGCTCCTCTTTTTCGATGCGCCAATCGACCACGTCCTTCGCCTTTTGCTCATCGGGTGCTTCGAGAACCTCGTCGCCTGCGTCTGGCTGGTCCTCCCATCCGTCCACCTCAACGGGCATGCCAGGCCCGACGGCATTCACTGTTATTCCCCCTTCGTTGCGTAACGTGCGTACACGAGTCCAAGTAGTACCCGCGACTAATATATCGCCTTGTTTCAGATTACCACGGCGAACGAGGACAGTTGCAACACGACCGGATTTCTTAGTCGTAGCCTCAAGTACCCAACCTTCAACCGGCCCGTCTGTCTCGGCTCGGTGGTCAAGAATTTCAGATTGTAGAGAAATAGCACCTTCAAGGTCTTTGATACCTTGGCCGGTTTTACCGCTGACGGCGACTACTTGAGTGTCACCCCCAAAGTCCTCAACTTCGATGCCATGGCGCGCTAGATCATGTTTCACCCGCTCAGGGGCAGCTTCAGGTTTGTCGATTTTGTTGATGGCGACGATGATGGGAACTCTCGCAGCTTGGGCGTGTTTGATCGCCTCTAGTGTTTGGGGCATAACACTATCATCGGCAGCAACTACAAGAACAACAATATCAGTGACGTTAGCACCCCGTTGTCGCATATTGAGAAAAGCAGCATGACCGGGAGTGTCCAAGAAAGTAATCGTTTTGCCGCTGGATAAAGCAACACTGAAAGCTCCGATATGTTGAGTGATGCCCCCAAACTCTGTCGCTGCTACGGAAGATTTTCGAAGGTAATCAAGAATGGTTGTCTTGCCGTGATCAACATGCCCCATAATAGTAACTACAGGAGGACGTAGTGGGATTTCCGACCTATCTTCCGCAACCGGCGCAGCATGTAGGTCTCGATCTTCACTCTCGTCGACAACCGGTTCAAAATTGTATTCCATAGCGACGAGACCTGCATTTTCAGCATTTAGCACATGATCAGACTGTACATCTTCGAAACCCAGCTCCTCTAGCTTTCGAACAAAATCCTCAAACCGCACCCTCAGAGCAGCTGCAAGGTTCGAGACACTGATATACTGCGGTAGGAAGATAGGTGTCGGATGTGCCACCGCCTCAGCGTGCTTTGCTTTTCTCCTCTCCTTCTTTTTCTCCTTCTTTTTATTTTCTTCTTCTCGAGCTTGGAATTCTTCTTCGAAATCAAACGCGAACTTATCTCGACGTCTCATATTATCCCGATCTCGTCGTTGTGGTAACTCCTCTTGCATCTTCACGAAGCGATTAGCGGTGCGTTCAAAGCGGACAGGAAGCATGCGATTAGGGGTGCGATCAGAGGTGCGATCAGAGGTACGATAATTAGGCTGATCACGAAATTTGGGGGGCCAATCATCATGATTCTTTGAAAGGTTTGGTGTATATATAACAGTACCACCTTCTTCCGTCTTCTCCGATGCTTTATTGGGGACCGGAGACTCTCGTTCTATATTTCTGAAACCCACAAAGCTTTTATCCCGTGAATGTCGCTCCCGGGTATCTCTCTCTTCTGCATAGCGTTGGTGCCTGTCGTCTGTTTTTGCCCGACGAAGACGGTCGGTAAGGTCCTGCTTCACTTGTTGTGATTCTAAAGGAGGGGGTGGACGGTTTAGTTTTAAGTGTCGCCATTGGGATATCAACTGGGTATCAAATGGTTCTGCATCTGGGGGCTTCTCCTGCCCAATGTTCATATTGAGTCGATAGTCACGTTGACCCGGTCTAAGGTGCTTACGAGTAACTGAACCTTGGTTCTCATTATCCCGCCGCACGGAATGGTCGGGACCAAAGCGCATCTTGATGACTGAATCTTTATCCCTCTTATTCCCAGGTACAGAATTTTCCGGCTTAAAATGGAGTGAGTCTTGAGTCTTCTTATTCCACTGCATGGAACAGAAGGGGGAGCTATGGCCAGATTCCTCGTAGTGCTCCGATCCGGCATGACCGGGAAGTGATGCACCTGCTGTCACTCGGGAGACTCTACTTTTTGAAAAGATACCAGTTGACGATTGCCGCAAATTTTGAGTAACTCTCGATAGAGTCTTCCTCTCTTCAAAAGTCCCAGGCTCCTTCTGAGACCTATTTCGCGGACTTCTCCTTTCAGACTCTACGGTATTATTAGTACCGCCCATCTGTTGATGGATCCTCTCTTTTGCTTGTTGCTCGAATCTATTAAGAGTGGGACCCTGAGATGAGAACGTCCGACCCCATCCAGCCCCACCCCAGGACGAGGTCTGTGACTTTTGATGGTCAATCCTTTCATCTTCGTATTTCTCTGCGGAGGCAGCCTGTTGGAAGGCAGTGCTGGAGGACTTGAGATGCCGTCGCTGGGGGTACGGGGTTGATCTTGAGGGTATCGGCGCATCTCTTACGACTCGATGCGTGCAAAACAAGCAGACATTGCGGGCCGCAGACACCTATAAATTGTGTTAGTAGGCGGATTATAGTATAAGTATCCTAACATACCCTTGGAAACGTCTGATTTCTCATCACAGAATGAAGTTGAGATACGGTAGAAAATATTTGGAGTGACCGCGGGATGCAGTAGATGGTTTCAGTCGGTTATTAGAGTAGTTCGGGTCAAGAATCATTGGCGAACACCAAAATAGGAAAAGTAACCTTACAGTTATTACCGTACATTAGAAGAATTTTGTTTGATAATTCATAGTTATCATTGTCACTCATTTACATTTATTGCAAATCACGAATTATCATTTCCTTCTCGCCCTAGGGTTTATCTATTTTGTACTGTAGCTGCCCTATTGACCTTGGAAACATCCGCGAGAAGCTACCCCTAGTTCTATGCTGTTATGCACGAATATTTACGAAATATTGACGGGCTTATTATGCATTTACGCTTAGGTCTGGCCCGAGATATCTACCATGGAAGCTGTAAAGGCGTTGGGAGATGCTCTTTCGGTCCCAAGACGTGTTCCGCCGTCCCAATATCGCTATAATCATTAGCTACCTTCGTACAGTATAGGACAATACTTACGCCGGGCCTCTAGGAGCCCAATATTGCCCGGTCTTTGAGATATCGAATTTCTCTATCCACCTTTTCAAAGAGTCTGCAGCTTCATTTGGGGTAACAGCTACTCCTCATTAGCGCGACGTTCAGCTGTTGGATTGATTAAGGGGCTGTAACTCACCACCCCCTTTATCCCAAAACTTATCAAAACCAACACCTTTGGTCATCTGAGTCCGCATGAATCCTGGATGCACGAGTCCTACCGCAATAGCCTTATCCTTTAGATCGAGGCTCAATAATTTGCCCACCATGTTCAACGCAGCTTTGCTTCCATGGTGAGCATAGTTACCACCTCCCTCACTCTCATGCCTCAAGGTGATGCTCCCACTCTCCGAGCTGACGAGTATGACCTTGCTCCCTTCCTTCAACAGCCCAGCTTTCGCCAATGCTTGTACTACGAAAACGGGTCCGATAGCGGACGTTTTGTACATTTGCACCTCAGCCTCAAAATCGGGTTTATCGAAGCTCTCGAGACCGAAATAGCCAGCTGTAATGATACAGATATCTACTGGATCAGGGGAAGCCCATGCTTGAGTGATCTCAGGACCTGCATCCGGATCGGCTATATCAAGATTCGAGACCCATCGTACATTCTCGGGAGAGTCATCTGGAGCGGATGAGCGAGCTGTCGCATAGACAGTTGTGGAAGGGTCGTCAGCATAAAGTGTAGTAAGTGAAGCTCCAAGGCCGCGAGTCGCGCCGACAATGAGGATATTACGAGGCATTCTGGTAGGAAATGGGTTTGGGTACGTAGGTACAGACGGGAAGCATAGTTTATAAGGTAGCTGGAGCTCTCATTCTGCACAATCAATAAGGTCACGACTGCCGGGTGATGGATGTGACGGGCACAGTGCAGTAAGCGTACAAGTATTATCGCGCGTCGGGCCGTTGATGACGCCACCGAGGAGCTTATCGAGGCTCAGCATCGGATCGGATAAGGTAGCACTGAGGTCACAACTTCTGTTTATTCTATAACACTACAACTGTTTACTCTACAATACACCACTCAGCGGAAACACCACTCACCAAGGTAACTTGGCTGCGCGCATATGACGGGAGCGTACAGTGCAAACTCATTATCTCGCTTTTGTTCCTCCATTAATTAAATGTACTTTGACCTTCAAGTTGAATGTAACCGTACTGACATATCCTCCAGCTACCTGATCTTCCGATAAAACCCTTGTATTGAGGCATCTTTCGTACGATGGCTTCAAAGGATTCGGAAGTCCTAAAGTTGCAATCGACAATACAGACTTTTCCGGTCATCGACAACCATGCTCATAACCTTCTCCGAAGCCACCAACTCGATACCCATCCATTCGAAAGCATCACGACGGAAGCTCAAGGCGCAGCCCTCAAAGACACCTTTGCAACATTGTCTCATCTAAGAGCCCAGAAGCAACTCAGACGCTTATATGGCTGCAGTCACGATGCTGATTGGGATAACATACTCGAAAAGAGACAGCACTGGCTAAGAGAAGATCCGAAGGGCCTTATCAGAAAATGTTTCGAAAGCATCCATTCCATCTTGATGGACGACGGACTTGCGACTGTTGATGTGGTACATGAATATGAATGGCACGACCAATTCACACCAGGACGAACTGGAAGAATCGTCCGCATCGAGGCCGCTGCCGAACACATAATGAGACATGTTTTGGCCAAGTATTCTGATATTCATCATGGGGTACCATTGGATGAAAATGCAGCGTGGATTTCATTCAGCAGGAATTTCGAGAAACTCTTGAAAGGGTATATTGCTGATCCCGCAGTCGTTGGATTCAAAAGTGTCGTCTGCTATAGATCATCTCTCGATATTCAACCAACTGACTTGAGGGCGAGAGCGATGAGGTTGGAATTCGAGGACTACTGTGCTAGGGCACTAGGGAAAGGAATGTATCGCTTAGATTACAAGACATTAAATGATGCAATTCTCCAGACCACTGTCTCTTCTCTGTCAGACGGTTTGGAGAAACCTGCAATGTCCAAACCGTTACAACTGCACACCGGCCTCGGCGATAAAGACATCAATTTGGTGAAGTCGAATCCTGCCTATTTGCAACCCCTCATTGCCCAACATCCTCGAGTGCCATTTGTCCTTCTGCATTCCTCATACCCATACACCCGTGAAGCTGGCTATCTTACAGCGATGTACAAGAATGCCTTTCTCGACCTTGGCGAGGTTTTCCCCCAGCTGAGCAGAGACGGTCAAGTCTCTGTCTTGCGCAAATCCCTTGAACTCTGTCCAACCAACAAACTACTGTATAGTAGTGACGGACATTTCTTCCCGGAAACCTATTGGTTGGGCCTTGTGCAGTTCAGAGAAGTTATGGAACAGGTACGAAGTGCACTGGATTGTCCCAAATTCTGCATACTGATAAGTCTAAGGTTATATTGGAATATGTCGAAAAGAAGGACATCACAACCGACCAAGCGACTGCAATCGTCGAAAACATATACTTCCACAACTCGAACGAGCTCTACAATCTCCGCGTGAACCTCGATGATCTGAGCGAGAAAACAGAAGCAGAACCTCTTAGACTATTGCCAGTCAAATACGATGCCAACTCCTTCGAGCACTTCATGCACAAGAACGACACCGTCGAGTACATATATGTTCAATGGGTCACGCTTATGGGCGTCCTCCGCACTCGCATATTGCCAGTTGCAGAATTCACCCGTTTGATCAAAAATGGAGGGAGGATTGGAATTGCGAAAGGGAATACTGGGACTCTACAGAACGATCATGTGACACCAGTTTGCGCTCCGGTGGGACAGGTCTATGTGGAATTTGATCTCAGTTCAATCCGCCGAACAATCCCTCAAAATCCTTTTGAAGCTGCGAGTGTCTTCGGGTCCTGGAGTGATGAGAAAGGTCACCCACTCGACGAGTGTCCGCGCAGCAACCTCGCGCGAATCCTCCACGGCCTAGCTGAGGATTTCAACGTCAACTTATTGATAGGGTTTGAAATCGAGGTGACGATGCTTGTCAAGACTGAGGACACTGAAGAAAGCAGAAAATACAAACCGTTAGCAACGAACCATGCTTGGGGATCACTCTCGCCGGAAGACTATCAGAAAGCGCTCCCACTTCTCCATGAGATCGCTTCATCTCTGAAGAGGATCGGAATTGAACTCCAGCAATTCCACTCAGAAAGCGGATCAGGACAGTATGAGTTCGTCCTCGCGCCTCTCCCCGCTCTACAAGCGGTAGACACATTGTACCAGGCCCGCCAGGTGGTCGACCAAGTTGCATCCAAGCACAATGTTAGAGCAACACTTCACCCGCTTCCCTTCCCTGGCATCGGGACAGCCGCGCACGCGCACATATCCCTTCAACCTGCATACGTGGAGGTGGAGCTTCCCGAAGACGTCGAAGCCAAGTTCTGGATCGACGGTGTCCTACACCACCTTCCCGCGATCTGTGCTTTCACGCTGCCGGAAGGAGTGAGCTATGGTCGTGTTACCGATGACAACTGGTCTGGGGGTTCGTGGATCGGATGGGGAACGCAGAACCGGGAGATGCCGCTGCGGAAGGTAGAGACAGGAAGATGGGAAATTAGGTGTCTAGACGGTATGGCGAATATGTACCTCGCGATTGCGGCCATTGCGGGAGCGGGATACATGGGGGCGTTTGAAGGAGACAGACATGGAGCCAGACCCGGGGATTGTCAGTGTGAGTATATTTGGATCTCTTTCTTTTCTTTCTTTCTTCCTTCCTACCTACACCCTTATTTATCACACAGTGGGAAACTAACGCATATTTAGACAATCCCAGCCAGTTGGATGACCGGCATAGGCAGGCGTTAGGTATTGTGGATAAATTGCCAAAGAGTATCCATACCTCACTCGATGCTCTAGTGGAGGACAGGCCTCTTAAGAGTGTTTTGACTAAGGAATTGGTCAATCACTATGTCGATATGAAGACGGCTGAACAGGCTATGCTGGAGGAGATGGGTGATGAGGAACGTAGGATTTGGCTTATTGAGAGATATTGAGGAACTGCTATCGTAGTACCGGTATCTCTCGTCTTTGTACAATACGATATGCATACCTTACAGAAGGGTATGCGCAGCTTGAGCAGTAACAGTAGATAGGTTGGACAGGATGAATTGGAAAAATATTACGGTAGCTTCTCGGTGCACTCACCTCTTAACACCTCCCGACTCTGCTGCATTACAAGAGAAGAAAGTATATAAGGGATTCCTGGCTGTAGAGCTAACTTAATCTATAGGTAGACTGCACAGGTCTGGTACTACCCTGGTTTATAGCTCAGCAAAATGTTGGTGAAGCGAGTAATGTAACGTCGGCTTTCAAAACATGAAACATATCAAGCAACTTGATCCTTAACTCCGCCAATACAAAGACCTTCGTGAGTTTTAAGTGGCTTTGAAGAAAGAGTCGGGGGAGGTAAAGAATACGCTAATTCAGGTCACCGAGTTAGATCGCCGAGGTAGTTCTACCGGCAGGACAGGACGGTTTCCCGTATCGGCACTGGCATCCATCGGGATACATCCGAGCGGATCCGGTACGGTACGGTACTGTACAAAAGCCCTCGACCAAGTTCAACGATCCTCTAAGTTGTTTTGGCAGCATTGGCGGTCTCAGAGGATTGCGTAGGTAAGCTAAGCAAGTCCTTTGTCAGCCCTCAGTTACCAATGTCATGTCTGCATGAGGGGAACTAGCGCCAACACTATCCTAGCGATATACAAGGCTTCCATTCCTCCTTGCCATCGAAAATTGTTGGCCTTACTGCGCGGTACATCTTTGTACTTTGGCGGTATGTAGTAGATTGAAGTGTAAAAGGTAATTCTTGCGAGCTGAAATAATAGCATTTTCCTTCATCTCGTCCTTCCCATCTTCGTTTTCGTCGCGTTCTTCGCGTCATTTTGCGTGGACCACACAGCAAGCTGCGTGGCTAGGCAGCAATCGTGAAAATATTCCTAATCGTCTCGCAGAGATTCCCGTTTTCGCGTCCGCCTTAGGGCAGCTTGAGTCTCGACCGTACGGGTTAGGACAGTTCGTAATGCTAGGAACGAGACGGTGAGGGACTACGTGGAATTGACGAGATCATTTACAGAGTTTACCATCTCGAATCACCATAGCTGTTATTGTAGTCAATGATTGCACAGATCTATTTTTATCGTTCCAATTAAAGCTGTTCTTGCGGCCAATACATTGCTAGAAAACGTCGTCTCTCTTCCTTTCTCGAATGCATGCGTAAACACTCGGGCAGTATTCCCTTTTAAACACAATCCTAATTGTGAACTCAGTTCGACGGACGATTGAATCGACGTGTATTTGGCAAGAACTCTTCTGAGAGACATCCGCTTACACCCAAATACCGGGTTCTCTTACGTCCGTACACTCTGAATCAGATCATTCGGAGGTCTTATACCGGCCGCAACCCCAGAAGGAAAATGGAAAATCAGCCTTTTACGTCCCAAGCTCTCTCTCGAAGTGGTAGCGATGGGAAAACAGCATCCCCTTCTGGAAATTCTACACCCCAAAAGAACACTCATAACGCACCCAAAATACGGAGAAGAAATAGACTTATCACATCATGTCTCGAATGCAGGCGGCGAAAGCTCAAGTGCGATAAGCAGCACCCATGTACCAATTGCATGAAATTCTCCCGAGACTGCGTTTTCTTAGCTCCTGCAATGGACTCTGCTGCCCAGCTTAGATTGGCCGAGATTAAGGAGAAGATGGGGAGTTTAGAGAAAACTCTGGAAGAAGACGTTGTTAGAAGACGGAGCAGCACACAGAACTCGAATACTGGGTCAGGTAGCGGGATGACTGATGTAAAAGAAGAGGATGAGGACGAACAGAGCGGACCAGAAGATGAGAGATATCTAGCACCGAATCCCCTGACAACGGCGGATGCATGGTATGCTGGGGACGCGGATAATGATCTAATGGATTTAGGTATCGCCATGGGAAAGATGAGGATTACAGAGAGAATAGGGGGCTTTGTAAGGCCAAAACTTGCCGAAGAAGTGAGTTATTTCAGTTCACGCGGGTATTGGTCCTCAAAGCTAAAGGTTTAAAGCTTGACGAAGCAATCCAAGGCGTACCGAAAAGGCCAGACAGGATACACCCAGTGGTACCGCCTCAATCCTACCTACGTCCCGGGCCAGACTATGTTGCTCCTGCATCCAGTTTCTTCTTTGCTCCTGAGCCTAAAAGGTCCTCGATCATGGAATTCTTACCGTCCAAAAATGCAGCAGACCAGCTTCTCCAGCAGTATTGGGCATGTGTACATCCCATAGCTCGTGTAGTGCATCGACCAACCTTCCACAGCCAATATGAATCGTTCTGGAACGATATATATTCTGGCAACCAACCCCCTGCATCTTTCCAAGCCCTAACAATGGCAGCTATGCTATCTGCCGTTATTAGCCTATCCGAGGAAGCTATTCTAGCTGATTATGGAGTAGCAAAAGCAGAACTTATAGATAGCTTTCGACGTGGTACTGAGATGGCGCTGTATCAGGCAAACTTCTTGCGGACGACAAAACTTGAGACACTTCAAGCTTTCGTCTGCTATCTCGTACGCTACCCCCAAGGATTCTTGCATTGAATTGTCATTAACCAAGAGTAGATTCCACAGTGCAGAAATGAAATATCCCGTGGTCACTCTGCTCTTACCGCTACTGCAATACGTCTAGCTGAATGTATGGGCCTTCACCGTGATGGTTCACACTATGACCTCCCAGCCGTCGAACTCCACGTACGCCGTCTAGTGTGGCACCAACTATGCTTTCTTGATATCCGTACCTGTGAAGCTTCTGGTCCTCGACCGTCCATCCGCAAAGAAGATTTCGATACTAAATTTCCTTTACACATGAATGACTCGGACCTCGATTCTGTTGTACCCGCAACCGAGGACAAAGCAACCTGGACAGAGATGACCATACCCTTAATCCGGATGGAGTGTAACGAAATGCACCGCCTCATTTGGATTGAGCGGTTCAGACTCGACCGTAAGAAAACCGTGGGCTCAGGTATAACCTCCTTGCTAGCAAAGGTTCAGGACTTCCGTGCCTATATGGAAAAGAAATATATACCAATGTTCAACCGCACCGTCCCTTTACACAACTACGCTTTCCAGGTCCTCCAGATCCTCACTTTACGGATGCACATTATGGTGCTATTCCGCTACATCAGCTCGCCCAAAGGTAGAATGCCTGAACGTCTCCGTCAAATCATTCTCTCTTCCGGAACCCAGTTCACGGAACACGCCATCACAATTGAGACATCTCCCTTTTTGAGACCTTGGGCGTGGTATGGTGGTGCTCTCCAACAATATCACACAGCAATGCTGCTGCTAAGCGAGCTGTACGCTTCACCTGTTCGACCTATGGAAGCTCGCGTCTGGAAATGCCTCGATTACGTCTTTGACCTGCCCCCAGAATGGGACTACGCGGAAAAGAGCAGGTACCTCCTCACAGAGCTCAGAGACCGGACCCAAGTTTACCGAGCCCTGAGAAAGCTCAAAGCACCGACGAGCATGGAACGCAGACTTCAAACGCACCCGGCCCGTAGATCTGCTACCGACGCCGATGAAGTTGACCCTCCTGCTGGTACCTTAACGGAGAAGCGTGGCGAAGTAACCTGGATCGAGGAGGGCCGCGGATACTGGGGCGTCCCATCTAACGCACAAAGCCAAAGACACACTTCACAAACAAGCGCAGTGAGTCCTGGAACACAGACTTCTCCACAACCACAGCCGTTTCCCCTGCACACCTCGTCGAGTAGCATACCCACTAGGGCTTCCGCGTCGCCCGGCACGCAAGCGGCAAGCTTAATAAATCACGCGCTCGGTTACTCGGCCGATCAACCTTTCCAAAGTATCGCAAATGGAGAAGCATTGTTTGCGCCTTCACCGATTCAGCACGTGAGTCCGAGTGGCACCAGTGTGAGTGATGGGAGTGGTGGCATGTTAGGAGCTCAGCAGATGGGACAGGGAGGGAGTCCGCAGGATATGATGCTGGATATTGATTGGGTGAGTTCGCTTTTCATCTTTCCATTTTTACCCTTAAATCGATACCCTTTGATTATAAGGGAGAGCTGCTAATAAGCTATATAGAATGAATGGGATAGACTGTTTCCACCGGGGACGATTGACATGAACATGACGGCCAGCGACTTCAATATGATACCGGATGTGCAATTCGGGAATCCGTTTGGGGGACAGTAGAAGTAGGGGTGAAGGGGTTCGTGGTTGTTAGATACCTAATGAGCTAGCAATATATGGCTATGCTCGGTCGACATGATGATATACATATACGAAACGTACAAGTAAAGCATGCAGGGCTTTTGAACTTGTACCATTTTTTACCTCAATTCGATTGACCCGAAATAGTGCGGGTTGTCTTCTTCATCCTAACGCCAGTTTAGCCCATCTCGTGATAAATAGCGCTGACCACCCAACCGAAACAAAAAGAAACCGAATGCATCAAATATATTTCCTGTCGGGGTCTAGTCGGTCTAGTTGCTCCATCGTCTTCTCGTACCTGTCTTTCTGTTAGAAAATGGTTTAGACCGTTTGAAAGAATGGGACACTCACATCGTAAACACAATTCCGCCACTCAGCATCAACCTCACTAGTCTGGGTACCGCCCCGGACCAGAATGTCAATATACCCTCCTCTTTGAGTATTTTTGCGGCACAATTGAAGCTGTTTTTGTACTGAGACCGCGACTCGATGGATTGCATCCGCGTCTTTACCGTATCGAGGGGCATAGTAGTGTACACAGTGATGATACCGGCCATTCCACCAATGCCAAACGTACTCAATGTCCCCAGCTTTTCCCCCGGAGCCACATAGCTCTGCGCCAATTGTTTTAAAGAAGTATAGCTGCTGAAACGCACCGCCGAATTGGCCGACTGCCTCGCCGTCGTCGGGACGAATCCCTTGAAGAAGCCGCGGATACCTTGCTCACGCGCAATGATACCCGTACCGTGTATGAAGCCGCGCATGCGCGGTTGCGCCCGTTTGCGATCGTCGATCAATTGTGTCTTTATGCTCTCGAAGGGTGTCACCGCGAGTAGAGACTCTGTGCATCCGGCACCGAAACCTGCTATGACGTTCATCGGGCCGGAGACATTGCCTTCAGCGTCTGCTAGCATAGACTTGTATGTGTCGAATGCGACGAACCCTTGAATATGTCAATTGATGCCCTCGATATAACTGGTACAGCATAGCCTGCGCGTCGCACTACTCACGAACACCCGCTTTTATGGAATTCCCCATCACCAATGTTGTACATCCGGCATACCATTGTGGGCCGAATGGAGGCCAAGGTACCTTCTTCCCTTCTGCTAATCTATGATTGAGTTGGGTGCGTGTTTTCGCAAATTCGGCGGGATATGTGATAGCTATTTCGACCGCTCCGGCGGTGGAACCAGCAATGATCGAGCGCAAAGCGCTGGGCTGGAGAGATGTTAGTTGAACAATGAATTAGAAATTGGAGTATCGCAATCCGACCTTTGGTTTATCTTTGTCTGAAGACATGGTTCCAATCTGAGGCGTATGTAGAGAATGAGTGTTGTCCTGTCATCTCACCTTTAAAAGCTCAGTTTGCGGACTGTCACAAGCTCCGCAAGCAATGAAAGTATGCGAGAAATTGTGGCTTCGGAGCTGCTTACATCACTTCCGCCTTGGTTCTCGTTGGGGTCCTTATCAATATATGCTTGTAGCTCTGGAGCGCATCATCACATCACTGAGCCTCCTGCATCAACTTTTCAAAAAATTTACTTTTTAGTTCTCTCATATCTCCAATATATCTCCCCCAACGAAGAACTCTCCCATCACAATGAGGTCTCTACAATCTTTTTCTCGCGTTACACCTCGTGTTACTTCGCGCTTTTCTACCCTTTCTGCTCGCACTCAATTCTCTGCTCTCCGATCATCAAATGCCTTCACAGCTCCATTGAAACAATCATCTGCATCTAGATTCGCCGCCGCCTTCTCCACATCAAGGCCGAGTTTCGGCGCAGGTATGGTAAAACCAAGTCAATATATGAGCGCCACAGCTAATTTTCAGGAGATTCATCGGTAAACCAGGAGCTCGCCGCAAAACTCCAATACGAGAAAGATCATGAGGTAGTGGAACGAGATGCGGAGAACTACTCTGGAAATTTGAAAGAGTATATTGAGAACAGCGAGTTTAAGGTATATGCTACTGGTACCCCTTAGGAACGGGACGTTTGGGACTAAGCGGAGATAGTTGCACGATGAACCAGGTGTCGAGGAGGTCACCCTGACCCGCAAATACGGCAATGAAAAGTAATACCCCCCCTTCCCTCCCAAAAAAAAAGTCGTGGTACTTCATCCTGACAGTCCAAAAGCATCAAAGTCACCTTCACTGTCGCCGACATCAACAACCTAGAATCCGACCCACAAGAGGAAGACCGCGCCCTCTTCGATGAAGAAGACGCAGACATGGACGGTCAATCCGGTGGTGCCAACACCAAAGGAGCCGTCAACCAGAGCAAGACAACCGGCGGCAACGTCAAAGTCGCACCCGAAGATTCCGTCGCGCCTGCCGATCGTCCCGAGCTCGACGACGAACAATACGACGACGAGCAACCGACTCCCGGTTTCGCCGCGCGAGTTAATGTAACGATTACGAGGGACAACAAGCCCGGTGCGTTGATGATTGAATGCATGGCGCAGGATGGAGACATGCTCATCGAGAACATCTATTGCTTCCCCGACGCTGAACTTGCGGATGCGAAAACGGCGGAGAAGGACTGGGCGAGACGCGGATTATATACTGGTCCACCATTTGGAAACCTTGACGACGATCTCCAGATTCTGTTCGAGAGGTATCTAGATGAGAGAGGTGTTAATACGGGCATGGCGTTGTTTGTACCAGACTACATCGATTTCAAGGAGCAGAAGGAGTATATTCGGTGGTTGGATAACGTCAAGGCTATCGTTGAGCCATAGATGTGCTAGAACTTCCTTCCCTTATTCCTCCTTCTAGTCATACCTCCCATCTCTCCAAAAGCTGGCTGCTCGGAATACCTTTAATTTCATGTCAAACTGTAAATTTCCGCTCTTCTATGTTCTGAGTGTACCAATATTCTACAAATTTAGGGAAAGTCTTCAGGTTTCGCGCTTACTAGAGGGATGATGTACTTCATACTAAAATATACAAACAGCGACTCGTATCTCGGCAGTGTTCGTACTCTACGACGTCAATATTGATTCTTTCCTTGGTCGTGGTTGGCACTCCGGCGACTATAAACTTGTTGTACACGCATGAGCATATTGACTGGATTATATCCTCAATAGAATTTCTTAGGTACGTACAGCACAAGTCAGAAGAGACCTTATCGGGGGCGTACCTGTACACTCGCTGGAGATATAAATGGATATTGTCAAACCTGTCTTCTCTCAAGATCTTGCTGGCCCCTACAGTACAAGTCAAAACACATTTTACAGCAAGCGTACAATACTCCCAAAATGCTAGACAAGGGAAGAAATACTGCCAAGCCCGGCAACCCCATCGCCCCTACATATTGCTCGCGCGGCGGTTGCACTCACACACGTATCGCAAACTCAACCCAACCGCGACAAGCTTCACCAGCGCTCTCACTCTAAATGAGAGGACCCACTCTAGCACCATCTTTCCTGTACACTCGAACCAGCGTAAATTCCGACGCTCAATCGACGTCTCTGTCCACGTCCCACATAACCATCCGCCTGCTCCCGCTATAGCGCAGATAATAATGGCTTCCATCGCAGATTTCAAGATCAATTGCCTGAGGTTCCGGTAGAGGTGAAAGGGGGAGAAAAAATGGAGAGGGCTGAAGGTTAGGAGAGAGAGGCAGAGGTGGGCTAGAGAAGGGGTGAGGAGGATGGGGGACAGGTATATGGAGAGGAAGAAGAGGCGGAGGAGGGTGCCGGGGCTGAAGTTATGTGGAGGAGGGTGATATGGGGATAGTGATGGGGAAGAGAACTGGAGGGAGGTTAGGCCGGGGAAGAAAAGGAGGTGGCAAAGGGTTGGTAGGCCTGGAAGCGGTCAGTGGGGTTTGGTATGGGGAGAATTTGGAGGAATGAAGTAGTACCTGTGGAGAATAGAGGCGTAAGGATTTCGAAGAGGATTTGAGGCATTTTGTTGATAATATTGTTTTTATGAACTAGTAGAGTATTGACTGAATGCAAACTTGATAAGAGAAGGAGCGAAGATATCGATGATTGCACGTCTCGCGGACAGACATATTTTATTCTGTTGCTATCCATCTGTTAGAATTAAGGTAATATGTTCAGCGGTTTAAGCTCGTCTTTGTTGCTGCTTTGTGATTGCAAATTTTAGTTTGAAATCGTGGTCCTTTGTGGAATTGACGACTACTATACTCCACGTCTTTGTCTGTCAAAGGGAAGCATAGTGGGTTGAGAATCCGAAGGTATTAATTTTCGGGATTAGATCCCTTTCTTTAACTTTCCTTCCTTTGCGCTTAGTTAATATGCGAATAAGACGAAGTCGTCGTTCGGCTCTCCTATCAACACTTTTGGAATGTGTTCAAGACAAGCCTTTCGGTGGGAAGCTAGATTCATGTTTTACTCCTCGATCCGACAGCCTAATATACTTCATTGTGCTCAAGTGTACCCATTCTCCGTTCCAGTTTCTCAAGAGATTCAGATTGTTTTCATCTTCTAGGTCCGGGAGCCATAACCCTGAGACATACTCTTTCTGCTCTAGTGCCCTTTGCTGCTCGAGAAGGGTCTGACGATTAGATGCGGGCCTTCCTAGGCGGCGTTCCGCTTTGAGTGCTTCTATTTCAGCATCGTTGCGCTTCAGATACTGTTGTATTATATCCTTGATCTCGTCAGATGTGAAAGCTTCCGGATGGTTCAACGCCTCATCTTGTAAGAAAGATATCCTTTGCACTACGTTCTTATTAGCCATATGGCTTGCGTACGACTTATGAATCGAACACTCACAATGGGGTCGGTTGGCCTTTTCTCTTGCCGATGCTAATTTGGCTATTTTCTCATCCCGTTGACTTGCGCGTTGAAGTCTGCGCGAATCTCGGCTATTCGCATGGAGAGGGGTGCTTCTGCCCTTCTTCTTGTTAATATGCTTCTGCACCTTATTCAAGTTACTGGGCATGGTGGTTCCTGGAGTATTAGGTAAAGAAACATATCAACGGTCATTCTCTGTGGTGGAATTCTCAAAAGTTCGTCACACTTAGGGCAGTTTTACGCGTTAGTAAGTGGGGCGGATCTTCGGCTATAACTACCCGAACTAGTCGCAGAGCGCGTCTTGGACAATATCCTACGCGTCGAGCGATCAAAACCTCGAATCAACCTTAATTCTTTCCACTCTATGACATAACACCTGCTTTCGCTTTCCCCTTACTTTGTGCTTCTTATTTTGGAATCAAGTTCCTTCTGTTCTATGCATAGTTCCTAATGCTCCGTGTTTAACATCCGACCTCCATCTGTTTGGGGCCCCGCTTTATGGTGTTTACAGTGACGGAATGGGTATCTCAGGTTGGTATTTTTGTGTTCTATGCACGAAATATTCTCCATACTAATACTCGATCTAGGCCTCCTCCCTCTGTTGAAGTCCATACACAAACCATGTAATCTCAAAAAGTTCGCAGGCCAAGTTATTGGTGTGGACGCTTACGGATGGCTCCATCGTGGCACTGTTTCTTGCGCGATTGACCTGGCTTTGGGTAAGCCGACAACCAAATATGTCGAATTTGCTATGAGCCGTGTCCGGATGCTTCTCCATTTTGGGATCAAACCATACTTAGTCTTCGACGGTGACTATCTTCCAAGTAAGGGCGGAACAGAGAAAGAGAGAGCAACGAGGAGAAACGAGAGTAAGAAGCTAGGACTTGAACTCTTGAAACTGGGAAAGACGTCCCAAGCTCATCTTGAGTTGCAGAAAGCCGTAGATGTGACCCCAGAAATGGCCAGGCTGTTGATTGAAGAGTTGAAGAATGCAAAGATTGATTACGTTGTTGCTCCATACGAAGCTGATTCGCAGCTGGCTTATCTCGAGAAGAAGGGTATCGTTCAGGGTGTCTTGTCTGAGGACTCTGATCTACTGGTGTTTGGAGTTAAATGCCTGCTTACGAAACTCGACCAGTATGGTGAATGTGTCATGATCAACCGAAACGACTTTACGGCATGTCGAGAAATTAGCTTACACGGCTGGTCTGATACTGAGTTTAGACGTATGACTATCCTGAGCGGATGCGACTATCTTCCAGGTCTTAGTGGGATGGGCTTGAAAACAGCGTACAGGATGATGCGCAAGTACAATAAGAATCTGGACCGTCTAATTCGTGCAGTCCAGTTTGATGGTAAGCATAAAGTACCCCCTGGATATCTGGAAGCATTCGAACAAGCAGAGAAGACCTTCCTTCACCAATGGGTATTTTGCCCCATAGCTCAAGGGTTAGTCCATCTAACTGACCTGGAAGCCGGAACAGACGTTAAGGACATGCCATATATCGGTCAGCATGTCGAGTCTCTGGTAGCTGTTGGAGTCTCTACCGGAGATCTGCATCCTCACTCGAAGCAAAAGATCAACATTACGGTACCTAATCGAATACCGCACGTAGAACTTGCTGGGCGCTCCATCAAACAGGCCATGACAAACTCGACTCATGATTTGAAGGGAAATAAGCCCATAGATGCTTTCTTCAGACCACGTCGCATACCGTTAGCTGAACTCAATCCGAATGCATTCACCCCTTCACCAAGTCAACAGAGGCTCTATCAATACACCTCCGTAGCTTGGTCCGCTAGTCCTGCACCAACTCGTGCTCACAGCATTTCAGGAGCCCCATTACCCTCATCTGCTCCACGTCTTTCGCGAAGAGCTGTCTCAGACTCATCTACTAGCTCTTCCCTCCTGCACCCCCCAAAACGTCAGAGGCTATGTTCCGACAGTACACCCGATGTGATTTCCGGTATCCCGAGCGACTATGGGCCTAGCACCAGCCCTTTCTTCGCGAACGCATCGGTTGATCCTAGCCCGTCAGTTCGCAGAAGTAAGAATAGAAAGACATCGGAGTCTGAATTCAATCTTTGGTCCGACGACTCCATGGAAGAGGCAATGGCCACGCTTCCTAATACCGCAGAGGGTTTTGTCATACCTAGAAAGAAGAAGGTAGCCGTGTTCGTCGATGAGGCGATTCTTGCTCTATCGCAAGCTAGTACGCTTGATCAAGAGGCCTCGCAATCCACAATATCGTCCAGAACCACTTCCCTCAATTCGCAGGCAAGTATTACCACGGTCGATTCTATGGGTTCATTCGAGAGTCAAATAAGCCGAGGGGAACCACTCTGTATATCCTCATCACAGATTTCAAGGAGGTTCTCTTACGAACTCAAGCCCCATTCTACCCCTGAACCCGTTCCCCCTAAGTCGCGGAAATCCTTACCAATTTCCCGTCTCTCGCAGCCGATGGCACCTCTCAGCCATACCAGGGGCGCTTCATGGGCTCGCGCAACATCCTCTACTACGTCATCGCGCGCCAAAGCTGTGGTTCCTTGGGCAACATCCCAAAAGCGGAAGTCGTCAGCAGCATTATCAGTAGCGGCTACGCAGTCATACGAGCCACCCCCATCCCCAGCCCAGAACGATGACGACGTCATCGAGGACGAAGCCTTCCATATCATGGAAACAGAAGGTGTGGTTCCCAGGAGTGACCCTCCTGAGACCCCGTACTCCCCTAGCAGGGTTTACAAAACTCTGCAAAAGGCCTTGCCGGTACTTCTTCAAGAGAGAAGTCCTCACCGTGCCAAAGGAAGCGAGGATTTGCTGGTACCGGATAGCGAGGCGGAGGATGAGGGTGAGGAGAAGAGGCCTATGGCCGATTTGAGCAGATTTGCTTTTGGAGGCAAGTAGTTTGTTGAGCATACAGTACGAAAAGAGTGTGTACAGTTTATTTGAGCGGCATGGTACGGTGTTATGGCGTATCAGGCTTCGTCTAGTGTTTTGTATTATTTGGATTCTTGTTGTTTCAAAGGGTTGGTATGCATAGGGTGGAGTTAATAGATTTGCTATATTAAAAGTAGGCAGGTCAATACACATTCAATTTTCTAGACTTGATCTTTCTGTCCCGGTTCTAAAAAATTAGGTATTGCAAACATCCTTTCCCCCGATTATAGTATTCCTCACCTACTGTAAGATACGCTCACATAAGAGCGTCCGACTCACTATACAAGAGTCGATAGTGTACGATGAAGCCCTAAAGGTACCTAGGACACAACCGCATAGACAAGGAAAACGCACTTTGGGTACCAAAATTGATTCGCACTTTCCGCAAGAGAAGAGATCTAGAGTGCCATATCAAGTCCTTCTCTCAGCGCTTTTCCGGCTCCAACCACCCCCTTGAATGTCAAAAGCTCAAATTCATGAAAGACAGATAACCACCCACGCTTGAAAATGCAGTTCAAGCCAAATACACGAAACCAAGCAAGCAAAGAGTATGACCGCAAAAGAGAAATCTTTAAGCCAACATCTCTCCCACGCCCGCCAACTGCGGACTCCCACCCCTCACGATTCTCGGCTGCTCTTGCACCTCCATATACTGTTCCTGGACCGCACTCTTCTTTCTCGGCTCTGCCCTCTCGATCTTGCCCTGCTCATGTATACTCACGCCCCTAACACCCTGAAGCAGATCCAGCACAATAGCCCTATGCTGCCGATCCCCCCCCTGCTGCATGATCAGGCTTATCGCCTTATCCACCTTGTCCGGGCGGTTTCCAAGCCCGGGTAAGGACAAGATAACTTCGCGCGGGAGTTCCTGGTCGAGGCGGATGATATGAGCGATCATGCCAGCTAAGTCTTTTTGTACGTCGACGAAGTAGGGTTCGTGCAGCGAGGTGATTGCCGCTTTAAGAATGTCGACGCATATGAAGTCGCGGATCGCGGACTTCTCTTTGAAGTGCGGGAAGGTGCAGCGGAAGATTTTGACGACGAGGCCGACGCAGCGGCTGTCGCGGACTCGCAGGGTGTTGGTGCAAAATATGAGGACGGGCTCGAGGATGGTTGGGCAGAAGAGGATGAAGCGCCACATGATTTCTTCTTTAGGTTGTGAGGGGTGGGTGTGTTTACTTGTGGGTTCTAGGAAGGGGTTATGGACGGACCGGGGAAGGGGAATGGAGTTATACGAACCTTGACGTTGGTAGTCGAGTAATGAAGCTACGAGAGTGACGGTGGCATATGTAAGTTGCCGTAGTATGCTTTCGGTTTTCATCTCCTCTCCTAGGTTGTCGTCCTCGTTCGCTTCGCTAATTTTCTTGTTGTTCGCAGCCCATTCCGCGGTGATTTTACTATCCAAAACTCTAAAGAGGCTAGAGACGAAAGCTGGTAAGAAATGACCCCGTTGATTTGGTGGACATTCTTCGATTAGATGCGTAGCAACACTCAACAGAACAGAGACGTGGTGTGCAGAAAGAGCATGCGCATTAGCAAAGAGAGACTCACTGAGCGGGCCAGGGAGATCCGTGAATCCGTAAAACCGATCCTTGAACCGTGTCAATCCGTAGAGAATGTGATACGTTCCCTCGCGAATTTGCCTCATGGTTCCTCGTACTGTCGACGCATATCCTTCGAAGGTTGTCTTCGAGTTGTTAACTCTGGCAAAGAAGTCGTCCTTACTCTCTCTCGAGATCCCAGCTTGCCAGAACCGGTCAGTGAGGAGACGTTTTACAACAAGTTGTAGCTCGTGAGGTAAGTTGGGCCAGCTTTCAGGATTGTTGAACGCTTGGGCATATCTAGGATAGAATTAACACTGTCAACTGGTTATAGTCTGTGAAAACATACTTGACGAGTTGCAGCAGATTAGGTAACATGATGGGAATGATATCAGCCCAGAGAGCGGAAGACATCTCCAATGCAGGGGAACAATCATCAACTTTCTCCGTTGCACCAGCAAGAAGAGTCCGTGTAATACGTAAAGGAAGTTGCTAGCGAGGTCAGTAAGATTCAGTCTTGTGTTAGAATACATATTTACCTGACAGCGACTGAGGATGTCAGCCTGCATATCTTGACCTTCCTTGTCGAGTTCTTGAGTAGACCAGTCCTCAATTCTATGGAACTGACGGGAAGAGAGAAATTCTCGTAGATGTGACAGTCCAAGTGTTTCTAGAAATGCTTCGAAGGACGATAGCGATCTTTCCAATTCGGGGGTTTGCCATGCCTCTTTCACCGGCCTTAGTATCTCTGCTAAACGTGTCATCTGGACTGATCGATCGAGTGATGTCGATCGATGGCTAGATATTGTTAGTATTTGTATTCCAGATAAGTTCACGTGCTTACATGATAATATATAAGACCGCCATATATCCAAACCTCAACTTGTCGTCTGTAGGTCTCGAAGTAAGTACTTCAGTGATCTTTCGTTCAAGTTCATCATATATACTCTATGGAGTGTTAGACCTGAATTATTGATTTCTCAATGGTAACTTACTAGGAAATAATTCGCAAAGACTATGGCGAGACGTTGCATCTCCAGGGCGTTCGCCTGTTCCATGCTCTTGACTGCTTCTGAGTACTGCGCGTGAGCAGGAATATCCATATCAGGAAAGTCAAGCATGTATTTGACGAGGGTTATAGCGAAACTCGGTCGATCGTTGAGAGCTTTGGTTGAAAAAGTGACCATCAATTGGACCATCTTCTTAGCTATCTCAGGATCCTGTACATAAAATAAGCCCTTAGCCCTACAATGAATAAGAACGCACTATACCTCAAATCGAATCTCTAAAATTGACATACACCATGATTGAAAATGATCTTGAGCTGCGGTCCGATTCCGCTCCTGGTATGATATCAGCACTTTGTCACTTCAGACTTTATCCCGTAAACTCACATCTTCCTGTGGATCTCCGCCTTGAGAAGCTAGCCATTTCAGATAGCCTCGAAGTGAGGACTCAATGACGGATATCTGGGCGTCGACTCGGAGAACAGGGATAGCGTTCTTAGAGAAATCTTGGGCTGTTTAAGGTCAGCGGTACGCCTAAGTTGAAGGAGGATTCGAAATTTTCCACGAACCCTGGAAGGGAGGCAATTCTCCGTAAATATTCTTCAAAAGTGCTTTAGCCTGACCAAGTATATGTTGTAAAGCTTCGAAAGGGGCTCTCCGAGTGATTATTTCAACGATATCTACGCAGTATCTACGATAATTTCCTAAAAATGCATGTTTCTCTGGCAGAGTATCGAAGTCCTCGTTCAAGAATAAGGAGATGTTATCATCAGAGTTTTCCGGTAAGTTTTCGTACCGCACCAGTCTCTGGCTGCATAGTTCCAACATGCCCCCAAGAAATTGAGTTACAGCATCTTTTACATCTCGATGCTTAAGAAGTTTGGTCCACGTATGCAATATTGGGATGGATATCACAAGGCTTGGGTCTTTCAAAACGGTGAAAAGTAGCTCCATGAGTCCACGCAAGTCGTGTCCCGTAGGAATGAGCTGAGACTTTGCTTCTGCATAATTACCCAAATTTGAGAGTAGCTGAACATATTAGTACCAATCCGCTCGGCATGTCCCGAATGAAAAAAAATCAAAACGACTCACCTCTGAGAGCTTCTTACTAAGAGCGTATTTCTCATCGTCTAAATCATGTATGTCTACACGAGCCCACGAATAAAGTTCCGAGAGTAGCGTAATGCAGTTGGGAGTGTACATTGGGCAAATTATCTCAACAAATTCATCATCTTGAAGATGTGCCCTGCCCGTTATAGTGTACAGCGCCTCCACGGCCGCCTAGATAGCTAGGTTAATTCAAGAGTAAGCTGCGCAAGGAAGAATCAACAGTACCTTTTGTAGCGGAACGGTAGTTGTAGCGAGAGCTTTGAAAATATGCTCGACACATTGTGTCGCATGAATGGCTTTTGGAGTTATCCAGACCAAAGTAGCCCTGAGCGCTGAAAGCACCTTGATAGCGCAGGTCCTGATGCGTTCGTCTTTACTATAGTCGTTCGACAGACACCAGTCTAACCGAACACAAAGCCTACGCATCCACCCTTCATCAGCATGCCTTACGTTGACGGAAGTGTCTCTAGTTGGGAAAAACTCTACGAGTACGGAAGTTGGCGTGAATATCTCTACACATGCTTTCCCTAATTCGTTTCCCCTCAATATAGCAGTCGGATCCTCTCTAGTAAACACCTCTTCTGATAGCGATTCCAGGACGTAAAGAACGATGCCTTGTTGCTCGAGAGACGTATTCCACAACGTCACTAGCATTTCATCCATGTCCATCCACTCTGCACCCCAACATCTCTTTGCTATTTCAGTCCATAACTGAGCAATCTTGTTCCGCAGATAAAGAGGTTCTTTTTCGTCGACAGATCGAGCGAGCTCTGTGACACACTTCCGTAGAATGGACTGTTGCTCCACCAAAAAGTCCTCCCATCCATACTTTATAGCATATTCAAGCATGGATAGCCCAAAGTGACGGAGAGGGGCAGGTTGGACCTTGTCACGGGCCAACGTGAAGCCATGACTAGGAGCCTCCGGCGACTTCTTTGCTTCCTCTAAATAGTGTGATGCGTTCTGGCGGATAGTATTTGACGATCGAGGGTCATAAATTGCTTGTAAGGCTTGGAGAATCTTTAATAAATCTTCAGGGTCAGGATCGGGTTTGCCATTTAGACGCCCGTTAGATTGATGACCAGGCTGTAGTGTGGTTGTCCCAGCCTGATCCATATTTCAGAGAAGGCAAATTTGCGAGAAGCTGTACATGTATGTCAGAAATCATATAAAGATTCTAAGGAGGTAGGGTGCTGAAAAGTTGTGTATGTTTGTTACCTTTATCTTACGGTTGAACAGTGCAAGGGAAATTGTGACAGCCGACAAGTCATCGACTACCGCATAGCACGAGCGCGCAGGTAAGGACGTTTGCTGCGAGCCATAATTATGGTAACAAAGTCGATTGAACATTTTGTGAAGGAAATGTTGGATGCAACACTGGCTTTGGGGCTTCCTTGGCCTTTATCTTTCACAAATACCTCATTATCAAGTTAATGCACCGTGGCTCCATAACGCCGCACAAGAATCGATACCAGCAGACGCGCGCTTCGCCTGATTCGACGCGCTGTCACCTGCTTTAAAGTATTGACCGATGACGATGTCCACATCATTTCATTACCCGTCCGCTTTGCCAAATAGTATCATATACGGAGTATGTATGTACTGTACAGTGAAATGCCCAAAAGAAAATGTACACGTGTAAATGATTTCCGCTTAATGCAATGTTCAACAATCGATACGCCCCCCTAAATAAGCAAAGCTGTGTGCTAACAACGCTGAGCTATATCTGTACACGTCTCCCTAAGGTAGACTCACCTACACCACCTACATAACGGTACAAGTCCTTTGCTGGCACTGCTCAAGATAACCCTCTTCTTCGTCTGCGGGTAATAGGGAGCCTTGTTTTCGTTTGACACCTTTTATGGTGATGCTCTGGCTTCCTTCGGCATGCCACCATCTTAGTCTTTGTTGGACCGCTTCCCCTTCCTCATCCGTACTGATCTTCCATTTACCGCCGCTGACCTCAACGGTAGTTGCACCCTGAGGAAAGTGGTACTCGGGAAGAAACACTTCAGTGGGCGCCTCTTCTTTCGTCGAGGACTGGGCGGATAGCGACAATGTAAAGGTGCAGTTGCGAAGGTCAAACCCGTAGGAAACCACATCGCCATGTGTTGCTATGGGTGTAGGTCGTACATAGGCTTCAGCTGCTCTGAAGCCTACTTGGTCTGGTTTATCACCCGCATCAACATTGGAAGACGAAACCATGTTATCCGAAGATAAGGTCTGTTTCAGATTCGAAGGTGAAACGCTTGAGGTCTCCGATAACTGACTACGAGAGTAAGATGGAGATTCAGTGATAAAAGACGCGGTCGACTCGTTGTTTGGGAACGATACTGGTAATGGTGGATCGTCTAGGGAAAATATAGACAAATCCTCGCCGTTCCATTGATCCCCCCAGTTATGAACATTCTGTTTTTCTTGTTAGAGGGGCTGCGTCTTGTATCGCTACTGTACTCACGCTAGCAACATATGTCCAGAGGGTGTATCCATTGGCCTTGCTGCCTTCAATAGCAAAATGATTGGCATCCATCGCAGCAATTTGGCTGCTATAGTTACCAGTCTTATAGGCATATTTATCATCCATGTCATAGGGAATACCGATTTCTGTGAATATGCATGGATGTTCTCCCATATAATCGACGCCTTCTTGCCGAATCGCAGATAACTGATCTCGGAAACAGTTTCGAATCGCCGTTTCACCTATCTTGATCGCAAATGCTGGTGTAAGATACTTGCCTCTCAGAACCCCAAAAACATCTATGTTCCATATGCGGTTCCTAGGTGTCGGTTAGTGAAACTACGAGTCTACTGCGCTGACTTGTATGAACTTACCACTTTTTCGTGAGTAAGGTTATTCCGTCATAGAAATGTGCAGCAAAGACCATATTCGGATCATCATCTTCAGTGTCTTTGGTGCTTGGTGGAATTTCCAGGACTGGTGGTTGAAATAACATAATGGTTTTAGGAAAGACTTGTCTGACCATAGATTTGTACTTGCGATAATAATCTAGGAACCAGTTATTTGTGAAATACTCATAAGTTATAGTTTTTCCAGATCGCGGATCTTTTGCAAAATAACCCTTTTTGAGGAGCGTATCGGAGGATGGCTCCCATATTCCATGCTGAGCCCACAGACAATCCCCAAGCTTCCAATCTGGGTCGCGTTTCCAACCATACTTCGTATCATCATAATCTTTCGGGAGCCATGCGGATTTCCCTTGAGGGTCTATAAGTGTACTTCCAGACTTATAGGGACCCATACCACCGAAATCCCAGGTATCGATCTCGCATGCTCGGCCGGAACCAGTCAATATTGCTTGCCAGGCCGTTGGGGATGTCCCCTTCCGGAGCTTTTGTTCTCTTGGTACGAGAGTCAAGTCTTGCCATCCAATAAGTCCTCGGTTAGGCTCGTTCATACTCTCCCATCCAATAATCACATCGTTCTCGAGGCCACCAGTTTCATATATACGTTTGGCTAGATGTTGCAGTGCACCGATATAATGATCTTGTAGATAATCCTGGATGTTTTTCCCATCTATAATCGCTTTCGGAGCAAAGTCCTTACCTCCAAAGAAAAGGGTGAAGATAGTCTGGCACGCGAGGCGCTGATAGTTCGTAGCCCATATCATCTTCGGGAAATTTTCGGGTTCAGGATAAGTATTATGAACCAGAGCAGCTTCTGTAATGTCAAAAGCGCGTGGATTCAGTCCACAGGCATAAACAGTCCACATAGGTGCCCCTGAGCCACCTGTAAATCTCGACCACTAGGCACAACGTCAGGAGATGGGTCAAAGCTTGTCAAATTCCGATGAATTGTGTTTACATACAACATCTTGATGAGGGTCCATGAAAACATAGAATCCATAATTCCTAGCAAGCCGTAGTATCGAGATTGTGTGCTGTATCCATTCCTCATCGTACTTCTTCGGTCCAGCTGCCTCAATTGCCTCCCACGTAAAAACATAACGAATCATATTATATCCCCATCTTCTTAGCCTCGAGAAGTGTGTATGTGCATCATCCACGCTGAAAGGGCGTCCGACAAAAGAAACATTATCACCATCGAAGAAGTCATCTAGGATGTGTGAGGGCTGATCCGGATTTGCGGGAAATTTGGCGTCTGCTGCAGCATTTATGCCATGTATGGTAACTTCTCGATTGTGACTATCTCTGAATATCCGACCCTCAATCCGAAGCTGTAGGGGTGCCATATGGTACAGAAACAAAGGAGAATGCGAAAGCGTTGACACGGCTTTAGGTATCTAAACGCTGCGTTCGGGGGTAACGCTTGATATTACGGGTATAGGAACTATTTAGGACCACTTTTCTAGTTTGAAGATTACAGAAGCAGGTATTGCTGGCGGACTGTGTATAAGAGTGAGGGAATAATGAAGAGGGCGTCATGCTCGCAAGGTCTACCGCGTGAGGCAAGAATTGTGTTTGGGGTGTTTGTTACCGTCTGGCTTGGCAAAGTTGGCCTCTTTGTTCAAAGGTGGCATCATTTTGGGAACCATAGAACCCGCATCATACCTTCGACAGATTTGCCAGATGGCCTAATTCCACCGTACTTCTCGTCATATTTTAGATTTCATCGACGCTTTCCTCCCTTTCTTTTTTTCTTTTTTTCATCTCTCTCAAGATTAGTACAAAGGTTCCTGCACATTCCAAATTGGCGTCATGATCATCCGGTCTTATCCCTTAGCTATAGGAGCTGCTCTCCTATATACAGCTCCTCTCGTTTCGGGCCTCTCTTGTGAGCCCTCTGCAGATGTACCTCTTTCACATCTAATCACGTCGGCCAATGCGAACCTAGCGGCCGGGAATGCTCAAGACGCACTCACCTGCTTCGATATCGCCGTTTCCCGAGATCCCCAGAGCTACCTCACATTGTTCAAGCGTGGCGCAACATACCTTTCTCTAGGGAGAACTACCCAGGCGTTACAAGACTTCGACAAGGCATTGGTGATCAAACCCGACTTCGAAGGAGCACTGCTGCAGAGAGCCAAACTCAAAAGCCGGGCCGGTGACTGGGTTGGAGCGAAAAGGGACTATAAAGCTGCTGGAAAAATCGATGGGCCAGAAATTGCGGAGATAGAAGAGGCGCAAGTAGCAGTGTCTCTCGCTGCGGAGGCTGAAAGAAACGGTGATTGGGAAAGATGCGTCACTCAGGCAGGGACGGCCATACTTGTCGCTGGCGGGGCGCTAGATATTCGAAGAACTCGGGCGAAATGCCGATTAGAGAAGGGAGAAGTAGCAGAGGCCCTCAATGATATTCAGCATGTGCTCCAGATGACGGGGTCGACCGAACCGCACCTCCAGATCTCTGCTATGATGTTCTATTCATTAGGAGAGACGGATAAAGGTCTATCGCAAATCAGGAAGTGCCTTCAATCGGATCCTGATTCAAAAGTGTGCAGAAAACTCATGAGGTCAGAGAAAAGTGTGGATAAATCTTTGAAGAAAGTTAGAACATTTAGGGAGAAGAGACAGTTTAACAGCGCAGTGAAGTTGCTCATCCCTACAGGAGAGGAGCCTGGTTTGATTCAGGAGGTCAAGGATGAGGTCAAGTCCCTGCAAAAAGAAGGTTGGATCCACGATAAAGCTCCAAATGGGCTATTAGGCGATCTCTATGAAATGGCGTGTGAGGCATATGTTGAAGTAAGCCTCCGAGAGTATCAATAAAGCGCAAGAATCCACTGACACACTCCTAGATGAATAACCACAAACGAGCCGAACCCTGGTGCAACGAAGCACTCACATACAATCCCACATGCCTTCATGCTCTACTGTCTAAGGCACAACGACAGATTGATGCGGACGATTTTGAGCCTGCAATCTCGACTTTGAACCAGGCGAAAGAGCATCATCAAAATGACCGAAAGATCCAAGAAATGCTCCAAAATGCCCATACTCTTCTAAAACGCTCGAAACAGAAGGACTATTATAAGGTCCTTGGTGTCTCTAGGGATGCGGATGAGAGGACTATTAAAAAGGCGTATAGAAATCTTTCGAAATTATTCCATCCCGATAAAGCTTCACAACAAGGGTTAAGCAAGGAAGAGTCGGAAAAGAAAATGGGCGCCATTAACGAAGCTTATGAGGTTCTCAAGGACCCTGAACTTAGAGCACGGTTCGACCGTGGTGATGACCCAAATAATCCAGAGGGTCAGGGCAATCCCTTCCAAGGCTCACCGTTCGGTGGTGGTCAACAATTCTTCTTTCAACAGGGCGGGTTTTCAGGGGGAGGATTCCCAGGTGGTGGATTCCCAGGGGGTGGAGGAGGGAGTCAGTTCAAGTTCAACTTCGGTTGAGGGATGTCGCAATGTCTCTAACAGCATTAAAGGGTGTTTCGGAGTACTCTACCTAGTGGTGGCGTCTTTTGCATATACCTTATGTATTTCTAGACCAGAGAGCTCCCGTTGATATCCTCATCAAGGAGCCTAGTGAGAGAAACAAAATTCTTAAGATTCAATCACTCTTCTACAACTCAGCTACTTCCAGGGCTGGAATTTGGGTTCTTTTGAGCAAGACTATCCTCTACATGGACGCGCCTATGATTCAGACTACACGTTACCCCTGCATCTCAGTACGGTAGAGGGGTCCTTGGGTCCGATAGCCACTGTATCGACGTAGCTATCAGTGCTGTACACCTGACCACGATGTCTCATACTGTAAACTTGAAGATTTATTACGAGAGATGGACGCACCGCTTGGGCGACAGCCTTGATCATACACCTATATCAAGCCCTATCACTGCCCCGATGATAAGCACCTGATCAGGACTCATCCTCTAACCTTCTCACTGAATACCTTCATCTCAACCCAACATTCTTTGTGCATGAACTCGTCCATATCATTATCGAGCAATATACTATAGTATTAGAGACCTGTTAGTCCAGCTCACTGCTCTACGCAATGGCGTTACCAGCGCAGAACCTCCACGAAGGCCGCGTCCTCCCTAACGGCGCGTTTGAGTATCTCTCCAGAATAGCTTCATCTCTTCCCTCTATACAATCGTTCAGTAAGCTCGCCTTCGGCGGGGCTCAGGTACTCCTGGGTTCCGAGACCCAAGTTCCCCTGGGCCGCTCTTCAGGCTACAGCTGCCCACACCCACAGTTAAGCTGTCACAACACGAGCGTGGTGGAAAATACATGCTGCTTCAACTATCCAGGGGGTCAGATGCTCCAGACCCAGTTCTGGGATACACATCCGGTAACGGGACCGGTCGATTCATGGACGGTGCATGGATTGTGGTATGTGTGATCGGACCAGGCTAAAAGAGCTCTACGGTCGTGTTGCCCCTTGTGTTAATGATGATATAGGCCAGATAAATGCGACGGCACCTACGAAGCGAACTGCGATTCTTCACGCGCTTACGGGAACATATCTGCTATCTTGACTTCATTCAACAAGACCGAGCTTGTGTCATATATGCGCACCTACTGGAAGGACTACAAGGGTAACGATGATGATCTATGGAAACACGAATGGAGTAAGCACGGCACATGCGTGTCGACGCTCGAGACGAAATGCTTTACCGACTACACAGCAACGGAAGAAGTGGTGGATTACTTCGAAAAGACTATCGAACTATTCAAGAAGTTACCCTCTTATGAGGTTCGTGACCTTCCTTTACTTTCCTACTCCCACTTGTGTTCCTCCTCTAACTCTATTACAGTGGCTCGCCTCATTTGACATCGTCCCCTCTTATACCCGCACATACGATCGCCGCGCCATACAAGAAGCCCTGAGCACCCACCACGGCGCTCCTGTGACCCTTGGCTGCCGCTACGGTGCTCTTCAAGAGATCTGGTATCATTACGCTGTACGTGGCTCTTTACAATCCGGTATGTTTGTGCCCGAATTACCGGATGGAATGAAGTCTACCTGTCCACAAACCGGAATCCGGTACCTCCCTAAGAGCCATGACAGACCAGGACGGCCAACAGGTACTACAACAACTACCGGAGCATTACCCACAGGGACCGGCGGTGCGTTTGAAGGGCGGGGGATCCTGAACGTGGAGATGGCATCTGGCGGGGAGAAAGGCTGCATCATCAGCAAAGGGACATGGTACACTGGCGGACGATGTGCCACCTTCAAAGCGGAAAAAAAAAGCCGTGGTGATGGTAGCAGGAATGACGACGATGATAACGAGCGCGGGTTCACCCTGTCCTCTCGTCGTGGCAAATGTGGTATCGCGCATTCCGCACTTGTCTGTGGACCCGGCGTTTCCGCCACACGCTTCACCAATAAAGGAGGTCTTTTAGCGGTAGAAGGTAACACGACATTCTATGCGGAAGAGGTTCCAAGGCATTCTGTGCAGGAGAAAGTATTCACGGATGAAAGAGACCAAGAATTAGGAATCCGGTGGAAGGGGGTATGATTTCCAAGTGAGTATATTACTGATCTGGTGATGAAGAGGTACGTTTAGATCTACAGCCGTCTGAGATTGGTAATATTGTGACAGGGGAGTTGATACGATGCATTTCAGTTTTGGCAGTGCGGCACTAGTATAATTATACAATTTTGACTGCAATGTCTCCTTCTCTTGGGTCAGAACTACAAACCAACCAGATCATAGAACCTCTTTTGTTTTTCATTTTCTATGAAGTTCATTCTTCTTCCCTACGATAATAATATGTTCTGGGTAAAAGCCCAAAGTGCTAACACCCCTCATTCCTCAGGAAATATGCCACCAATCAGAACCACAGAACCGAGTTTACGAGAAGATCACGGGGATGACGGGAGGTGATGGATTGTCTCTCCTATATCTTCTCATCTCCTACACATTATGGATACTGTAGGTAACTCAGACGCTTCCGTTATACATCAATTCTCTCCAAAATGTTGCTCTTTAGCCCGGTCCTTTCGTTGCTAGCGCTCTCTGTCGTCGGACAACAATTCACGAATCCTGTACTATGGGAGGATCTTGCTGATACCGACGTAATTCGAGTCAATGACACTTATTATCTTACTTCTTCAACAATGCACTATTCCCCTGGTGCACCGATCCTCCGATCATACGATCTCGTCAACTGGGAATACATCTCTCATGCTGTCCCTCGTCTGGACTGGGGCTCAAAGTATGACCTTACTGGTGGACAACGAGCGTACGTTGAAGGGATCTGGGCGTCAACATTCAACTATCGCAAGAGTTCGCGAACTTACTACTGGCTCGGTTGCATTCGTGGCTCTAACACTCAAATCTACACGGCACCGGCCGCAGAGGGTCCCTGGAGTAGGAAAGGCACCATTAGCAACTGCTACTATGATGCAGGCCTTCTCGTCGATCCCGATACCGATATCATGTATGTCGCTTACGGAAACACCCAACTCAGCGTCGCACAGCTCTCCTCCGACGGCCTTAGTCAGGCACGCACTCAAAATGTTTTCAACTCCCCCTCAAACATCGGAACCCTCGAGGGAAGTAGATTCTATAAACGCAACGGAAACTACTATATCTTTGTAACTAAACCCGCTAACGGACAATACGTTCTTAAAGCTAGTAGTCCCTGGGGACCCTATACTTCCAAACAGCTATTATTCAACATCCAGACTCCAATCGCAGGTGGTGGGATTCCTCATCAAGGTGGTCTCGTGGAGACTCAGAATGGGGTTTGGTACTACATGGCCTTTGTAGATTCTTATCCCGGCGGCCGTATCCCGGTGCTTGCACCTATAACTTGGGACTCTGACGGCTTTCCCGTAATTCAAACTGTCAATGGGGGTTGGGGTGCTTCGTATCCCTATCCTCTTCCAAAACGGGTGCTTGAGTCTCCTGTTGGTACGGATACGTTCAACTCAACTTCTTTGAGCCATCATTGGGAATGGAACCACAACCCCGAAATCTCGAAGTTCAGCGTTGGTGCTGGTCTAAAACTGGAGACAGTGACCGTGACGAATGATCTTTACGTAGCACGAAATACAGTCTCGCGTCGCATCCTAGGTCCTGCTTCGACCGCAACGATTGTGCTCGACTACTCAGGAATGAAACAAGGAGACCGCGCAGGGCTAGCTCTTCTCCGCGATCAGTCTGCTTGGATTGGGATCAAGAATGACAGCGGCACATTCCGTGTGATCATGGTCAACGGTGTTGCTATGAACAGCAACTGGTCCACCAGAAGCACTGGCTCGGAAGTTTCTGCTACAACGGTGACAGGTGGTAAAATCTGGCTTCGAGCATCTGCCGATATTCGGCCCGGTTCTGGGAGACAAGGAAGGTTTTCTTACAGTACAGATGGTAAGACTTTTACAACATTTGGAAATGCGCTGGTGATGAACAATGATTGGCATTTTTTTATGGGATATCGATTCGCGGTTTTCAATTATGCTACTACTTCTTTAGGAGGGGAGGTCATAGTTGAGGAGTTTACTTTGACTGCGGCATAACTTCAAATTTGGCCAGTAAAAATATACGAGGCCTTGGAAACTTTATGGTGGCTAGATGTTGTATGCTGCTAAGTTCACCGCATATGTGATCTTGTGATGAAGGTTGATAGATGCTTCTGAGGTCTGGCAAAGCTTGTGTTGAGATGATCGATCTATAATTTATCCAGTATATCTGACTTCCTAACATAGAACTTAGATTCAATCTCATGGTGTACCATCTTAAAAGTTCCGGTCCGTCTCTCGCAATAATGTTGCTAACCTCTTTAGGTAGTCGGGATCAGCGTTGGGATTTCAATTCCGGGGAAAGCCCGAATTACCTCATCGTCCTAAGGTATCCCAAGTGGTGTGATAATTCGACAACAATACATTCAGCTAGAGCCACAGAAGAGAAATATAGCCTCAATCTCTTTCTTGCTACAATTGCTAAATCAAACCCTCGCTGTTGATGCTTCTACCGCCTAGGCGCAACCTTCTACCTCTCCTCCGCACAATGTCAACCACCAGCAGCCTCAGCCCGCCTCAAAAACTAATCTTCGCCCCCGGCCGCACAAACTCCACCCACCAAGCCGAGCAATACACGAAAGGCTCCTTGGACTCCTCTCAACTCCTGCCAGACCCCCTCGCCCAGTTCCACCGCTGGTTCACCCACGCTCGCGAATCCGCCGTGCACCAGCCCGAAACTCTCACCTTCAGCACCGCGCATCTTCCCTCCGGCCGTGTCTCCGCGCGGACCGTCTATCTCAAAGAGCTTGACGCCCGTGGCTTCGTCATCTACTCGAACTGGGGCACCTCGCGCAAAGCGGCTGACGTGGCCAGCAATCCGCACGCGGCGATGACGTTTTGGTGGCACGAGCTCGAGCGGCAGGTGAGAGTGGAAGGGAAGGTGGAGAGGTTGGGTAAGAAGGAGAGTCAGGTGTATTTTGATACGCGGATACGAGGGAGCAGGATTGGAGCGTGGGCGAGCCGACAGAGCGAGGTGTTGAGGGGACGGGAGGAGTTAGAGGAGAGGGTTAGTGAGGTGGAGAGCACATTTCAGGGGGTGGAGAAGATTCCGGTGCCTGAGTTTTGGGGGGGTTTGAGGGTCGTGCCTGAAGTGATTGAGTTTTGGCAGGGGAGGGAGAGTAGGTTGCATGATCGGTTTAGGTACACGAGGGGGGGGGAAGAGGATAAGGTATGGGTTAAGGAGAGACTCAGTCCATAGTGTCAGCCTCATCTTAATCTGATATCTGATGAATATTTGTCTCACGTGCACTCGATCTCTTTGGACATGAGAAGGAACATATAGAGGAGCATTTTATGTTTAATCAATGCTTGAATATAACCACAAAAGGACGATGTTCAATACCTTGTGTTACTCTTTCTCCATTCATTCATAGAGAAGCTTCTCCAAACACTACACCGTCCCGAATCTCCCCTTCAATTTCTCAAAATGGTGGATATTCGCGACACTAGGTTTAACAACCGCTCTCGCCTGCTCAATATCTCCAACTTCCAATTCCTCCGCACCCCTTTTCAGGGCGATCTGCCCAGCTTTCCGTAATAGACTTGACAAATCCGCCCCGCTAAACCGTTCACAATACTGAGCTTGCTTCCCCAATCGCTCTGTTCCCTGAGAACACGTGATACCCGCATTTTTGATCAATGTAGTCAATATCTCCACACGTTCTTGGGGTCCGGGTAAGCCAACGTATAGTGGTGTCTCCAATCGCCCAGGCCTTAACATAGCATCGTCCACCACATCGGGCCGGTTGGTCGCTGCTACGACGTAGATGCCTTCTCGGGCGGATAGGCCGTCCAGTTCGGTGAGGAGAGTATTGACGACCCGGGAACTGACTTCGGACATGTCGGATCCTCTTTTAGGGACAAGTGCATCTAGTTCGTCGAAGAAGATGACGCAGGGTATAGAGGAGCGGGCGCGGGTGAATAGGGTGCGGAGAGCGCGTTCAGATTCGCCAACAAACTGGAAAATAGATTAGCATGAAAATGATGGAGGACCGAGCGAGGAGATCGAAATACCTTGTTAAGTAGTTCGGGTCCTTTGACACTGATAAAGTTCGCCTTCGATTCCGCCGCCACCGCTTTGGCAAGCAGAGTCTTGCCACAACCCGGAGGGCCCCAGAGTAGCACACCAGTTGGAGCCGAGATACCAACCTTTTTGAACCTTGCCGGATCCATGATTGGCTCCACGATAGCTGTTATGAGTTCATCACGAACGGATTGTAGAGCGCCGATGTCAGCCCAGGTGATATCGGGAATTGTGGCGAACCCTTCGCGTTTAGAAGACGGTTGTATGTCAGGGAGAACGGTTAGAAATGCTTCCATGGTGATGGCTGTGTCCTCAAACCCAACAGGGCGAGGCATGTTCTTATCCTGAACCCGTGTGATCAATCTAGTTATCGATTGATCAACTTCTGACTGTCCTTGTGTTTCATTTTGTCTCTCTCCGTTATCGAGATCCATCTCCATGCTCCCACCTAGCCCATTCCTCTCAGATGCTTGTTCTTGCACCAATGCTATATCTGCAGACTGTTTCTCCAAAGCCTCTCTGTACTGGTCCATACTCCACGTCCCCGCCTTTCCTACAAGGTCTCGTAAATCCGCACCCACGAATCCCGGTGTTCTTTTTGCTAACTCAGCAAAGTCTACATCAGCCGCAATATGCGCATCTCTAGTCTGCGCTCTTAAAATGAGTTCACGCATCCGTTCATTCGGCACACCCATGTTGATCTCTGTGTCAAACCTTCCACCACGCCTAAGTGCCGGATCAAGACTGTCAGGGCGATTAGTTGCTGCCAGTACAATGACAGGCTTACCATCATTAGACTCCATGGCAAGACTATCCATTGAAATCAACAACTGAGCCACGATCCTCTTCTCCATCTGTGACTGAGCTGTATCTCGCTTTGGCGCAATAACATCAATCTCATCGATAAAGATTAAGCATGGCGCCTGTTTCCGCGCTTCAGCAAAATGTTCGCGAATCTGCCTTTCAGATTCTCCCGACATGCCCGAAACAACGGATGGCCCGAGAATTTCGATAAATGGAACACCAAGTTTTGCCGCAAAAGCACGGGATATGACTGTCTTGCCGCAACCTGGTGGCCCGTGGAGGAGTATGCCTCGGGGAATGGGAATACGGCGCTTGACATATTCTTCGGGTGCCAGAAGAGGGAGAACTAAATGATTCTTGAGTTGTAGTTTAATATTATCTACACCTCCGACGTCTTCTAGCTTGACATGTGTCGGTGGCGATACTGTTATTCCTCTATCCCTATCCCTATCCCTCTCACGTCCAGCTTCGTCCACCTTCTTTCTTTTAGCCTTCGGTTCGCCATTGGTTTGCCTCTGACCATCTCTCTTCTTGGTCTCTCCGTTTGGTAGCTGTACCGGCGTAACAGCACCAGAATGTGCCCAAGAGCCAACTATACTCCTATTCATTGCATTTGTGTCCGGTACTTCGCCCTTGGTAGATGGGTTATCACCAGATTCGCCCTCTAACGCTTCCATCTCGTCTTCACCGGAGTCCGCTTCGTCACGCAAAACATCCAGAACTCTTTCTACACTGGCACACAAAACATCCTTTTTTTGGCGTTTTAAACTAGAGTTAGACCGTTGAATATGATCATATATAGCGTATACGGATGCGGTTGCAGCACGGTCGACCCGATCATCTAGGTATCGCATTACTACAGTAAATACATCTTTATCAAGCCTGCCTTGGAGGGAAGCTCGTGGTCGGAACTTCGGCGGCATCGTTTCGTTGCGCTGCGCGCCAATCAAGGTATTCTAGTCGGGTATGAACAAAGTCGTAAGAAAAATATTTCGAGGTGTGATTGTAGACCAGATCCTTCCCCGTAAGATTAGCGCTATCGATAAGATGTGAGATCATCCAAGTAAGCTCCCCGATCCCTGTACACAACAAATCAATTTACTACCAAATAGACGATATAATGGGAAATTCGGGGAGTTCTAATAAGGTATCCGCGCAGGATAAGTATGTATTCTTCTTACTATGCTATCCCCCCTCTATCTTCCAATATTATTGCTCCTCAGAGCTGACTATAGTCCGGACAGGGCAATCCTCGACATGAAGAACCAGCGCGACAAACTCCACCAGTATCAAAAGAGGATTACCGTCATAACGAACCGGGAGACAGAAGTTGCGCGTGAATGTCTTCGTAAAGGCGATAAGTCGAAAGCGTTACTGGCACTGCGGCGGAAAAAATACCAAGAGTCTTTGCTGGCGAAGACGGATGCGCAACTAGCACAACTAGAGATATTGACAGCAGATGTAGAGTTTGCACTCGTCCAGAAGGATGTTTTGTTTGGTTTGAAACAAGGTACAGCCGTACTAAAGGAGATTCACCGGGAAATGGGCGGGTTAGAGGCTGTAGAAAAGCTCATGGAGGAGAATGAGGAGGCGCTGGCATATCAAAGAGTAGGCTACAGGTTGATTTGTGCGTCGTATATTCACAGAGCTGACAAAGTTGTAGGAAATTTCGGAGACTCTCGCAGGCAAGATGTCCAATCAGGATGAAGATGAAGTGGAGGACGAGCTAGATGCACTGGAAAGAGAAGTGACAGATGTAAATGTTACCATGCCCGACGTACCAACTGCAGAATTACCGCTGGCAGAAGACTTGAATAGACAGAAAGATAGAGCGAAAAGAAGAAGAGAACGAGATGAAGCTCTCGTAGCTGCATGATTCATGCTAACTATCTACGCCGCATACGATACCACTTGTTCATTGTATATATGATAGTGGTTATGAGAACTCTTGTGCCCTCTCTAACGTACAAATACTGTTGATAGATGGGAAAGGGAAGTGCCATAGTGGATGGTGTTCCACACTGTCGATGCAGCTATTCGTATTCCGTTTCACGTCCTCGATCAGGTCATACTCCCAGTACACCACCTCTGCATGGTAGTTCTCGCTCCTATCCACCTATATCTCTACCAACAGCATCTTTCGTCCCTACTATACTCTTATGATCCGCAGGATTGGCTGCCGCCTCGTACAAGAAGTTCACCGGCTCTTTATTCAACTTCATGAACTCCCCTTTGAATGCGATATAATTTATTCTTGTCACATCCTCGTCACCTTCGCCGAAGTTATCCTCGAAGAACAGACTTACGGAACGAGTGGTGTTGAAAAGAGCACGCTTCACAGGGTGTTCTTGTATCTTAGAAGTCTGTGACAGTTCCAATGTCTGCGCGGGGTCAAGGTCGGAGGCAGTTTCGAAGTCGATCTTATCGCAATTCTTGAAGATCTTCAATGTTTTTGGTGCTGATGCTGTCGGAGATGTGCGCAGTAGAATGCTGTGCAATTTCACCTGTCCCGCAAAACTGTAGCATCCAGTGTTAGACTTAATCGTGTATTGAAGTACTGTACAGCTTTGTTCTTATTGCTCGAACTCACGGTACAATCATAAGCAATTGTTCATCGGTATCACTCTGAAGTTCGGGTTCTGGTTCCAGCCTTTGTGCCCATGTCTTTTGCAGTATTTTTGCACCTGAGCGAGGCTCGGTCTCATTCAAGGTTGTAACAGCGCTGAAGTCAATTTGTCCGTATAATAAGTTTTGAAGAGCGGGAGTTATATTGTCTGAATGGTCGTGAGAACCCTCACCGTGATCATGGCCGTCGTGACCGTGTTCATCGTGACAGTGGGACATATTGGACTGCGGAGTGGATAAGGAACACAGCTGGGGACTAAGGTTTATGATTCGTATGTTTGAGTTACTTCACAGAGTGCTATATCTACGCACTAGGTGATGGTAGGGATTTGATCGAATGTCATTGATAGAACCCGACACTGGGTAACTACATTTTGTGTTAGGATGTTGGGTGCGGGGCAGGCAAGAACGCCTAAGGTAAGTAAGGTATAGTAGAGTAGATGCGTGTCAGGCGCGCTGTCACGTTTAAACCAAGTTCACTATAAGATCATGGATCAAGGCAATAAGGTAGCTCTTCGAGAATTCTGACCTCTGTTGAGATACTACCCTTCGTACAAGTGAAATGGGACGCTTTTGTTTGAAATGGCAATCTGAAACTGACACTGATAGGGTAAAAGCGATCATGAGAAAGATTGCATCCTTAACACTCGTCTCTTATTACCCAAGGATACCCTCAAGTATAGTTGTACTACATGTGTACACGGGGAAATGAAGCCGTGAGCCTGGTTTGACTAGCTGAGACCTGACATTAGCGATGATCATGAGAGACAATGGCTATGTGCCGAAAGATAATCGTGGAGTATTTGCTGTCATCGAAGCCGAAAATTGAGAGGGACGGACATACTTGAGAAGAAATCCAATGGTGTGAACTATCACCTTTCTATACACTCCCAATTCAGTAAAGGATTCCATGACTCAGAAATCCGACTGACAGGTTATAGCTGATAAGAACAGACGGAGTTCCAGGTGGTACTCTATCTTGACAACTACAAATAGCTAGTGCAGCTTTCCTGGGTGGTAGAGTTTCCATTCACGCCGCATTTCAGGATTTCAAAGCAGCTTCGAGCAGTAACCCATTCTTCAAATATGTTTCGTGGATCCAATCATCTCTCCTTTAACCTTCATCCAATCAATACTATTATCAAGCTCTTCATTTACAAGCCCGCAAACAACCACAGTGTCCCCTCTGATCATGTAGAGGCCATGTTCGACTTGGGAACTATCGACTTCATCATTCTGGCTTCGTATTAAGCGCTCGATGGTGTCATTGAGGACAAGATTTGTCATCTGGTCGCAGGATAGTAGAGTTCCAACTAATGTTCGACCATCGACGGTCATTACAATGATCTTTTCTATCAAGTAACTATCAGCTTGAAGAAGGGTAAGGACAGCCTGAAGATTCCACTTACTGTTTAGATATGGGTTTAGCGCCATCTTGGGAAGGAATAAAGGAGTCAATTCCGTTTCCCGAAAGTGTGTTTAACAGTGAGTAAGCCAAAAGAATGAAGCAGTCCAATTGAAGCGTTAATATCAATATGAGTCGTAAGTTCCGCTGGCTAGAGGTTGGTAACTTGAGGTTTACCAGCCGGTGAGCTAACTAAGTTAACATTAACGTGCTTCACCAGTCAGTGGGCCACCCCACCAAGATCAACCCGCGTCTTCGCACGATTACTCCACTACAACAAAATATATTCGAAAAAAATTATGCTTAAGAGCTACTTAAGATACTAGTACATTGACGCCTTGTGTGGCCTTGGTTATAACAGTTAGAGCACCTTGGTGGTGCTCGCTGTCGCGTCTGACCAGCCCAGCTCTGGTCGGCCTGCTGCTCCCTATTTTCCAACTCCTCAGCTATGAGCTGAGCCCGCTGAGCCTATAAAGCCCCTCCATGCGCAATATACCTTCGGCGGTGCTGCTGCTTCTAATTTCGGCGTTGATTTTCCGTACGAAGCTCTGAATTCCCCTTTGCAAGTATGGTAGCGGAATGCATCGCCATCTGGCATCCTTTAACAAGTTGATTGATTGCTTGGCTAGTAGGGCTCTGTGACTGGCGCCGAAGGATGTCCCGTATGAGCTTTGCTTGCTGCTCTAGCTGGATAGTAGTATATGACGTTTCTGAAGTCCATTGAGGTGCTTCCCCATTAGCCGTGCCTGGTAGAGTCGGAGTCTTCGTGATTGGAAGCAACGATATAACGCGCTCAGGATCGTACGGCACTAGGCGCGTAGCAAGAAATCCGCTTCTAATATTTTGATCTATAAAGATAGATAGCCGCGCCTTAGTATATATTGCTAGGAAGTCTTCTTTATCAATATGGTGGACTCCATAACGAGCGAGCTTTTGAACCTCGTGACCGTACGCGACCTTTAGAGGGGAGTAGCAGCTTACGTCAAGCGGCTGAAGACGATATAACGTATACGATAGCATATAAAGCGTAATAATCTTGTTTTCCATACAGTATTGGTCGAATTCAGGCGTCGCGTGGCTACTATAACCGTCAAGTATAAGTAGACGGTAGACCCCATTCGTACAAAACTTTATATAGTTATTAAAGTGCTTAATCCATTCAAATCCTAGTTTCTCTATTGTCCAGCATTATCGCTAACAGCGAGTATCCAGTCACTAGGTACGCTCCGATACCAGCTCGACTGGTGGAGCTTTCCTGGAAGGATGATGAAGGGCGGGATTGCCCACCCAGTCGCATTAACGCACTCAATCGCCGTCGACCATTCGCGATTGCCTAGTTGTATTAGAATTGCTCGGCCTATGGTATCGGAGCTTGTAACGACTTTCGATGTCGCAGATACACCCATCATGAATCCAGTCTCGTCAAAGTTGTAGCTATCGTCGTCTAGGATGCCGTACTTCTGGCGCGTCTCATTTACGCGCTCGTACCACTCGCGATATACGTCTCGATCTTCGCATTTCGCGCGTTGAGAATGGAACTTCCTATTCCATTTTGTCTATAGGTCTGGCTGGTTGTTGATAAAGCGGCATACCCAGTCCTTACCGACAGGTGTGGGAGGAGTCTAGCCCCGCGCGGCGAGTAAATGGTCTGTCATTCGGCGTACGTCGATGATATGGGGCGGAAATCCGCGTCGGTCGAGGTCTAGGATCCATTCTACGAGTGCCTGCTCTTCAGATAGCTGTAGCTTTCGTTTTCGCGAGTTAGACGCGCTCTAAGGTATTACCCCGTATACTCGACGACGGAGTGTAGACTTTGGATTATCGTACAATGTGGCGGCCTTCCGGATACTTGAAATCCTGTTTTCTTGAAGCGGCTTAGTAGCAAGAAGGTAGATTACTTATTGCTACTAAGTCGCTTCAAGAAAACAGAATTTCAAGTGTCCGGAAGGCCGCCGGATTGTACGATGTTCCAAAGTCTACTCTCCATCGTCGCGTACATGGCATAACACCTCAGAGCGTGTCTAATTCGCAAAAACAAAAGCTACAGCTATCTGAGCAGCAGGCGCTCGTAGAATGGGTCCTAGATCTCGACCGACGCGGATTTCCGCCCCATATCATCGACGTACGACGAATGGCAGACCATTTACTCGCGGCACGCGGCCAGAATCCTCCTCCCACACCCGTTGGTAAGAACTGGGTATGCCGCTTTATCAACAACCAGCCAGACCTACAGACAAAATGGAATAGGAAGTTCCATTCTCAACGCGCGAAATGCGAAGATCGAGACATATTTCGCGAGTGGTATGGGCGTGTAAACGAGACGCGCCAGAAGTATGGCATCCTAGACGAAGATAGCTACAACTTTGACGAGACTGGATTTATGATGGGTGTATCTGCGACATCAAAAGTCGTTACAAGCTCTGATACTATAGGCCGAGCAATTCTCATACAACCAGGCAATCGCGAATGGTCAACGGTGATTGAATGTATTAATGCCACCGGGTGGGCAATCCCGCCCTTCGTTATCCTTCCAGGAAAGCTCCACCAGTCAAGCTAGTATCAGGATCTACCCGGTGACTGGATGCTCGCTGTTAGCGATAATGGCTGGACAACAAATAAGTTAGGATTCGAATGGATTAAGCACTTTGACAACTGTACAAAGTCTTATACAAAGGGGATCTACCGTCTACTTATACTTGACGGTCATGGTAGCCACGCAACGCCTGAATTTGACCAATACTGTATGGAAAATAAGATTATTACCCTCTGCATGCCGTCGCATACGTCATATCGTCTTCAGCCGCTTAACGTAAGCTGCTACTCCCCTCTAAAGGTTGCGTACGGTCACGAGGTTCAAGAGTTCGCCCGTCATAGAGTCCACTATATTGATAAAGAAGACTTCCTAGCAATATATACTAAGGTACGGCTATCTGTCTTTATAGATCAGAATATTAGAAGCGGATTTCTTGCTACGGGCCTAGTGCTATACGACCCTAAGCACGTCATATCGTTACTTCCAATCACGAAGACTCTGACTCCACCAGGCACGGCTAATGGGGAAGCACCTCAATGGACTTCAGAAACACCACATACTACTGCCCAGCTAGAGCAGCAGGTAAAGCTTATACGGGACATCCTTCGGCACCAGTCACAGAGCCCTACTAGCCGAGCAATCAATCAACTTGTTAAAGGATGCCAGATGGCGATGCATTCCGCTACCATACTTGCAAAGGGGAATTTAGAGCTTCGTACAGAAAATCAACGTCGAAAACGGAAGCAGCAGCACCGCCGAAGGTATATCGCGCATGGAGGGGCTCTACAGGCTCAGCAGGCCCAGCTTATAGCTGAGGAGTTGGAAAATATGGAGCAGGAGGCCGACCAGAACTGGGCTGGTCAGACGCGACAGCGAGCAGCACCAACGTGCTCTAACTGCCATATCCAAGGCCACACAAGGCGTCAATGTACTAGTGTCTCAAGTAGCTCCTAAGTATAATTTTATTTGAATATATTTTGTTGTAGTGGAGTAATTGTATGAAAACGCTGGTTGATCTTGGTGGGGTGTCCCACTGAGTGGTGTGTCCCACTGACTGGTAAAGCACGTTAATTTGAACTGCTGACTAAGCCGCCAAAAAGCTTCCACCAGCGTTGTAACTTTGACACCTACTCAGGATGTGCCAACCAACACCTTATCAACTTCCTCTACTTTTCATATTACCCAGCAACTCGGGTTCGGGATGCTACCTGCGATAATTCTATGTATTTGACTATAACTATATCCCAATAATCTCTGATGATCCACCCAATGTACGTTGTTGCATCGTCAATTCTTCTGACTGTCCTGAGGCTTTATTTCTTTTCTATTCCCTATCTAAACTTCACCTTCGAATTCCCTCCCTTATTTTGATCAACCTGCACCTCAATTTTTTCCTTACCGTTTTCTACACCAAGCATAGGTCATTTGCTGCTCTATGTCAAAATACCCAAATGAGTAGATGAAAAATGGACTGACATGTGGTATGCAGTACTTGCTTTATTGAAATTTATCCCCCCCATGTGCTTCATGTCTCTCAACAATGGTCTTATTACTGGCCCATAACGGGATGGCATATCTCAAAGCACGAAGCGGTTACTAGGCTAAGTTATGATGTCCGCAAGTTACCATATTCTACGTGTGGGTGTGCTCCAATCAAATGTTTTTCCCGGCATATGCTCTTTCTTAGATCATCTACTACAAGGAAGATCTCTATGCCATGTGGTACCTCTTGACCTATTCTTTATGTTCGGTTTCGTGAGCGGCTGCCTGGATTCCTAGCTTCTTACAGGTACGTGACAATAACCGAACAAGATCAGTCGTAGGACATCATGTGTACAATTTCACCCGAACCCATAGCCATTCTTCATATAACATCTTTCCTATGTTCAGAGTGCATCGCTTCTTATTATACTTTCTAATTTTGAACTCTCCGCAGGTGATGGTGCAGGCTTTGGGGGCGAAAAGCCTGGTCGGGTTTGATTTTTCAATCGTGTGCCTGCGAAAACCCTCCCAAAACTTTTGTCTTTCAAAATTTCATAATAAGTTCCTTTATTCGTTATGATTCAGCATATTAAATGCCATATTTGGATATTTCAATCGATAGGAAAATTCTCACAAATATCCCTAAACTGATCAATAAATCACGTCTTGAGGCTTTTAACCGAGTACTGACGACGCAAGCAAAGTAGCGGACCTCTTGAACCTAGCTTCAAGTTCACAATTATTTACCTAATAGCAGAATCCCCAGTGGTTTTCATTTTCTTATTCTGTCCATTTGGTAATAGAATAACTGAAGTCTAATAGTAAGCGAGGATTGTCGCGCTCTTTCGTATAGTAGATGCCGCAGAGTCAGCCTTGTCCTTATGTTGGTCTCCTGGCGATCAATCCTTCCCGTCTAACACACCCTTTATTTGAACTTTAAATACGCGCGGTGCGCGGTATGAGTCGGACACCGGTAAACCCGAGAGGTCCAATCTTCGGGACGGCTTTATCAGCCGTTATACCAAACACCACCCCGGTCACCTTACTGTACCAACGTCTGCAGCATAAGGAGCATATCTCGTTGTAAGCTTATGAGTAAGAAGCTTAATCGACTCAATTTACTACTTGACTTTTACTATGACATCAAACATCGCCAGAATAGTCATTGCGCTTTTTCGTTGTAGCCGCTTAATCACTTAATCGTAGAGGGCCCCCGAAAGTCTTCTGTTTTGCCCAGATTCTTTCCGCCCCTCTACTCGTCCATCATGGTGCTTCAGCACCAATGGGTAGTTGGATCATACCTTCGGGCTCAGATTGTGTTAGATGTACGTGTGTCAAGCTCCCATATTGTCAATGCTTTTTGTTAGCTTTTACGACTCTCCTTACATGTAATTCAATTTGAGAACGGGGTATTATGCATTGGCGGTGGCGGATGTGCAGTCGCGGTCTACGACAGATGATACTGCTACCTCCTTAGCAATCACTTTTCTTTCGATTTGAGGAGATATACAAAGTATATAAAGCACAGCAATATCATCTCCTGAGGTCTGCCCATCATCACATTCATATATCATTTCTTATATAGACTCATCTCCCAGGAAACTTCAGTCTTCAGTACTCAGTGTCTCTCTTGAGTCATTCGGCTCTTCTGTTTTAGAGATCCCATCTATCAAAATGCTATTCAAAAACCTCCAGACAATCATCACATTCGCAACCCTCATTTCCATACCAGCAGCACTCGCTGACTTTCGCATCTATCTTGGTGGCGACAATTCAATTAGTGAAGGTGGTTCTGTTGCTTTTAACGGAGCATGGCTTCTCAATGCTGAACCGTCATGTGACGATATCTACAACAGCGTCATGCTGATTAACGGGTACAACGATGTGACCGAGTCTGACGACTGGGCGTGCGATGGCTGTGATGCCAACGAATCAATCGGAAATCTCCCAATCACTCGCTTCGAGATCGGGGATAAAACCAACGACAGACAGACTACCAGTGGAGGCCTCGGTTATATTACACTCTATCCCAAGCCGGATGGAACTTACGACTTGACTTATAGCGCTGAGGCCGATGGCCCTAATGGATCAAGGGGCTATTGCAACCGTGAGAATGCTAAGGCTCATGAGTTCACGTGTGTACAGCCAGTCGGATCTTTGAACGGGAAGCATATCATTACCTGTGTACGTTTATGTCCCACAATCAAATTATGCGATGCTTTTCCAGATATTAACGTGCTTCATAGGTTACCGATTTGGTGTCTGTTGTGTCTGGCAACTAAAGTCCGTGTTTGAGAGAAATTGGACAGCTCGAGTCTTACACAAAACTTGGATTTTCTGTTATCTTCCTACCTGTGCTTCGACTTTCTCGCTTGCAGTCTATAGTTGAATACTAGCACTATTTCTTTCAAAATTGATTGTATATTGGTTTTGGTCATGTCCTAGTAAATGTTTTCCTATCTAGATGCCTGGAAAATATCAGAATCGATCCGCCTACTCACGCAACACCGCTCACAAAACTTATGAGCTCCCTGTTCACCGCATGAAACAAGGGTTATTTACACAGTAATATATACCTCCATATATGAATACGAAGGATCATCGCTGTGTTTCTGATGAAGAAATAAAATCCATTTGATTAGAGTGGTGGATGATAATGACCAGATGCGGTTACCGCTCCAACGTGATTTGTATCCTCCGTAAAGTTTGCGTATGCGGGCCCTAAATAGAAGCAAAGATCATTAGTAAAAGAGATTGATACGTAGGACTGAAAATACAGCGCCTGGGTCTTATTAACTTATAATTCTACTTACCAAATATTGGATGTACAACTGCACCAGGTTCATATGGATCAACCATCCGCTGTATTGCCCATTTGTTGATGGAATCCCAATCTACGCACTCATGTTCGTACTCCATATCACCAACCGGGACAGGATGATTGTAATCCCATTTGTAAACAAGGGGACTGGTATCCCCATGGCACATTGCTGCTTTACGCAAGAAGTCAAGACAGTGCACTATGAACGACTTAGAGGCCATGGCTAGAATGCAGCATAATGGAGCTCACTGTTATGAAGATGTAGCAGATACTCCTCTTCCTCTGTCATGTTATGGAAATAATGGTCCTTGTTGAGAGACCTGTAAAGTCTTTTCTACAAAAGTTTGTTAAATTAGGTCAAATTGGACGCACTATTTGATCCTACTCACTATGCAATGAAGGTCATGATATACACTGATGCCGCCCATGAGAGTACCATCTGGTAAAACTACCGGGTCCCCAGACACTCCACCGAAATGGGCTACTTCTTCTTTAGTAAACCATGAGTTGGCGGCTAGCAAAGTCAGTCAAACAGGAGGGCTATACGTTGAAGATTTTGTTTACGTTTTAAGATTTGTTCCCATGCCTCGTCCAGTTCTGCTGATGGCTTCCCAAATAGTTCCGGTGCAAAACCGCCGTTTTGTATATGAAAACGAGATTTACCGTAGACAATTGACTGTCGAGCAGGGGCTTCAAACTAGAGATCAGCACGAAAGAACTAACTTTATAGAAAGGTTGGACGTTGAGGTGGTTGTTGTTGATGAAAGGGCGACTAACTCCAAACAGTATTTGGTCCGTGCGCATATCTCTTTTTCAGGGAGAGCCAAAACGAGACGAAGACGACAGTGTAGAGAGCAACAACTCCAAGATGGAACCACATCACTCTGGCCCTGGTTTTCTTCCCCTTTTGGGAGACAAAACTCTCCCACACTAGAGGAGTACTCTTGTGAGTTCCATCATCTGTTGATGCTTCTGAGCCTGACCGTAACAGTCCCTTTTCTTCTTCATAATGCTGCTCCGATACGTCAATTGATGCACTTCTGGATTCCATTGCTGTCAAGACTAAGGTTAAAATTTAGAAGAGGGTTAAGGTTTTGCTTTGATTTGAAAGAAAAGAGTATCATCAAGAGACCGCAGAAAGAGATGCAATTGCGCTCACCTACTTCTCTGATAGCCGTTCTTCCGATAATTATTACCCGCTGCAATGCTAGCCCCTCCTGTGTCCGTTTCCTTTGCTCATGTATTTCCATGTCAAGCGATTACGATATCTTCCTTAGTCTTCTGACCTGCAGCTGAAGTATACTGTAACCACGTTAGTAGCGTGTTATGGACCCTGGAAAACCTCTATCTGAACACTGAATATATTACTTCTTCGCCGATATCCTCCTGTATCATTTGTACTCTGCAGAAAATGCTACGATGTTACCTTCTATTTTCCGTTAGAACCCCTTTCCTGCTTCATGTCTGACAACTGTCCGTTCATCTAGTTCTAAGACAGCAACTACGCACTGGCCCCTAACAGTCAAGCTGTACGACGAGACATTAGGAGTAATGCGGTGTTACGAACAGACTAGAGTCACTGGATTGACCAATAGCTCGAGCATATCATAGCCGAACACAATTCACACCGACCATATTGCTACATCTCTATGAGCCTAATTCGGCGAGAAATGGCAACATAGAGCGGAAACTGTTCGAGGAACCATGCTCCTTGTCATAGACTGTCCGAAATTTTTCTCTTTCGGAGAATGCAGACGCTCTTACCTGATGATCTGTCAAGCAAGTGACACCCTCTTCGTCTTCGTATGGTTATATAAAGGGCTGGCCTTCCGCATATTTCAAGTCTCGTAGCTAGCTCTCCATTACTACAGATTCTCAATCCATAAAATATGCGTTTCGCAACTCGTCTTCTGGCTCTAGGCCTTGCTGCCTATGGTACACTCGCTGGTCCGTAATATTGAGAGTCTATCATATGATCGGATAGCTTACAATTCATTAGCTCCAGTTCCAGCCACACAGGACACAGTCACTAAACGTGCCCTGATCCAACGTAGCGCTGATGCCACTGAATCCGACAGTGCTTGGTGGGTTTACATCCCAGACCTTAACTATGACGAAGCAAACGATATCGCGGCACGCGCCGATTCCCTTAAGATCAAGCGGGATCCGGCACAGGACAGTGATAGTGCGTGGTGGGTGTACATCCCAAACGTCAACTATGAGGAAGCAACCGATGTTGTAGCACGTGACGATTCCCTTCAGGTCAAGCGGGATTCGGCGCAGGACAGTGATAGTGCGTGGTGGGTGTATATCCCAGATCTCAACTATGACGAAGCCGTTCAGGTCAAGCGTGATACGACAAAAGACGCCGACAGCGCTTGGACAGTCGTTATCCCACTCCGCACGTATGACACGCGAGACTCTCTCCGCAACAAGCGAGATCCATCAAAGGATAGCGACGCTGCCTGGACGGTCACTATACCTATCGGTAATTACGATAACTAGGACTTAGTCGCCTCAAGTTCAGGGTCTTGTCAGATGCAAGCATGAACAGATCGCAACTGATCAATTACCCTATTAATCGACGATCATGAGGTTCCGGAACTCAAAGGTCTACTGGATTTTATGGATGCAGAATGAATGATATATCGGGATCAGAATCGGGTGCTATTCCTAGTCTTTAGAACTGATATCCGCTCCTTGAAACAGTTCTACTAGCTAGTATGATAGGAAAATGGGAATCTAGAATGCATTTTCCATGTTAATTTTCGGTGCATATCGATCTGTGAAAACCACCGTCCATATAAGCTTAATAGCTGCACGCTTGAAAGCTTAGGCGATGTGACAAAGTACTGTAAGTAAACGGTCCGTTAGATGCGTCTCGCTTGACCCTGATTCCCGAAGCCCGTCTTCATATTGTCCGAGATCGTAGTGCTCCCGCACGGGTATGCTCAACACCCTGGTTTGCATTGCAGGAAGAAAAGAACTAGTCCGTCAGGCAAATACGCTGAGCTGTTGTTAGAGCTGTACATTTCTTTTAGAAACATCTTCAACTTTCAGATATGAGGGTGGAATTGTACCAAGATTCAAATCAAGCTCTTGCTTTTTGAAAATTTCTCTCTATCACTCCGCTCATATCATTAGTACTGCTCTATTATATATCACCCGTGGGCGGTTAAACTAGAGGCACACCGGTCGAACTGTGTTTCTTCCGTTTCACATTTGTTGTATCTTGCGGTTCATGATAGGAAAACCTAGATTTTCCCAATTGCGTCTTGAACTCAAAACTCACGTATCAAATGCCAATTCTAGTATGTGATCCAATGTCGACCGCTTAGGAGCTCGTTCGGTGAATATAATCCTTGGGCATTCGGAATCACTAAGAGCCGAAAGGATGCACATACATCCGGTACATAACCGTGATGAAATTATACACAATCTCATGCAGCAGACAAGAACCTCTTATCCTGAATAATATCTCTACGGCAATTCATCCGAATCCGCTACGGAGGAGAATCCCAAATCTTCTCGCCCGGCAGAGGATGTAAGGCATACCGACTGGGCAGATCGGGGATCTGTCTCCGTACAGACCACTCCCTTATGCTGTCAAAATTTCGACAAGAGTGCAAAGTATTGAAGTTGGGATAGGGGTCAGCATGGCCTTTCACCCACCGATAGGGGATGATTGTAACATCTGCATCGCACATGAGCTTTTGGCGAAGCATGTCCGCACAGTGATCGAAATGATGATGTGTCGTGCGGTCTGAATCGGTGAACTCGGCAGATCGGTTCTTATAGTACTCGTGGTTCCAGATACTCGACTTGCGCATGAAGTTCTATTCTGGTTAGATGATAGAATTGATATTGATTGAGGGTGTGGTTCTGTACCAGACAGTGTAGATGATGAATCACTTCGAGAGAGCCCATGTATCCTCCTCCCGCCTCTTCTGGTACTTTTGTGGTCTCAATATCGTAAGGAATCGCTGCGTATTCTTCCTCTGTGATCATTGTCACTCGGACTTTGGACGTTGTGAGAATCTCAATGAACTGACTATATTTCTTGAGTAAACTTACACCCTTCAAGCTCTTGCCATGCCTCATTCAACTCTTCTCTTAGTTCACCTCGGAAGGGGGAATCTAAAATGATAGACCCATTGAACCTTACATCATGATAACTTGTGTCTATCTCAGCAATAGCAGGTGCTGTTTCGATCGTCAAAAGAAGCTCCTATAGAGTGCATTCATGATAAACTCACAATATGTGGAATGCATCTCGAAACATAATCTTTTCAAATCTTGACCGAACCATGGACCGATAACTGATCCAACAAGCAATGAGATGATTCCTGTTGCGGCACACAGTAAAAAGCACCCCATCCAGGACGGTCCATGTTGAAAAGATCTCTGAGATTTTGATGAGAGTGATGCCTCTTGAATTGAAAATTGCCCATTTTCATCTTCTGTTAAAGAAACCTTTTGGTAGTTGCAAACAGCCATTAGCATCAATATCTGCTCACAATTTTTGCGGTTCCACTAGCTCTTGCAATACTTCAAAAGTGCAGAGAAGAATGGAGATTCATGCTCTGCAGTTCTGGGAGGAGCGAGATGTTCGTGCTGACTATATTCCGAATGCATGGTTTCGACTGTTTGTACCCGGTGTACTGTACTTTGCTGTAGTTCAATATGTTTTAGCAGCGGGCATTAAAAAAAGGTGCGTTATTGAGTACTACCTTCCATATCTGTAGATGTGAGTAGGTATCTGTACAGTCGAAAGATTGGACTAGAATCGTACTAAGACGACATACTAGGGTCGGGTTGCGTGTGAAGGAGCAAGGAGCCTTCTAAGCGAGCGCGTATGCGATGCATAAGTTCAATATCCTCCGTATAATATACTGCATACAGATTTACAGCTACGGCGGATTAATAGTCTTATAATTGAGAGTTTACTGCTAGAAATATCGTATAGTTGTGTCCGAGGTCGATAATGAGATCGTCGCCAAACAGTTTACGCTTTTCCAATTTCACGGATAATCTAAATCGTATATGCATTCTTATTGATAAGGATCCAGATCGTGAAGTGAGTACAACTACATCATAGCTTAATACCGCGTTAAGATCAGCGGAGGAAGAACTGTGGAGTGTAAAGGGCATATATATCGTATGTACCTGATATATTTCGCAAGTAGTTAACGGGAGGAATTCGGAAATTCGTGATTTATAGCCTTGTGACACTGCGCCGATGGAAGAATACCGAGCAGACACTTTAAGAGTGTAGTTGGTATATTGCATCAATGCGGACGTAGTTCAAGGAATGGTCGTAGGAGTACGTCTGTCGCTGGTTGCAATTGTTAGAGACTATGAATATCATGCATATAAAAGGGACATTCATACATTAGCCTCGTTGCCACTGGTACTTACTGATTGATTGTAGGTTATCACATCCTTTCAGGTTGGACAAATGGTCCAGCCGCTATTTTTATCGTATAGCGGTGAGGTCAAGACGACCACCACCGACATAGTTTTTCCATTTGTGAGTACATAACTATTGGAGGGCTGAACTGTGAGACCGAGATTACCTAATCGTAACAACAATACTGCTAAGTTACATGTCTGGGCAACCTGACTAATATTGAGCTTTGTCTGGATTAGCCCATGAAGAAATGATCCATAGCTCTCTGTATTCCTGGGGTCTGATTTTAATAAGAATCTATATTTGGGATTATCTTCCTACAGCTAAAGTTGCCCACAAGAACGGGAACAGCAAGCTCATGATTCTTGTTTCTACTAGAACGGTATATTTGATAGAGTGAAATGGTGAAAGTCTAGAGCATTACTGAGGTCGGAAAAACGAGAGAGGTATAATGCATTTCTGTATTACTCTGTTGGGGTGGTTCCAAAGGAAGATTATTCGATAGAAATGTTTCGATAGATCGAAAAGATTGATCAAGAATCGCTTAGGGGATATTAGAGCGGAAACTGAGATTCTGTGAACAAGTATATGCGCTAGTCATACGTGATACTTATAATATAGGGTTACACCTCAGCTTCCCACTTTTATACAGGTGCCACGAATGTGAGACATTGAAGGTAACTACTCGTCCCTTTCATATCCAGACGCAATAGGTAAAGGAGAACCGTTGGAAAGTGGTATCGACTATAGACTATTCCGAGATAACTATCATAGCTTTGTGGTTAGCCCTAAAAATGTTTCAGACGGGATATTAGTCCTTCAGATCTGTCACTACGACGTAAATTAAAAGTAATTGAGAGGCTCAGTGCGGAACAATGACCTGAAAGGAGAACCTCCAAAGGATATACTTGGCTCAGATTGTTTTCCTGAAACTCGTCGAGCAGATCGCATATTTTCTAGCGGTATTTGTCTGGCAAATTACGGCGGTGTGTCTGCGCTACAGGCGTTTTTTCAGATTAGTGATCACATGACGGCACTCGTCCTATGCTAATATATTCGTGGTACGCGAAAGTATCAAGATCTAGAGCGAAAGGCTCTATACGATCTCTATATTAGATTTATGCTCGTTCCAGGGTGATAAACCGTTCCTCTTACCTTCCTACTAAATGGAGTACCACCCCCTGGAACCAAGCTGGAGCCTGAGGACAACTAACAGAGCTCAATTCATTGCTCGTGCAGCATCGTGGATATAGTAGGTAGCGCAGTACTTCATGTGCCTCTGATGTGTACTCGATCTAGGTACTGTTAGGGGTCAAACAAGTTTTTAGCCAGTCTAGAGGCATTCGAGAAATATAATTCTATATTAACGAAATGGTTAGGATAGCAATAAGGTCAAAGACGCACGTGAATAGAACTTGGGCTTTCACGTCGCTACTTTAAACGCTGACTTACAATATCTCAGGGGTCAAGTATCCATTCAGATCACCAGAAGAAAGACAGTTTTCTGGACTTAACATAGAAGTAATCCTCTCTATCCATCTAGAATGCTGAGGTGACCAGTATTGATTGTAGGCAAATGCTGAGGCTGGTGAAGTGGAGTATGATGACAAGAATTAGCGGAGTGTCGGGCTAGAGCTCGGCAGTAGGAAATATCCGTAAGCGGACTGTGTATGCTTTATACATAAGATTTTCGTCCACATTTTCTTTTGACATTTAATCGTAATTTGCCCGCATGGCTTAGTGGTACAGCGTCTCACTCGTAGAAAGTCATCTCGGTATGAGAAGATCGGCGGTTCGATTCCGCCTGTGGGCACGTGATCATTTTCTTTTGGCATTATTTTTGCAGTTTTTTTGTCTAGATTTGTAAGATCCTCTGTAGCTTCGATAGATGTTGTCCTTTACCTATGATTTTGGCTCAAACTGAGGAGTTGCACGCGCACTATGGGGTGGCCGAGTTTAAATCTAACTTTCCCCCTTTAGGATTAGCCTGCCTTGGCATACTCATATACTTCACTCGCCCGAGAACTTCTATCCTTTAAAGGCCTGAAGATGCTACCAAAGGGCCAGAGAAGATAGGGAAAAGCAGGTAGCAAAATCATTGGAACACCAAAAAATAAACCTAGTTGAGTGGTCCACGATACTAACAAGCCCTTGGTAACATCTTCAGGCTTTTAAAGGATAGGAAAATGTAGGATTCGGGCTTCGAAATCCAGCCTTTAGAATAAGAGGTTCGCCGAAATCAATTACGATTCCCCCATCAATCACTTAGGGTTTATTCTACCTATCTTCCTAGTTACGCTACTTAGGGGCCTCGAGCCTACGCAATCTCATGGTGTCGAGTTCCTAGGTGTAAAATATATTCCCGACTTTAGGAATTTTAACATTAGGAATTTCAACTTCAGGATTTACACTGGACGTTCAACGAATTATGTATTATTTCCTAATCCAGCTACTTAGGATCGCGTTTTCTTTCCACCATAAGATACGCCATAGAGACCCTCTCTAATTTCGACTTCAGGAATTCGGACTATAGGGTGAGACGTTCAACGAGATTGAATGCGAACATCTGAATATGCAACTAAAGTCTATCTAAGGACTACCTTATATAACTTCCATGGTCCGGAATTAATGAAGTGTGGATGTAAATTTACATCCTATTGTACCTATTCAATACCATCCAGTCTAAGGTTTCCCATCTCAAACATAATGCTGATTCTATGGTTTGGTGGATTGAGTACGAGACACGGAGTTGAATACTAGTACTTATTCGAGGAGATCATATATAGGTTCTGGATCAGGAATTAGCCAGTTGCTTTCTATATATCCCCAGAATGAGTTCACTTCCACATTTCCCCATATTCCCAAAGCTCTTGAAACTGGTGCTGATGTGATGAGACCTGCTACTGTTTTCTACCCGGTCCCACTGGGTCTCTATTATACCCCATAGGAGCTTACAACCAAGTGAACCAATACTTTAAGGGTTAGTCATATGGGCAAAACAGAACTTTGGTGTCTTGACCTATACTCATACCGAGGATATCCTATTTCCCAATCATTTTGTACGCATATTGGTTTCTTTCGACTTAAAAGTACGTTCTAGTCAGAAGATGCCATTTAGCTCTCCTTTTTAGTCGTAGAAATCCTCCTTATTTTTGTAACATTGTCCAGTTAATATCTCTTATCCTAGTTGGCGCATATTGTGCAGTGCTATCTGTGATATACTCTGTTAGTCCCACTTGGATCCAGTCACGCCATGGGACCGTTTGCGAGAAGTCTGATCAAAGCTGTAGATAGACTTATCTCTCAAATGACTTGCTCCCATATTTCAAATGATATGTTCTCTCAAACGTCATGCTTCAATTTTTCAAACGACATTCTCCAACCTCTAAACATCATACCCCGATTCACAAACCGATTCCAGGACGAAGACTCACCGGGAACGCGTGCACAAGAGAATGTGGGGGCTCTGGGTCTAGTATGATATCAAGGAGAACATTTATCAAACGAATCTCAGGGATACATGCATGAAGTGTACCTGTTTCAGTTAACTCATGTTCAAGACTCTGCCCCTCCCTTGGACTTCATTTCTTCTAATTACCTATCAATCTGAGATCGTCTCACTTCACCGCTTTGAGATCTAACCAGCGTCGCTAAGGCGCAACCCATATCTTCATGAGATCTCATTCAACGTTCGATCTCGTCAAGGTTTAGCCCTCAATACTTATTCTGCGATGTTCACTCTTTGGCAACCCAATATGGATGTGAATCATGATTCCACAGCTGATTCTCAACCTCCCCGAAAGAAAGTATGCCGCAACAAACCTAACACGCTAGTCAAATCCTTTGAAGATGCGGCGGAATCTATACGGACTCATATTGATAAGATGCACAAAGCGAAGGATCCGGCTCGAGAGCTCACGATTCTGAGGATCGTCTAAAGGAAGCGAAAACCGATTTTGCGACTCTCATAGCACCTTTGACGTCGCTTTTTGACGAGGTTTAACCTTTGCATCAAGGAGAATTAGGCATACCGAGAGAGATTCAGAAGCCTTTGTCAGAAATTGCCAATTCGCTTCACAAACTATATGGATCCAAAACTACCTCTCGTAAAATACTGTTCTTGGTATACAAATTAGCGAAATGGGACATCCCGCTCCATCCGAATTATCATAAGGATTTGAAAGAGACAATGGAGAAAAGTACATCTGGGAAGCGTCATTGAGAATTCATTTTCACTAACAGATTCTTTCGGAAACTCGCCAGTATATCGAAAAGGAACAATCCCCGGATCACTCCTCAGCTATTATTCCAGATCCGTCTCTTAACCCGGCTCAATGTCCGACTACTATCTCCAACGCCCAAGTCAACTCTACATATGAAATAAGAGAAATTCCAAGAACCTATAGCGGGAGCGCAAGACGAGTATTACTAACTCTCCAACGAAATCCGTCAATCTCTGGGGCTTATAGGAGTCTATAATATCAAAATTGAGGTTGCTCTCTGAGAAGAATGGGGATGGATTATGGGACGACGGAAAACAAGCTGGCATTCAAAAGATAACAAGCATGTGAGTATCGTGCTTAGGAGCATAAGTGGCAGACGCAAAACGTACCGTCGGTATATAGACAGTAGACGATCATTTAGCGAAGAGTTACTCCATATGCACAAAGAAAAGAGTACTATAGATACTCTTGCTAGCATAGGAACAGATTTGTACCTTCACGGTGATACTGGGATGTTCTGTTGGGATGCTTATTGACGAAGAAACGAGCACGAAGGGCAAGGATTCCTCTTGTCATTGCTTAGGATATACTCCTTTGAGTCTTGTTGCTTTGGCTGGTTCTACTGAGTCGATCGGGACTACTGACATGGCTGCTGGTGCCATGGATAAAGCACAATTGATGTATCTAAAGCAAAAGCATACTCTGGACTTTAGGCCTCAAGCTAGATAATAATCCTCTACGAGAACTGGTTGATTTCTTCAAACCCCGTTCGCTTATGTCAGCTTCTCAGTCACAGAGTCGTTATTTTCGAACGTTCCATTGTTCACAGTATGATTCACAAGAGGAGTAGTCGGTACTATTCCGGGCAAAAGTGCTGGAGGAAGAGGATATGTTGAGGCGATGTATACTCTGTCAGATTTGAGTACCGGTTTCCTTGTCGTGTCGTTTTCCTACTGTATATACACTCGACCCAGGAGCGGATTCGGACTACACCTGAAAGGAAAAGCGAATTCTATGAAGGAGCCCCTACAGTACCGCGAGATTGACCGCACAGTGAATTGAAATTGACAATACACTGGAATCAACAGACTAATCGTAGTTACAGAGTATGCGTAAAGAGGGGGAAGGATGTCGACCGGGACACCGGAAGGAGCAGGTAAGAAGGTACTGTACTTACGACCATCCGGGATGGAGTTTGTGGACATATTATTGAAACAAGTAGGGTAGCGGAAGTAAGTCTAACAAGGCATCCAGCGCTCACATGCCAGCCAAAACTTTCAACGACCAGAAACGGGTTTGGTAATTCTAACACTTACTACTTGCTTCTGCTACCCCTTGACAACCTTGCTAACTTTGTATTCCACCGTGATCTTGCCGTCCTCAAAGATGAAACGGCCTGCAGCGACAAAAACCATGGTCTCGAGGGACTTAAACTTAGAAGAACCGGTCTAACATCATAAGTATACTTTCAGCTTTGGAATGATGATACATACCTCAAATTGGAAAGTCACGACTATACATTTAATTTAGTGAGCGCGAGGATTAGACACCAGAACAGATCACATACAGGAGTCCCCCCAAGGAGTTGTTTCTGCATCCGATGAACCTGTGAGTACTTTGACTACTGCAGGAGTCAATACGACATTTCCCTGATAATACATGGCCAGAAGCTTTTACGATTAGTAAGAGAGAGATCCGTCAGAGTCTTAGAAAAGACAAGGTACATACTGCGCCGTCCTTGTCCCTATAGTAGATGGAATCAGCTTATATTGAACCACTGATCAGATAATATTCTTTACCTCAGTTGAGACCGAACATCAAGTCGCATATGTTCACCAGATGCATCGTTATGTATATAATCGTAACCGACACCATGTCTACCGATATCAACACACGTGAACGGCCTTGGTTAAATGAAAACGGGCGAGTAGACGTACAATTCGGCTTCAATTGCAGGTTCAAACCCTGGCTCAGACTTGACTGTGCCTCCCACCATGGGCTGAAGTATATTTAGATTATAGCTCATAGAAAATACCTTACCCGAGTATTCGCAGCTGCATATATACTTTTACCATTGGAATGTAGCGAGATTTAACCTACCACAACAGACAACGGAGTCCCCTTGGATGCAGAACCTTGATTCTTTCAGCTACAGCCGTCTAACGAGGTAATCATCTAAGTATTTGCTTACCAATTTGAAAGGGAGCATCGATCAAGACCTACAGCCGTGTCAAGTCTCGATATATGAAAGATTCGAAAAATCAAACCCTACCCTGACTGTAAAAGCCGGTTGAAGAGCAGGATAGTCTGTCATCACGAAGGTTGTACAATCTTTCTATAATTCGATCTACCCCTGAAACTGGAAAATAGTGATACAATGCTTAAAGACAGATAGACGGACAAATAAGTATATACTGATATATATAGAGGATGCGGAACATTGAAGAATGTCGAAAATTGGGTCATGTCGTTGAGTGATTTCTCATCATCCCCGCCTCCAAATTCTACTTAGCCTCGAACCTTTTCCCCCTTTTCTCCGAACCTACATTATTAAGCCTCCCTCCGAAAACTGGGAAAGACCAACGCGTCTACTCCGCAATTCATACACCTCATCAGACGGAAGGGATTCGGTCAGGAACAGGCAAAGATGACTCTCTAGAACTGGTGCGGAAAAACGACTACGTTGCTCAACATTTATCGATGATTGTACTGCAACCGTCCCTGTAGTCCTTCCAGAAGCAGGGAAAGAAACATGCAGCTATAGTCTCACTATCGCTAGAAACAACATATTCTTCCCGTTAGCAGAAGAGCTACCTACTCATCCACGATCTTTTTAGACGTCCGGTCTTCAACTAGCATGCTCTAGGTTTCCTGCGCTCGTGGAATTTGCATCTTTCTGCATGGTTGGACTATTACTTCGTTCCTCTAGTCTTTACAACCCGTGGTTCCGCTCCCATAGTCATACCACTGATCGAGAGGGGATAAATGAAGAGAATAGAAGGAGAGAAGTAGGTGCCTTTACAGTACTTCTAACTTAGCATGAACCGAAATATTCAGAATGACAACTGGAATCGGCAACTCATCCCAGCATACTGCGTTTTCAGGTAGGCTTTTCTTCGTATGATTTCAATACTCTCACCAAGCATCTCGCTTGAAGGAATCAAACTTCCTAGATATTCCCCCTCCAAGACGTTATAATTCCTAGTCTCACCCTAGAGTTTCACGGAAGGGCCGAAAAGTGAATACGCTTCCAAATCCCTTGCTAGAAATGCCGGGACCAGGCCGTAGAGCCGATCAGGACGATCTGTCAGGGGAGTATCTGACCCCTTTCCGTGTCAGCGTCAACCTTTGCATCTCGAGGGAGGATTCAAAGCGTTGGATTAAAGTTTCGTCCAAGAGGGTTCTAAGCTCCCCCGGATCTCTAGCTGATTGATACCCAATAGAACCGTATGATAGATTCCATGATCGCGGAAGCGAGTAATCGAGGTCCAGATCGCGGAAGCGTACTAGTCATGGTGACGATGGCGCGTTTTCTTCCGTTGATAATCTACCTTAGGTTTGAGTTTTGCTAACGTCGTGCCCAATCGTTCCTCATTCTTGACATTTAACACCTTAACTTCTCAGTCACAAATTTTGTTTCCCTATCTGATCTAAGGATCTTTTCTTTCCTTGTTCTTTTCCTCATTCCTTCGTATACTGCAATTCTTTCTTTTCAACCCGGTCCTCTACTACAGACCCGTTATGGTGGAACAGCTTCAAGATGCCGCATTGGCAATAACCATTCTATTCCCTGCAATATCGACAATCTTTGTCATCTTGCGGCTATGGTCCAAGTTTGTTTTACGGCGTCTCCATTGGGGTGAGTGCCTTTACATTCCACCTCTACTCACCTTGTAAACCACGGGTGCGCTGTCTACCTACTTGTATCTTATTCCTGCAACTATTCAAGGGTTTTGTTAGCTGACATTCCAATCATAGATGATGCTCTCATTGTTTTGGCTTGGTTATTGATAATTGGGCAGACTGTATCTGTTTATAAAGGTACGGCTAGATTATTCCGTGTCATTGACCGCTCTCTCTATGCTCGGTTCCCTTTGATTAAACTTGAAATGTTGTATAAGAAGCTTCGAAGGAAAGGCTAACTTTGGATGGTACTCCGTACAGTCATAAAAGTCAGTTATATTGGCTACCATATCTATGATATTCCTCAGGTCGATCTACACCAGCTCACCGTTGGAAATATCTACAATTTCGCCAACCAGCTATTTTACTATCCGATTTTGTGCATCATCAAAGCCGCGGTCATCATTTTTCTCTTGCGTATCGGGGACAACCGTCCAGCCGTCAAGATATCTTTGCAGGTTCTCTTTGCGGTCAATCTTATGATGCTCGTAGCTTTTTGGCTTACCGATTTATTACAATGTACACCACTAAAATATGTATGGGAATTTATAGAGATGGATATCGAAGCTCAGATAAAAGCAGGGGCAGATGAAAATGGAATGCTGAACGGGGAATTGGTAAAAGGGGGAAAGTGCATTGACCAAGTCGGCTTTTTCATTACCAGTGCTAGTCTTCACGTTGTGACGGACGTGATAGTACTGGTGATCCCTATGGCCATGGTGTGGCACTTGCGCATGGTGATGAAGAAGAAGGTCGCAGTCATCGTCATACTAAGTCTCGGTTGGGTGTAAGTTCCCCTCCGAGTTCCCCACACCAGGCAAGAGTATGAAAACTCACCATATCCCGATAACAGAGTGACCGGCGTCAGCATCGCCCGTCCCATAATCTTCAAGCGCGACCTCAACCCCAACCGCCCCGACCCAACCTACGGCGTCGGCATCACCATCTCCGGCATCGAAGTAAATCTCGCTCTCATCGCCGCCTGCGCTCCCGCCCTCAAAGCCCTCACCAAGCGTTTCGCGCCCAAGATCTGGTCCAACTCCTCACAGACCCCAAATCCATACCAAACCGCCTACGGCAACGGCAATTCCATTCCTCTGCAGAGCGGACACGGCCAGGGTACGGTACATCGGTACACGGGCCACCAAACGAGTCGCGCGGAGGGGGGTTACGTGAAGGGTAGGAAGACCACGGGGATGAATTTGGAGAATGATAGTCAGGAGGAGATTATGATGGATCACGCGAAGAATGGGATTATGGTTAGGACCGAGATTGCCATGGACGAGACGGATGTTGCGGAGAGTCAGAAGAGTCGGGACAGTTTGAACAATGCTAACAAGGTGTAGTTTGTGCATGATTGGAATGAGGGGGGATTTTTGTGGGATTTTGTATATATATTTCGTGTGTCTGGTTTAAGGGAGATCGTGCGCTGAATCATCAAAATTATAGATCCCCCCTCGAAAACGAAGAGGGTAGTTGCATTTGGTACAGACTTATACATCAAAAGAAAAGATTCAACTTTCAGCAAAGCTTAAATCGGTGATGGAAGGGTCCCACTCGGGTCCAAATGCACCACATCACAGAACACTAGTAGACCTTCACTATGATAGGTAATAAAATGATTTCATTTCACTTGTCTTATTTTTTACAATGACGGATCTGTGCCTTCTCACGAGAATACTTTGACGGCCCATTCTGCAGGAAATATATCAACACTTGATATAGTAAGCATCAGACCCCATACTCCACCGCTCTACATAAAATCCCTACTCCCAAATCCTCCAAATGGATTTGGTGGTTGTCCTCCAATGCCCCCGGGACCACCCCTCGGTCCCATTCCCGGACCTACATGATCATACCTCGACCCAGGCGGTACTTGCGGATCATAACTGTCCTGGCCCCTTCTGCCGGCCAAATCATCGAATGTGGGATGCATGCCTCCTCCTCCAGGACCTAGATACGGTCTCATTGGGTCATTTGGACCCAAACCAGGAGGGTAGAGATCCCGATCACCTATCCGTGGGAAGTTACCTTGACCTAGAGAGCCTCGTGGTGGACGGTTGATTTCATGTTCGTCCTCGAAGCCTGGGGGTAGAAAGTCTCCCGCAGGGAAGGGGGGGCGGGGAGGGGCGGCTAGAGGGTCTTCAAAGGGATAGGGACGGGCGGGATGTGGTTCACGATCGTCTCTTAGCGGGTCGTAGTCCCGCGGACGCGATTCTGGATGATTGTCCCTTGCCCGTTCGGTAGGTGTCTCACGGCTTTCTTCGTATCCTGCCTTGTGGATTCCTGGCGCAAGCTTCTGTATTATGCTGGTTTGAAGCAATGACCCTAAATCCCCGAGACGTCCCGGGGAGATAAAGATGTCTTGGATGATCCTTTTCCAATCTTCTGACGAGCGCGTCTCTGATGTGGACAGGGATGATGATAAAGAGGATTCTGATATGAAGTCTTTGACGGTTACGTCGAATGATGCGATCTTATCATCTCCCAAACCTATTCCTTGTATAGCTGCTTTTCCACCTAACCTATTTATTTTTACTAAATATTCCATAGCGGACTGTGGGTGGGAATATCGGAACGCGTAAGAACTCGAAGAGTTCCACTCTGCGGGTAAGGGTAGTACTTCTTGCGAGCCTGAGGTTGTATCTACGGTATTGTTGTTAGAATTCGAAGTTGAACAGAACGCAGATTACTTTACCTATGCTATGATCTTCTCCAAGTCCTCTTAGCTTGAAATCTACCGCTGTCATAGCGGCGTGTATTGCGAGAGCAACTGCTTCATATGGTGTCTTAAGCGGAGATGCGCCATCCTTGGGCAGGCTAGCGGCCATAGTACTAGTTAGAGAATCCACACTCAGCGGGTTACCCGCCCTGTTCGATGGAGCCATGATTAGGAGTTTAAAGAGAAGTATGAGGAGCGCCGTAAGAGGTTACGGAAAGTTGCTATGGGGAAAAGTCTAGAAGATGAGAGCTGAGTTGAATCCGAGTGTTCAAGTTGTAGAACTAAGTGTAAATGAAAAGGGAGACTTTAGGTTTCTGAAGAATTATAACTTAAAGATCCAAACAATGTAACTTAGATAGCGAAGCTGGGCTATGACGAAGGGATGAATGCCTGAAAGTGACAAGGATGAGGTGGCTGTGAGTGCGGGGTGTGGCTAAGCCCTCTGATCCATCAAGATAAGATAAAAGGCTTGGTGTATATCTCATACCTACTACATAATAATTCACCAACCACTTTCTTTTTAATGGCCGATCGCTAATAGCTAATGGCTACCTTCATAGCTCATATATCCACTGATATTAAGACCTGGAACCAGTCAGTCGTCGTCCGAGCAGGGCGGTAAAATATTCATCCCGGATCTAGTTCTATGCATGTCCTGCGAACAAGAACGAGAGGAAGAATATCATCAGTATCTAGCAAAACCTCAAGAAGTATATCAATTTATGGTTACATATCGGTGTCTAGAAAGGATCAAGTATCAAAAACGGACCAGCTCAAATACGAGCTCCACTAGTTGGAACAAAAACACCATACGAATCACCAACCGAACACACAAATATCTTGAGAATCAGCTGTTCTACCATAACTACAGTTCCATCAAGTCAGCCACCACTCAGACCACTCTTCTAGCAAGCCTTCAATCTGCAAACATTGCAGATAACCCCCGTTCCAGTCAAGCCATCAATTGCACAAGCACCCTCTTAGCAATTGACCAAAACATCACTAAATAACGACCTATTCGAGCTAGCCAACCACATCTTCGAAATCCAAGTTCTAGCCAAAACGCTCAAACCCACCGTCAAATCCGTTAATATACACCAAGATCACTTCCGCAACGGTCTCTTCTAAGCGCACGTGTCTCCATGAACAAGGCCCTCGTCGTGGTTACCCTCAACAAGGACCACATATACCCCTCCATATTCTCACGTTAGGATCCACGTCGTGTCCTAGACCTGCAGCGTCAGCAAACCAGGGCGGTAAGGCAGCTTGCCGTAGTCACCGCCGGAGTTTGGCGCTCGCCCCTGATAGAGCAACTGTAGATTGCACGGGTCAATCGGCATTGTCTGATCGGCATTGGCGCGAAGGAGCTCGCCATGACTGATATCGTTGGTCCATGTAACGCCAGTGTTGGCCTTGCCGGCAAAAGGCCTGCTCTCACTTGTAGCCTGCGGTGTCCACGAACCGCCCAAACTGGTAGCCGTGTATGAGCGGAAGTACCGCCCGTTTGCTCCAATAGATTCTACAATCATAAGGTATATGTTCTGGCCTTGGACGCTGTAAACCTGGACTGCTTCGAACAGGTTGTTAGTGGTGTCGCTCATGATAATCGTCGACGATGAGCCGAAACTCGACGGGAAATTTCCAATGGGCATCGAGGCTCTGTAAATTTTGCCGTTGTCACCCGCGAAGAATAGCCACATGGTCGTGTTATCAGCGATCAGTGTTTGATCGATAGGACCGGTGCTGGAGCCAGAAATCGATCCGGAGAAAAGCGTCTGTGTCGATGACCATCCATTCGCATTGGTGGGATCACTTGACGTACGGTAGGAGAACGAGGTTGGACCCCATTGAAAGGCGAGTACCCAAATGCTCTTCGGGGCGAAGTAGAAAAGTGTGGGCGCGACGGTGCCCGAATTCATCTTGTTCTGGCTTGCCGATGCCATGTCAGTCCAGTTGGTGAAGAGACCGAAGTTCATTGAGCCCCAGGCCGTTCCCGTGTCATGGGTCGTCGCATACACGAGATGCTGGCCGTTGTATGGGACGGCGGTGAAGTCCTTAAGGGAAACCCATCCCGATTTCGGGTTCGCCAGTGGACCTGTTGATGTCCATCGGTACGTCGACGGAAGAGTGCACGTAGGGACTGTCTGCGCTACAGCGACTGCTGCCAAAGCTAGCAGCCCGGTGCTGGCTGACAGTACACTAATAGTGGTCTTTATAAGTCTCATCGTAACAATTTCTTCTCGCAAGGATAGGTAGAAAAAGAACAAGAACAACTGAAGGATGGCTGAGATTGTGGACCATTGGGGTTAAAATACCTTCATACATGGCTCTACTGACACAATTACCCTGGATATCTCCCGTGCACACAGTGATCAACTGAAGAAGAATTGTATAGTATCATCTCCCAGGGGTGTCCCCCGCTTACTGTGCAGTTATAGTACGCTTTATGGCGGGGTATTTATCGTTCCGTATACTTATCCACCAATGATATTTAATTTCATCCATCAATGTAAAAGGTAAATCAAACGGATATACGCTTCCGAATCGTTATTGGTAAACGGATCAGAATTTCTCCGTAATATGGAGAGCGCTTCTACCTAGGAGGGAGGAACCGAATACCCGTAATTATACGGAAGTAATAAAAATCAATATCTATACTAGGTATGTCATTAGCTTCTCAACTGTTAAAAATACTCCAGGGTGACTAAGCTTTGTTTTCTACACATTGTAAAGAAAGCAAGGAAAAGTCTGTTCCGTTAAGGTAATGGAATATTGAGAACCTCCCATTGATATTTCGATAAGCTTCAAGATCAAATGGAGATGAGGATAAATGTTCACATCAGTCATAAATCTGACCCTATCGCACTTGAACACTGCTGCAGTCCCACATTAAGATAATAAGGAAAATTACGAGGAAATAAGAATGGAATTGGCTTCGGAAAAAAACAGGGGTATCGCCAAACGCCCTAGAAATGCTTAGATGAGGAAACATGCAAACGTGAAAGGCTGTGGAGAAGAAAGACCTTAGCTTTATTGTTCCTCAGCAATTGACTGTCCTAGTGCACCAAGTCGATCTTTGGTATCTTCGAGGACTCTATAAGTGCATTGTTAGCACCAAGCCACTCTAAGTGAGATGTAAAACTTACGAATACTGGTCTGTCAGTACCCCCTCACCACCCTTATCTAGGTCAATCGTGAATACATAAAACTGGCCCTCACTTGTGACGACCATCACTTGTGGTCCATTTGCACTCATTGCCACGGCTGTCTTCAGAGCTCCCGAAGATGCATTGGCGCTCTTTGGTACTCTTACCCATGCAAAATCTCGTGCCGGCTCCCAGATCTCCTGAACCGCACTGGGAAGATATCCACCTAATTTCGCTGCAAAACCCATTCCAACATTTTGTGATGTTCGACGGATCATACTTGCTAATGTTGGATTGCTTTGTTTTCTCTCTCCGGATGGAGTAATCATGCTATCGCCAAGACCTGCGCTATCATCCTGATCTTCACTTCCCGGACTCAAGCTTCTGTCTCGAGTTCTGGAATTGCTCGATTCAGGACGTTGTGCTGAAGAAGTACTATTACTCCTACTATGGCTACCAGCATTCGGTGTAATAAGGCGGAATATGTGTACCGTTTCCGTGGCGGAGGAGACGCACAGTAATGTGGATGTTGCATTGAAAGACATGCAATATATTCGCGCAGGTATTGAACCCCTGCGGAATTGGTACAGCTTTTGGGCATCGGGAACGGAGAAAACCCGGATAATTGTGCCCTTTTCCGAAGCGGTAGCAAGTAGTGTTCCTTCATTATTGAGAGCAATACATGATAATGGAGTTTGATGTGCTTCTACTACATTTACAGCCTCTAATTTTGTCGCATCAAATATTAAGACTTCACCAGTAGTGGGAGACACATGGCTTCCTGAGGGTGGTGCGTGCGATGGAGGGGCAAAAGCGGAGGGAGCTGTCTTTTGAGGGAGTGGATAGACCAGATAGTTATGCTCATTTGATGGTGACAGTGCACATATTGCTAGGAAAAGTTAGTATTCCGCCAATTCAAGTGGGTTGCAAATGTACCATGTGGATTGGGTGATGTCTCTACGGTGGACAACATATTCATATTACTGATATCGTATATGTAGATAGCATCTTCCAGTATAACGACGAGGCGCTTCCTATTCATCCTTACCGCTAGAACTCTCGCAGGGAATGTCAGCTCGCATATTGTTGATTGTCTCTAAGCTCTATCAGCCTACAGATATCATACCCGTCTAATAACGGCGTACCTTGGTGTTCTGTATGCGCAGTAACCGTGGCGATAGTATCATGGCGACTAGTGATGTGGAGAAAAGCATCTCGAGTATGGATATATCTCCATCTCTATTTTCATAACACTTGGAGAATTGGTCGGTATAGAACAATCGGAACCCCTTGTTTGTCCCTAGAAAAGCGGTTAGGGAACAAATTTAACCCTCAATAAGTGATTGTCTCTTACCAACTCCTAGCATACTATTATCTTGATTGAACGTGACAAAATTCATGGTAGTCATCGTTTCCGATTGAGCTCTTCGTTCACATGCGAGTTATTGGATTGTACTCCTGTAGACGTAGTGCGAAGTGGTGCTTTCAAGCAGTCGCGCTTTCGAAGGGATGATTGTGTTGTTAGCTCAACATCGAGAGAGATATACTGCTAGGACATCAAAAGGACGGAGTTCTCTAAGCAGTCATGAATCTTCTGCGGGGAGCTTGATGTTGAAGTGTAACCTGGGCTAATATCTGAAAATGTCCGGAGCTTGGACCGCATCTCGTCACGGGTAGATCTTACCCCAGCCACAGTTCACAAGCCACCAGGAACTTCCATTGAGGTCGGGTATGATTTGCTTTTAACACCTCACCTCCCACCATCCTGTCCTATTTGGCTCTATCATACTATGTTTAACTTTCTTTTCACTTAATAGAAGCTCTTTTCGCCGACTTACTATGATGAAGAAGCTCCCTCGTATAGGAGCGAAGTCTCCTAAAGAGCGACGGGATGAGGCCATAATAGAGACCAACAGTCACAGCATTGTCTCGAAACGCAGTGTAGAAAGATTATATTATGGACCGAACTCGCAATTTTTTAGACCTTTCGTGCAAAAACCAGAGCGAAGGTCACCTTTGATAAATAGAGGATATTGGCTACGTATGCGAGTGATAGAGCATGTCGTCCAGCAGTTTCTGAAGAGGACGTCCGGAAACTCAAATACTATTATCAATTTAGGATGTGGTTATGATCCTCTCCCATTTCAAATATTACATCAGTATCCAAAGCTATGCCTTCAAACCACATTCGTCGACGTAGACTATCCACAACTCATGCAAAAGAAAAAGGAGATAATTCTAAATGACGATCATCTCAGCAATATACTCAAAGGCCATAAGGTGGATGATGATTCAAGTGAAACTGCTCCTCTTATATCAGACCATTACGCAGCGGTATCATGCGATCTTAAGAATTTACAACCTTTAGAACAATTTCTTAGAAAATCCGGTCTTGAATATTCCACCATATTATTCATCTCAGAGGTTTCAATCACGTATATGGATGTTAACGCTTCAGATTCTGTCATTCGATGGACTAACCGGTACAAGGAAGGTAAGCTAAGGACCATCTACAACGTAGAGACTAATCATGCTCTCCTTACACGTCATAGTATGTTTTTGTCTTCTTGAACAGATACTTCCCGATGGTCCAGGGCATCCTTTCGCGGAAACTATGCTTAAACACTTCAATAAATTACAAACGCCGATTCATGCAGTTCAGAAATATCCTAGAATCGCAGATCAGATCTCTCGATTCTTAGAACTCGGTTGGCCCAACGTCGAAGCTAGGACTCTATGGGATTTGTGGGCTGATCTATCGTTCATATCACCCAAGGAGAGGTTAGCTCTAGATCTGGTTGAGCCATTCGACGAATGGGAAGAGTTTGCCCTGTTCGGGCAACATTATTTCCTTCTTGTGTCTACTACAAAGTCAGACAAACTCCAAGGTTTATCACAGTGTGCTCGTGGTTCCCCAATACCAAGCATGAGCACTGAAACACAACTTACAGATACTATTTCCCAGATTCATTTTTCTAACGTATACAAGTCGGTACCTCAACGGTACGGCTCGGCGTCCAACTTTGGCCAGACTCAAGTTGTGCTCCACGGTGGACTGGGGAGAAAAGGCCGTACATCTGAAGCCACAGTATATTCCGAGTCATCCAGTGAACCAATTATTTTAGGCTCTTCCAAGTTTTCTTTGATGTGCCATACTCTGACGGAAATAGGAGATGCTGGTTCTCGTCGGTATTTGCTTGTTGGAGGTCGTACTTCTCCCAACAGAGTAAGTCCTTGTTGTTGGTTAACCTCAGGGGGAAATTATAGACCAGTTGCAGATATACAACCGGCGCGCTACAGACACTGTGCTATTAGACTAGGGTCCATAACTACACGTCTGCATTCCTGGGGTGTTCTTGTATTCGGTGGCAAAACTAGTTCTGGTACGGTTCTATCTGATTGGAAATTGATGTTAGATGGGGAGGAATGGAGAGATATTACTCCTTCTGAAGGGTCCCCTGGACCGAGCTTTGGAGCTTGTCTCATCGAAACCGCACCAAATAGGGGTATTGTTCTTGGTGGAATGGACGCCACTGGCCGGATTATGGAGAAAATATGGCATTGGCAGTTAGACCTCACGATGGAAAACCCTCTACAAATTGAGGATATCACTATAAAACTCGCTAAAGGACAGCTACAACGTTGGGCAAGATTTGGTGCCAACATATGTAGATCGAAATGGGGAATTCTGCTGATAGGTGGTATTTCTACAAGCCATCTAGTTGAGGAAAGAGAAGAAGTCATTCTTCTAGACAACGAACTTGCAAGCTATTGCACATTTCCGTATTCGAGGGAAGGTCCCAGGCCATTGTTGATCGGAGCAAGTTCCGTCACCATTTCCCCAGGAAAGATCATGGTTATGGGGGGTGGAGCAGTGTGCTTTTCATTTGGAGCTTATTGGAATTCAGGTCCATATCTACTTTGCGAGAGAAAAGACGAGACACTTGAAGCTAACAATACACTCGAAGATACATGGAGCCGCTACAATAACAATACCATCTCTGGTGAGATATCACAGAAGTGGAGTTCTGACGACCAAAAGAAAGAAACAATTCACCGAAAACCTCGGGACGGAGCAACACCCAATAAGACGTTGACATCCTTCATAAACATAGTTCCGAGAGTTCGATTAGATTCTGTGATAGAATTTGAAAACATCCTAGCCAAAGCTCATCCCGTCATCCTAGAAGGACTCGAAATCGGATCCTGTATACGTCTGTGGGACTCGGAATATCTAGAGAGCAAAATTGGAGGCGATCGAACTGTTGTCGTCCACGATTCACCCTCGAATAGAATGACCTTTCAAAACAAGAATTTTAGCTATTCAAAGATGCAATTCTCGAAATTCATAAGGTCTGTTTCGAACGGCGACAAGCTTTACCTCCGATCCTTGTCTGCCAGTAAACCAGTTGCAAAACCCACGAATCTCAAGGACGACTTCCCTACAATTGCAGCTGATTTCCGCTTACCAGATGTACTACAGTATGTCCGGGATAACATACATAGCTCACCCCTTCGCATTTCAGGTCCAGTCACTTTATGGCTCCATTACGATGTCCTTGCAAACGTCCTATGTCAGATCCGTGGGGAGAAGGTACTGCGTCTGTATCATCCTTCAGATGTCAAGCATTTGAAGATCGCATCAGGAGCATCTAGCTCTGACATTGACGTCTTTACGACGGATAGACTCGAGGTTCGAGGAGTTCATGCATACGAAGCACAGTTACATCCTGGGGACATCCTCTTTATACCTCCCTGTTGGCCACATACTGCTAAGCCTACGAATGGTCTCAGCGTCGCAGTAAACGTATTCTTCCGGAACTTGGAAACGGGATATGCTCCCGGGAAAGATGTATACGGTAATCGGGATTTGCAAGGATATGAGAATGGTAGAAGAGATGTAGAAAGGATCAAGGAATCTTTCAAGGACGTGCCTAAGGATGTCGCTCGATTCTATCTAAGTCGACTAGCTATGGAGTTGATGGGGGAGGAATAGGTTACGTCTAACGTATCTAGTACGACGTAAGAGGCCATTCCTACGGTGAATATCCCTGGGCTACTGGGCTCAATTCCACTTTCAGACACTCTTACGGTCTTTTACAGTTACAAGTAACACTGTGGTGTTTTTGGCGCTGGTAGATCTTATACCTAGTTTTTTAGAGGGATGATCGGTGGGGGAAACAAGGGAACCCACGGCAGGTGGGGACCTTAGACCTTGGGAAATTGCTACCGCACTATACCTGTAGGGGTTATTCACGCACAGTTTTGCCCTTTGATCTCTGCTCTCTTTAAGCGATAGAGCCCACTTTCAAGCGTACCATTATTGGGGATTGCACTAGAAAACCTTGGAAGGTACGGCATTCTGTGAATTTTATACCCCGTTTCCACAAACTCCAAGGTATTCTGTACCCCCGAACACGTAGAAAGTCCCCTTGGAAGACTTCCATTGTTATCTGTCCACATTATTCAGTAGACTAGCTTCTCCCTTGTACATTGTCTTTACCTACTGTACAGGCTACTCTAAGTACCAGCGTCTATAAAAAGTGTAGAGCGCGGGGAATGGAGCGGGGCAAGGTGAGCGAACCCTTATTAACCCTTGGAACTGGGGAACTGCTAGTGAACCTTAAGGACTGTTAACACTTCAAGATATTCTGACGTGCATCCATACGCAGTTTTATGACAACTCTTAAGCTTACGACGACACTAATGCTATGAGAATGATTAGAACTTCAATTTTTATGCCAGGGATGGGCGATAAGCAATCGAGAGGATCGCGGTGGTCAGGAGTCAGATAAGGTGCGGATTCGATAAACCCCCTCTCCCCCCCTTTTGTGGCTTGTGACATATTTGCCACTCAGTAGAACTAAGGCGGTTACCTTTAAGTAAATGTTGATCACAGTAAAGAATACAGATGAGCTACACCTCAGCGACTCAGTAGCGAAGTAGGTTGAATAGCTGCATTTTATCGCATCATTAGACATGTTATTCTCAAGGTAGGCCAGACCAATGCGTGGCGTATAGCGAATAAGATGCGTGATCTAAGTGGTTGTGTGGATGCTTGACCAGTTCCCGCGAAAGCATCCAACTCCTCCTTATTATGCGGGGGAAATGCCATTGTGCCATCTGTGCCATCCTTTGTACGACGTCTAGAAACCATCTCTTCTTCAACAAAATCCCCAAAGGGTCCCCTTTTCTGTGACACGTTCACATAATTCCAAACATATATCATTTCAACACCATGCTGCCATTCATGACGCCTTCAGCATAACCTGCAGGCCTGTCTTATCGGGCTCAAGGCGTAACACTTCAGCAGCCCTCATCACTGGCTCAACCCAATAGGTCTGCTCTTCACAATCCTGCTAGAATCGCGCAGCGAAACTTTTATCTTCACAGTGAATGTGAGCATTGCCACCTATTTATCCCTGAATCATCTCAATTCCACTTTGCATGTCCAAACAACGTATCATATCGAAGATCACGAGGTTAACGTTATCGATTGTCCCAAGAACATTCCCCACCGCAGTAACGCGTCCGTCTCCCACTTGCGACATTCACAACCAACATATGCAGCCAAAGTAGCAGCCTCAGGCTTCAATCAGCCCTTAGAGGCTTGTATCAGGCTCTCTAATTGTCAAAAGTTCACCAAGGCATCACATCGGCCCGTCCTCTCGGTCTCCCGGGTAACGAGTATCCCCCAACACCCATTCCGTGTCCATCACCTTCCTCTTCCGGATCGGTCCCTTCGACATTCGGACAAAGTAGGAAGACTTTCAAATTTTGGCAAGAATGGCCACAGTTGTGGCAAGAGCTCAGGCCATACCAGCAAGATCTGGTACCCCGCCTCCGCATCTTACTCTAAATACATCGGTTAGAGGTACGCCTGCCGCCGTGCCGAACAAACATCTTCCAGTCTGTACTCCAGGCCCAAAGCCATCGTCAAGAGGACTTGAAACTCCTCCAGCATCACCTCCCATCAAAAATGTAGCCCTCGAAGCATCTTCCGTTCTGCAAGCGGTCGATCAATTTCAAACGGTTGTCGGAGAGCCATCAGTTTACTCCATCGATGCAGCTACAGTTGCAAAGGCCGTGGAGCACATGGCTACACAGGCACTGCCTGATCCAAAACAGGTGTTTCCATGGCTCCACGGTCTTCATGCCGAAAACCAGATCCAGCTTGCCTTCTTTGTCGCCCGTCGACGATCATTGAGAAAGGTACCAAAATGCATTCGAGGAATTACCATCGTGAAGGCTGGTGGAGACTTGACCCATTCGAAATTAAAGGGTGCTATTGCTCCCGAAGAGTTGCTCTTTGCTACCAACGATGAGAAAGAGACTGCCCGCTTTCTTGAAATCGACCCAAAGGATGGCTTCTCCGTCCGAAACTTTCAGATCCAGACTTGTAAGATGGCAACCGTGTCTGATATCATTGTATACGGTGACGAGCAGACTCCCAAGGAAGAGGTGTTGAAATTGGCTCAAAAGATCGCAAAGGCGCAAAAAGCTTGGAAAGTAAAAGTTCAAGTACCAGCCGGAGAGACTCAATCTTTCAATACGTTCGTTGTAAAAGGTATGATGATAGATTCTAACTTGGGTTGTCGAGATCCTTTTTCTCACTCGGCCCTTGGTTCGATATCGCTGACAGTTAATAAGATCCGTTCTCCAAGTTCGAGTATGATTACGATGAACTCGTTGCCTTAGACTCTGAAGGCTGTTTAACCGGCAAGGTTACGGATTTCTGTGAGTAAAGTATAGTCTATTATTACCTAGTATATACTGACCAACTCAGTCTACTGGGAAAGACTGGAGATGTGTACCATGTCCGAGGCATCCGAAATTAGTAAGAATGTTTACCTTGGTCCAACACCTGATCCGACGTTGAGCGTGGAAACCGGACAAAAACTTTTAGAATTTGATATTCTTATTGAAGCGAGTGACCTAGCTCAGGTACCGGATTCCAGATCCCTTAAAGCTCTTAGACGGGTTTTGAACGACGATGACCATCCGGTTCTTCAGATTGAGTTTCCCTCTTCTGGGAGCATCATGCCCCCAACATGGTCTCAGGCGGAGGTTGATGGGTTGATGGAAACTTGTCAATGGATTTACCAATTTGCGAATCCGAATGACCCTGCTCGTGACTCTGATGTTGACAGTGACGGAGATAGCGTCATGGGACCTCTTACCACTCAACCGCAAAAGGTTTTGATTCATTGCTCGGATGGCTATACCGAAAGCTCTCTGCTTGGATTGACGTACTTCATGTATGCGGAAGGTCTTCCGGTTCATGAAGCATGGGTACGACTTCATCGGGACAAAAAGCGTAACTTCTTTGCATACCCGTCAGATGTTGCGCTTTTGACGAGTATCCAACCTCGCATTCTTCAAGAATCACCCCGCTGGAAAGGTAGTATCCTCAATATTTCGGAGCCTGCATGGCTAGGGCGTATTGATGGAAGTCTTCCCAGCCGGATCTTGCCTTATATGTACCTGGGCAACCTGAACCACGCCAATAATCCGGAGTTACTGAAGGAATTGGGGATAACTAGAATACTCAGCGTTGGAGAGTCCATAACTTGGCCTAAGGATTTGACAGACAAGTGGTCTGCGGACCGGCTTCTCTACATCGACCGCGTGCAGGACAATGGGGTCGATCCTCTTACTGACGAATTCGAACGCTGTTTAAAATTTATAGGTATCGTCTCGTCCTACTACTTTTTGAGTCTTCTTTGGTGTGCTAACGAGGATCACAGGTCAGGGTAAGCGTGATGGTACCGCTACTCTTGTACACTGCCGTGTAGGAGTCTCCCGCTCTGCGACGATTTGCATAGCGGAGGTAATGAAAGAGCTGGGGCTATCATTTCCCAGAGCTTAGTACGTGCCGCCACTGGAATGTTTTATCTGTGACATACTGAACTTAGTAGTTGTTTCGTTCGCGCAAGACGCCTTAATGTTATCATTCAACCACATCTTCGATTTACGTACGTTATTACTTTCGACTCCAGTGTACTTCCAGAGCTGACAGCTATTGTAGATATGAGCTTCTTAAATGGGAGGAGTTTCAAAATCAGCAGCGTGGCCAACCCCTTCGCCGTGAGCTCGAATGGGCTACTGTTGCTCGTGAGATTGCTCTGATGAATAAACCTTATTCACGACAATGATGGTGCGCCGGTATCCCGTCTCTAACGGAGCAGGATAACCCTCTGCCTCCTTCTCTACACTACGATATGATACATCTTCAGATGTATTGCCTTTCCTTGCTTTTACTTTTGCTCCTTCTAATTTATTACGATTAACGAGAACATGGCTATGGGATATCGATCTATTCGAAGCGAGTATATATCGCTCATTTCAGGAGATGTAGTTTCTGCGCAGGATACGATGGATGGATAATGACGGAAGAGGGTTGGGGACTGGGTACCGGCGTCCCGGAATCTTAGGACCATTTTTTGGGGGAGTCTGTGTTCTCGAAATCTTTTTAGTTTCTATCAGCGTCTGGGATTTTTCTTTGTATCCATGTCTCTTCTTTTTCACATCTTCTTTCGCTTCGTGTATCTTCTTATGGAGGAAGATGCTTTGGAGATGTCTTGAAGGCATGTTGTATGAGGGCGTGGTTTGTCTTCATTTTCTCAACTTGTGGCATCTGATGGGGCAGCAGTTTTGTGCTCGTAGTATAGGTAGTGCAGCAGCATCCCCTTTTGCAAAATGGGTTGAATTCACAAATATCACGATAACCGTACCATGTGTTTTATTACGAAACGTGTGTGCATATTCAATTGATCGCCTAGCAAATCCTACCCTCGAAGAAAAATTATCCGATATGGAGTAGATCCTCCATCTTAAAACCCCCCCCGTAACGACAGATTCGATTCCAACGTCCGCACGTACGCCATGAACGCCCAACTCCCCAATAGAGCAAACAGCAGACCTAACTACAACTACGCGGCTTCCGGGTCCGCGGCCCGCACACTCATTCCCTCGTCGATGTGCGACCGCTGCACAGCCACGTTCTGCGAGTCCTGCTCCCTCAGCAGCACGGCGAGGACCTCGAGCGGCGGGTTCAGGCGCAGGCGGTGCGCGCGCTTCCAGCGCGTGATGCGCGGGATGCCTATGCAGGGCTGTGGGATCGGATGGGGGCGTTAGCGTTGAGTTCTGGGATGGGAGTGGGGGTTTGAGGGTTGAGGGACTCGGGAATATTTGGGGTACACATACACCGTATTTCCCCGTGACGTCGAATTCGCGCAGGATCTTTTCATACAACGAGAGCTCTTTCTGGTGGATGCGCGGGGCTAGCCGCGCCTCTTCTTTCGCGCCCCAGTACTTTTTTATCCGAGCTTCGGAGAGCTTTCGCGCCGCTGTTTCTTCGTCTGTTGGGGGGGAGAGGGCTTCTTGTGCGCTGCGCTCTTGGATCGCGGTTTCGAGGGTTGTGGGCGCGAGCGTCGGGGATGGTGAGGTCGTTAGGGGTGTCGGTGTTACTGGGCGGGATAGTTCTGCTTCGGCGCCTTGTGTGACGGGGGAGGGTTTAGAGGATTCGGAGCGGAGGGAGGTTTTAGATGATTTCTTGGACAGGAGGTCTTTGCCTGCTGCTGTGGAGGAGGGTTTGGTTACCTTTGTCGGTCGGCCGTGGAAGGTTAGGGTTGATTGGATCGTGTTTGGGGTGCTGGTCGTGCGGCCGGTGGAGCGACGTTTGGGCGGCATCGTGGTGGTGGGGTTTGTCTAGTCTAGCACTGTAGAGATGTGTTTTGTGGTTCTATTGAGGTAGGTTTGTAGATATTGCTTTGTGGAACTATTGAGGTAAGTTTGTAAATGTTGTTGATATAATTTGGTCGATGCTCGATGCTTAGCATGGGGTGACGTCCAAAACTTCGATCGGTTTGAACTAGCGCTTGTTCGGTTGCTGGGGCAATTCCAGAGTACGCGAAACTCGCGGGGTCACTGGATTGCGAGATGCCAATTTAGGAACATCACAGCTTGGAATATACTTCAATTTCTTTCAATGATCTCTGTTTTACCTACTCTATAATCACCGAAACCAAGCGTTCAATATGAGTCCTACTGATCATTCCCCCGCACTCTCCAAGCCCGAAGCCGAAGCCCTCCTCCCCCGTTTCAAGCTCGGCAGACTGCTCAATCAAGGTACTCCATTCCCGAATCGCGCGCACCGTAGCTCACCGAACAGTCTCCAGACCAAGTGGGCCGGCGAATCGTTCTTCAAGGGACCATCGACGATGAGCCCGCACTGCTGCTGGCCGAGCGAGCCGCCTTCCCCGCCGACGCAACGCATCTAGCCTACTTCGCGAGCGCGCTGGAGAACGTCAAGAATCTGGGCGCCAACGACATCTATTTCTGGTATTTGGCCTCGACCGCGCACTCGTCTGGAAATAGGAGAGAGGGGGAAGGTGAGGGGGACAAGCTGCAACCACCGGACCTCAAGATCAATCTGATTTACCCTTGTTTGCCGCAGCATGTTAAGAAATACACGCCGCAGGGGTTGAGGGTCGTGACTGAGACGCCCGAGGTCTATGAGAGGTGGATCAGGCCGTACTATGAGCGGAAGAGGGACAAGGGGCAGGTTAACTGGGTGTGGAATATTCTGGAGGGTAAGACGGAGCAGGAGGATGTGATGTATAGGGAGAGTGGGGAGGAGGGCTTTGTAGTGTTGCCGGATTTGTGAGTTAATCCCGTCATTGATCTGGCCTAGGATTGTGAGTGAAAAGGTATAGGGATGGCGCTAACCGGGGGAATCGTCATAGGAACTGGGATCGCAAAACGATGGAAACCCTTCATGTCCTCGGCATCGTTGAGAGGAGGGACATTTGGTCCGTCCGGGATCTCAAGAAGAAACATATTGTTTGGTTGAAGCACATGCGCGATAAGTTCCTCGATGCGGTCGTGAAATTGTATCCTGATATCGAACAGGATCAGCTGAAGCTTTACGTTCACTGTAAGTCTTGTCTATTCGCGGTGCCTCGAACTTTCCTCATGATCCATATGGTCCACTTCCATTGCTGAACCTTTGATAGACCAACCCACATACTACCACTTCCACGTTCACATAGTCCATGTCGCGCTTGATGCTGGGGCTACGCAAGCTGTAGGCAAAGCGATCGGCCTCGACAGCATCATCGCCCAAATAGAGACAATGGATCCTGGTAGCAAAGGCGACGAGGCCGGCATTGCTGATGTGAGTTTGACTTATCATGTTGGCGAACAGACGGAGTTGTGGACGGAGATTTTCAGCGTTTTAAAGGAGAAGAGGGAACCGTATGATGGTCAAAATGTGGGAGGGAGTTAGAATTTATATTTTGAGACGCTGTGGTATAATCATAGCATCTTATAGAGAATGGAGATATTTACATTTCCGTAACTTACAAAACTATTCCTGAAATTTGGGCATAGGTGTCAGTTTCTAGCTCTAACCACACGTTTGCTTTCATTTCATTATTAGCTACAATTTGAGGACTGCTTTGAATGCGGATAACCCAAAGCTAATGCCTTGCTATTTGGTAACCCTATCGAAGTACCTTTACCCAGGCGTATCTACAACTTGATAGATTAATTGGGTGGCCCATCATCGGAGGGAAAAGTGGCCTGTTCAAGCCGCACTTTTGACCCACGTTGTTCTCTATTTCAAATCGCTTTTGAACCTCAAGCATCATTTTCTAACAGTAACTCAAACTCACTTTTTGTAAGATTCAAGTACATTGTTCCCATAGGGTCACTCAGGGCTGTCCTTCCGGCGTAGTCCTTGGTCTCTATTCAGCGTTGTCGTTCCCACTCCGCTTGGTCCTTGGTGTGGTGTCACCGGGCCGGTTGTCAGGGGCAACCGGGGCCTTAGACACCACACTTCTTTAATATACCTTATCCTCATTCTTCTTCTTTACATATTCTTCTTTTCTTTTTCAATATGCATTTATCCTTTCCCTTGAAATCCAGTTTTCTTGACAGCAAATCTTCTTCCCGAGCTTCGCCATACACTCAAGCAGTTAAGTACTTCAAGCAATTTTTTCCAAAAGTTCAGGCTTACGACTTGACCCGCGTGGGCTCAACGACTGAGAGTTATGAGCGCTAGCTACCATACTCTCGCTGTAAATTCCACAAACGTCATCTTTGATTTAGATTTATTATTTAGATTTATGCACCATTGGTCGAAAGACCGGGACCTGGGTGCCTTGTGCATTGGCCCAGGTGAAGACGGGTGGGTCCGTCTTCCCTTTTTTTTTGTAAGTCTTGACCCCTTTCACACATTGAAGGCCGGCTAACTTTTCAACACACATGACGCTTCTATGGACGGATGTACTTTGCTTGACAGTTATTGTGGTGGGAACTGGAACTTAGTTAGAGTAGATAGAGAAATCAAAGCTTTGGATGAAATAGCGTCTTCTATACTTTCATACAATTCTCTTTTTCGTGATAAAACAACGTTGCTTGGTGTTGAGGTTGGCATGGTTGGGTTGAGGTCTGAACAGAGTCACGACTAGTTTAGATCTAACCGATATGGTGTGCGATGCTTATTAATAAGGGCAACCTTCTATCTACCTTTCAGGTTATATTCACCTTTCCACCTATCCACTTGCAAATGTATGCTTTCGTTCCAATGATAATAAGGAGTTTCCAAGCTCAGTTCAATCAGTACTAATGTTCTGAGTTTCCTTAACATACCACTTCCTTCCTTACCGCGATTTTCTTAGAACTGGTTCGACCGCCGCTTCCTGTCATCCTTTTCATGAAACAACTATTTTAATAACTTTACAAGCCAGGAGAAAACTTTTGAACTAGAACTTTGATGCAGAATCCGATGATTTTGTGTTCTTTAGCAAGCGCTATAACAAGCCCTTTAATATCACCACCGAAACCGATTAATTAACCATACTTTATTTGACTTGGCACATGCAAATTCCCGTGAAAGAGCCAGGTATACACAACTTAAGACAACGTAGATCAGATCATTACGTCGTCCTTTAAAACTACGCATTCGCCATGGGAGATTTCAATTGCTGTAATAATAGTATTGCAATGGAAACGGCTTTTGATGTAACCTAGGATATAGCCATGATGTTGTTCCCTTCTTGTCGCATACTCATTTCCCTTCTCACTTTCTTTTTGATACGACAAGCGCATTCGAAACCGACTACTTCAAGTCATTTTGAATGGCTCCAAAGATGCCTCGCACGCACCCAACTCTCCTTCTCTACAAATAGCACGGGCGTCTGCTCTCGGCCATGTGGTTTGATTCCATTTACAGACTATCTTCCCTGGACCCACCAGCCCGTGTGCGTCAAAGCACGTAGCGAGGAAGATCAACGGGAACATAGCTTTTGTCTGTATACGAACGCAGACTTTCGAGATGGACGCGGATTTAGCATCATCACCACGGCTGATGTTGGCACTTATATTTCTGAACAACCTATCATGTGGGATCGGGAGAGGTGGCGCAAGAAGACTATAACCTTTAAGGACCAGCCGTACAAGATGGAGGATATGGCTGAAAGAGGACTCGGACTTCGCGCCAACCAGACTATTACTTACGGTCGGGTCTTCATGGAAAGTTCACCGACAATCGTCGTAATTCGGTCCGCCTTGGATTTTATGACGAGGGAGCAGCGCCACTATATGTTCAGGCGTGCAATCAAGCAACTTCCAGTGAAGACGGGAAATATGATTCTCAAGTTAGCAAAAAGTATGGGAGGTGATGAGCTCGACGATGTGTTCAAGACGAACGGAATTGGACAAATCTACGGGGAAGATATCAGGCATCTTTCAATACTGCCAGAGGTAGCTGTACGCAATCATCATATTCTTTTGCTTTTATGATGTTCTGAACCATCTACTAATCGGTTGTATCAGCGGATCAATCACGATTGTCGTCCAAAGTAAGAGTCCCACTCATCCAGTTCTTCTAAATACTTACTGAAAACATGTAGCTCTGCATATCGCTTCGATGACACGACGCTTAAGCACGAAGTCTTCGCTATCCGTGACATCAAACCCGGCGAAGAAATAACGGTAACTTGTATGATTCCCCATAGATCCATTCGCCTTCCCCCTCTAATTTTGACCAGACGTTCCTCCCGAAATGCCTTCCGATATGCGCAACTCCTTACTTCGCAACCAATGGAACTTTGATTGCACTTGCTCCCTCTGTGCCGCCCAGGACTTCACCCTCGCAACCTCTGACACCCGTCTTCGCACAATCCAAGAATACGCCTCGGACCTTGCTTCCGTATCCAATGACCCCGAACTGTTTCTCGAAAAGGTAGAAAGAATTCTGGAACTATACGAGTTGGAGGATATTATCGCGCCAAAAGCAAGGTATCTGGAGCTCGCGGCATATGCGTGCAGTCAATTGGGCTTGGAGGCGGCGACGAAGAAATATGCGAAGAAAGCTTATGATATGTGGGATGTCATTGCCGGAAAGGATAGTTGGGAAAAAAAGGGTATGGGGGCGTTGTTGAGGGATCCAAAGGCGCATCCTAGCTGGAAGTATGGTCAGGGTGAAAAACAAAATGAGAGTGCTTCTGAAGACCCAACCGAGTTAGGGAACGGGAATGCTTCTGAGCTATTTAGTGAAGTTCTCGAGCCGACAAAGGAGTGAGGTCGAGAATGAATCGGCAAGAATTAAAGTAAGAATCGTCCCCATATCAAAACAATATCATTGTCAGAGTTGAAAAATATTCATGACTTGAGGAGTAGGAGGACGAGATATTTTATTATCCATTCCAATTCAAACCAGTTCCCTCCCGCTCTGACATACAATGAAGATGATGTTACAATATCCATATTAGTCAAGAAGTCCTTCGCTACGCTTCCCTTATACAACGAGAACGCAACGTTTTGTCGAAATCCAGTTCTAATGTGTTGATCGTCTCGCGCAATAGAGAGATATTTCCAATCCTAGAAGCGTATGTTGTCAAGGTGTGCTCCGAATGCCCACTTACTTCCTCTCCCTCACAAGCTTCAACAACTTCCACACAACCTCGTCCTCGTAGTCGTCCAAGCATCCATCCACATGCTCGTCTTTCCAACCATCCTATATGAAGTCAGCTCAGTCTCACCCCTATCATGCAACCAGTTACCTCAATAAACAAAACTCCCATTCCAGCAATCTTCCACGCATTTACAGTCTTCTCCATATCCAATTTCTTCAATCCCTCCTCAACCTCCTTCCTCTGCGCATGCGTCACTTTCCCCTCCTCATCCTCCTGCAACCCCCAACGACTCTTCCTCCCTTCCACGCCCTTACTCCCACCCCCAGAAACAAACAATCCCCCCTCAACGCCCTCATCCCACCACCTCCATAGCTCCCTCACCTCCCTCGTCCTTTCGGCAAGTTTCTCACCTAACTCCTGTCCCCCGTTCGGCTGGGTCAGTGTATACCGCGCCGTCATGGCCCCGGCAGCCATCCCCAACGATCCCCACGCATCCGCCCACTCCTTCCCGAACGCAGCCGCCTGTGTCACGGCGAGCACGGCCATGTCTTCGCCGAAGAGGTTGCCGCTTCGTAGCGCCTGGCTCGTTCGCGCCCGCAGCTTCAAGACGTGCAGCCAGGCATCCAGATACCCCAGCGTAAGCGCCAGGACCGGAGCGGGGAAGAGGGTGGTGAGGGAGGACGGGAGAGAGGAGTTAGGACTGCATTCGAGGTGCGTGAGGAGGGCCAGGAAGAGGCGCTGGGTTTCGGTTGCTGCGGAGTGAGATGGAGTCGTTGTTGGCTTGCTCGCTGTGGGTTTGCTCTCTGCTGCTGTGGTGGTGTTTGGTTTCTTCGCTAGGGAGTGGGTGGGCTGTGGAGCCGCTTTTGCGGCGCGGACTGCGTTTGGTGTGGGCTTTGGCTTCTGTGTTGATGCGAAGGGTGGTTGGTAGTTTCGCAAGTTGGGGAAACTGAGGGGATGGACTCTGAATGTTGCGGCGAATGGCATGGTGGCGGGAATGGTGTTTAGGTTGAAGCTTTGAGCTTGGTGTTGCTTGTATGCGGGTGTTGGTCTGGGTAGATGAGTTGTGAGAAGCGGGTGCGTGGACTTTGATGGGGTTGGGGCTGGTTTGAAAAGGTGCGGAGATGTGGGCGTGTCAATATTGCGGCTGCGACGGGCGGTTCTTATCGATATAACGCTCTTCCATTGTTTCGATGTTTTAGGGGTTTGTGATTGAGTTTCTTCACACAAACACCGTAACCACATTATTAAGGACTTCGGGAATCGCCATCAGGCGGGACCTGACTTCAAGGCTTGATTGTATCATAGTTAATCTAAATAAAATATCTAGGAAATATGTCATATAAAGAACATAGTTTTCGTATCTACTGTGATATTCGTCCCATTTATACCGAAAAGGGGAATCTGATAACCATTCTCTTTTAGATTTCGTAAGCAACAACTCCATCCACTCAAGTCACAATCCCGGGTCAAGTGACATAGCAATCTCAATGTGTAGTTTGACTATCTCAGCTTTGTCTCAATGCCAGCATACCATTGACCAGACGTTCCAGAACCCGTAAAGGGGAGTACCACATAGTAGAAGGCGTATTTACTAAAAATATTTTTGAAGTTATATTAGTTTCATTCTTTTTTCATTGGTGCACCCTTTGGTGTGTGGTGATTTGGGATTAGGATGGGCCAGAGAGAAGCGGAGAGGACTCAGTTTTAATAGAAAGTGTGTAACTATAGTACATAGTCGCCGAGTATTGTAACAAATCAAGATGAGTTTACAACTAGAAAGTGGCCTGTGAACCGCTGCATCTCCAACCACCCCTTATCACCTTAAAGAAGATAAGGCGCATGTCCGATTTAGGAATATAGGTCTGCACTATATATTCAACTGAAAAAAATAAAAAAAACACTCAATGACAGCATGGGTAATAGCTAGGAATTTCATTTGTCACTAGTCAATCCCCCATCGGTATAAGGTTGACGGTTCGAGTCACGTCAACGCAATGTTGCCAGATGTATCACATGTATTCTTAGATATTTGATATCTGATTTTTGATTTTTGATTTTTTGATTTTTTGATTTTTTCTTGATTCTTTTTTGTTTTTGCCATTGTTACCTGCGATATACCCTGTCTCATATTACAATCTCTCCTTTGATCTATCATGCTTAGCATTACCACACTGATCATGTTCCTTGAGAGACGGCTTTTTTCTGCTTTGACGTGGTCCAAAAAGAGTGCTTCAACTGCGACGACGGTTAAGTGGAGTAGGAAACACCTTCTTCGATAAGCAAAGGTTAAGGGACATAAGGGAAGAAAAAGGAGAAGGGTGACTCTGACGCGTTAAGTTTAAAAAAAAACACGGTTTTACTTCTCGACTTATGTTTTGTAGGCGCTGATACTCTGAATGGTTCATCTTTTTCAAAATCATATCCACAGGAGAGGTTGATGACAAAGTAGAGAAGGATCCCTTGACGAGGGACGCAAGTTTATAGAGGTATTTACCCAAGAGTGTATGGTGAGAGGGTGAAAAAAAAGCATCTCACTTAGCCATGAAGATGCTTAACGAAAGGCGCGAGTTGCGGCTCTTGAGTTCCTGAATATGCTTCCCCGTAAGGACTTTCTGCAAGATTATATCCCGTCATCTCACCATATAGGCAAATCTTGAGGGCGTAGCTCCCCGTATTAGGGCATTCTACTATCTATTGCCTCATATATCATCCACGAGCTGTGTGGTATTCAAGCTCCTCAGATTCCGGGTCAACTTCATCCTACACCTGAATGATGATGTTCTCGCGTCTTCCTAACCCCAGAATCGATCTCAGTTATTCTTCTCCGTGGTACTTCTCGGTTCTCCTTCTCGGTTGTCCTTCTCGGTTGTCCTTCTCAGTTGTCCTTCTTCAAATGTGCATCATGGCCTTCCACAACCTCACGCGAGGTTTCGCGTACTTGGCCTTCATTATTAACATCCATAACAGCCATCTCCTGAGTAGGCGGCATGTCTCCCGGCAGCTCCTGTGGCATAAGTGGTGACGAGGGTAGTTCTTGTGCTTGACCAGGCGATGGTGGTAACTCGTGTGCCATGCGAGGTGATTGTGGCATCTCCGCTGTAACCTGATGCGCTTCTCCTGGAGCTTCTATCAATTGGTTCTTCAGCTCTTTCGCTTCTAACTCGGGTTTTGAGACCTCTCCATCCTCGATCCCTCTTCGATCCTTTCTATATTTACGGCGCGCAAAAAATGTCACTAGTAGAAGAAGGATCACCACACCGCCCACTATTCCAACAGAAAGCCCTGCGATGGCCCCACGACTGAAGGTAGGACTAGAATCATTCTCGCTTCCCACTCCTTCAGGTGCTTGCATCCATGCTCCTGCGTTATCTGAGTGATCTCTGAATACAGCATCGGATATTGGACGGATATCGGATTGTTCGCTCCCAAATCGCGCCGCTGCAAGGAAAATACGAGAGTTTGCATGTCGATGGTCAAATGACATATAGATGTTCCGTAAGATATTGGCTCCCAGATATACGTTCCCGTTAACATGCTGTCCAAAAGCGAAGAATGCATTCGGTGGTAAAATTTCAATGAAACATCGCGCTTCTCCATGATCATTAATGCCGTCCGGATGTATGAGCTCGCTCACTGGAATTCTGAGTGACACTCCACCTCGTATGTAAACTACCAGACTCTGATTATAATTGACATTGTCACAATTAGTCGTGTGGAAAGCGTCATTTTCGCCATCGGAAGCGACATTTACATGAACCCGAAAATCCCCGCCCGCTATCGATAGGGAGGAGTATGGTTCTGCAGGCTGTAGTAACGCTTCAATATTAGAGCCCACCCCGATACTGTCATTAACATGTATGCTGAACCCATTATCACCACCTTCAAGACGAACATCTTCTATGCTTATCATATTTCTGCACTGGGGCCCGCAGCTATTTGACCCTAGGGCCTCTCTAGTAGGTAGAGCGTGCAGTTGACCAGAAAATTTATCGGTATCAATACCTCCGAAAAGAATTGATCCGACGGATGTATTATGGTAATTCAGCCATATGCTATACGAAGCTGTGCTCAATATTCCAGAATCAACAATGCCGCCCAATATGCTGAGTGGCCTAGGTCCAGTTAATTCGTCATATGTAGCCCAATCGGTAGAGTTAATTGCTTCTCTTGGAGAGAGGCCTATTTTTCCCATTCGAGTAGTCCAATTGCTTAACTTTACCCCTGACGTATCATAATACGCTGGGGTCTGTTGTCGCAACGTTTGGTTATATAGTCTGACGCCTCCGATAGAAACCGTTTCAGAACCGAAATCACATGTTGGATCCCAAGTTGGAGGAGAGGGGAGAACGTGCTCGGCTGTTAAAGAAGAGCGGCTATCATACAATCCCCAAGAACACATATGCTGACTATATTCCTCAGTACAACTCCAGGAGTCCGAATTATCTGTGCTCGGCTTATTTACAAGGATATCTTCGGAGCCCAAGTCGAGTTTCAAGCTAAGCTCTTGGGCTGGCGTCCCGATGCTAACGTTGATGTACGCGGTTCCTTCTTCTGTGTATTTGATAGGAACTTCGAAGGGTCCAGAAGAACAGGCAGTGGGAGCATAGAGAAAGAAAATCAGAAATATAAGATTTATGTTGAATGTCCACTTGGAGTGGAACCCGTTTAAAACCATGATGGAATATTTTAGTAATAAAAGAGCCGACGAGTGCCGTCAGGGTTAGCACCTAGCGATGTGAATTAGAATTTTCGAGAATTGAAAGAGAGTGATCCCTATACAATGATAGATTAGCAGACTGCAAGAGCTATTCATAATGTATACGCTTCGTCCCACATCAATCAACAAATGTACCACGACGATTGAAGCTTTGATGAAAGCCAACATGATCCAATGCAGCTCGGCATTTGCATTTCAGTAGGGTGTGATGCGACAAGAATGCGTCGATGGCAGTGTATGCGTTGCATTTTGATACTACAATACTCTTTTCGAGTGAACGTTTTGTGAGCTGAGTGGTCAAGTTGTGTCAAGGATCTCAATTTGAGCAACCTTTCTCTGTTGTTGCATGCTACAAATCGTTCAAAAAGTTGGTATGAGGGTTACACCTCAACAACGGAAAGAAAATGTAGGCGAAAGGGACCAGAGACTCGGGACCTTCTATATTGCTGATAAGTGGGTTAGCCCTTACCCATGACGTGCTGGTGCGCTGTCTACGAATAAGGGTCTTGTTCAGGTCGTGCACGGTTTCAGACCGTGCACAGTCGCCCCCCCAAAAATCGCACCCCATAGAGTGATTTTGAAAATGATGCAACTCGCTCTATATTGGATATATCTATACTAAATTTTATGATGTTGTGAATAAGAAGCTGTACTTTCCGTCTATCTATATATTAGGGCTCTGAAATCTCTGTGGCAGTCGTGGTTGCCGTCGGGGCCGACCAGTCGTGGGATTGACCGTTTCTACCTCTACTACCTCAATAATATTATCTAAGAGTTCTAT